>JAJPCS010000038.1:733901-766406 GCA_021164005.1 Willisornis vidua nigrigula
CAAGGGCCATGCTCCAAAACTGAGCTCTCCCAGTCCTCAGCCCAAGGCCAGAGTGCACTGCACAGAGCCCAAGTGCTCATTGTCCCTCCTGCTGCACCAAGGACTCAACCATTTTCTGTTGCAAAGGCATAGAGCAGTTCTCAGAAGAGTGAAGAGTAAAGTATGTGATGCAAAACAGTCTCAAATTTAATGCTCAAAGTACACAACGGACAAATGGCACAGCACTTCAGAATAGGCTCATCTTTTCATTGTTTTCTCCCTTTATGTATCTGTCATCCTTCCTGTACAAAGCTTCGTGTAGCTCTCCCAGGTAGGTGCTGAAACCCCAGGAGCTCTTTTGGAGATTTCACTTAACAGCAAGAGTTCACCCCCAGCATGATACAAGGAGTATCCTCAGCATGGGCTTGGAGTAACTGCTTTGGATGCTTGACACCGTTTATGTGTGAGTTTATAGCTGGAGTTTGTAGCCTTTTGATTTTGAACAAACATTATCCAGTTCTCCATGCAGCATCCCATTTCTCTACATTCAGTAGAAACTTTCTGCAGAGATTGAACAAACACTGCTATGCCATGTTGTAGGAACATGCCTTTCTTTAAGCCCTGACTTCTAATATTATCCACAATGGGTGAGTCACCATTGCTGTAAACTCAGAGGGAACAGAGTTTGAGGATTTGAGAACAAAGAACACAAACCTTAAGGAAACCAGCCTTCATTACCTACATTGCTTATGGAACAGCTTGTTTCTATATATATCATTTCAGAATCATATATAGCACCGTCGTTTTATGTCTGAGGAACATGATTAGGCACCAGAGAAAAACATGTGCACTTTGTTTATGAAGGTGCATTTTCCCATAGTGCTGTAAGGATATTTTCAATGGGTTTAGATAGGCAGCTCATGTTTTCCTTACATAGCTGAAATATTGGACTTGATTACTGTACCTCAGAATAATGAAAAACATGAAACAATGGGATTGGAAACACTGTAATGAAATTGCAGCAGAGCCCAACCAATGTTACCAGAACAAAATGTTCATGTCCCAGCCTAATTTTTAACCTGTTTAAACCTCCCTGAATTGCTTGTCTGTTCACTTGACTACTCACATGTCGCTTTTACTGCCACAATTTTCAATTTGCAAGATATTGATGCAAGAATCAAGAGCAACATACAAATATAAGTTAATTCCTATTAGCACATGCAGCACTAAACCAGGTTTTCAGCACTGACCCACACCTGCCAGATGAAAGAGCAGAAAGCTTTTTGTACTGCTTTGCCATCACACATTGCTGAATCAACTAAACACAAGATTTCCAAACTCTGCAACTGTGAATTGTCATGCTATGGAGCTGCAATTAGAAAGGAAATTAATATGGACAGTGGGGTGCCTTAATGCAAAATGGGACACTGATAAATCAAAGGAAACCTGCAATTTGAGCAGCAGATATTTCAACTGATTACTGATGGTAATTTACACTATTTTCACAGTCAGTTTTGCATTTGCTCAGAATGAGTTAAAGGTCCAGTACTTACATCATTAGAAAAAACCAAACATAGTCATATACATAAATAATTGGATTTGCCCTTTATTCCTGCTATAGGAGGAAAAGACTCCAGGCAGCCATACACCAGGAATTCTGTGGGACCAGAAACAAGGAACTCTTCATTACTGCAACAAAAAACTCATAGTTTCCAGAGTTAAGGTCCTTACTTTTTCATAAGGCAGACCATATTTAGGGGAAAATCATAGGTTAGGAACTGAAATAGCCCATAAGTGAAAACAGAATTAAGAAATTAAACATATGCTAAGTGCAGTGAACACATTCATAGATTTCTCCTGCAATAACAGGAATCAGTTACTAGGTAATGTCTGATACCTTAAATACAACTCTAAATATTTCCTTTTCATTAACATACCCTTTTTATTGATTCACTGTATTTTTCCAACTGTCCCATTTTTAGAATACAGTGCAGCTAAGGGACAAAAGTCAACATAGATCAACATAGATCACTTTCCTAAAATCAGAAATTATAAATAGACTTGGTCCTAAAAACTGGCAAAGTCACCATAAACCCCTCTGACTGACAAATATTCCAGTCTGAGGAACAAGTTTCCATTTTTAAGATGTTCACAGCAACAGCTGACCAACCCTGGTGCCTAAGGGGAATGTCCGTATTTATTTTCTTCACAACATCCTGAACAGTCAACTTGCCCTACTCTCTGTGGCCACAGAACAGAAACAAGATCCTTGGGATGAACTTAATATATAAACTTAAGAAGACAAACAATTTAGTTACCTACAGTTTTCAAAGTGTTATTAACCTCAAACTATTTGCAGCAGATCCTGGAAGCAAAACATGGATTTTCTGAAGGGACTTGGTCCTTTCTTCTTAAGTAATCCAATGATTATTTAATGTCCTCAGGGACAAGGCAGTCACCTGTCATAAGATCAGCCTTTCTGATAGAGGTCCAAAGCCACACAGTTTACAGGATTTTACCTTTTGTAGTCCCTTCTTTGCACTAAAATGTAGGTCTCAGACTTCACTGCAGAAAAAGGTTGATTTGTAGTGAGATGCAGGACACAGTGAGCCATCCCTATGGGAGGAAAATAATCCATGCAAAATTCAACAGGAACTCAGGCTTGCTGGGACATCCAGTTCTGCCTCATTTCTGCTAAACAAAGCATTAGAGGGAAGGAGAATGTCTGCTCAGGAGCAAACAGATAAAAAAGCTCACAGCAGTTTCACAGGCCTCCTTCAAAAATGCATGAGAACCCTTCCATTGCTGCTGTTGTGGAGTGCTTTGCTTAAAAGTGGTCACACAGGGGGCTTTCCTCACCAGAAGGTCTGTTTGAGTGTAATTTGCATGCTTGGCTTCTTTAAGATGCACGAATTTAAAGCTCAAAAATACCAACTTCCAGCATCATGATGAAGAATGGGGGATGGAGGCCTGAGGAGGTTCAAGTGCCTTCATGTTTGGTACAAAGCGTGGTGGAGATCATGCCAGTTCTCAGTTCTCCTTAGGCAAAGACAAAGGAATTGGGCAATGTGCTTTCTGTGCTGTTTGTTGGGAGAAGAACCAAAAGTGTGCTTGGCAGCTGGTTGTCAGCTGAGAGACAGGGAGGATGTGCTGACACTGCTCTCTGATGTGAAGAGGACTGAGAAATTAAACCCTCACTGACACCTTAGCATTCCTCTACATCCTACTGGCTACAATGCTAAACCAAGAGGAGTCTCTGGACCTTTTGCTGCCCAGCCTTGTCCTACTGATTTTAAAGAAAGTGATGAAATAATTAAATAAGGCAAAATATATGTGGGGTTTTATTTTAAACATTGTCATTTAGGAACTACAGGGTCTGATACAAGAATTTCTCCAGGACCTCTTGGAAAAGCCTTGTGTAAGACAAGCTGCAGCTCCTTCTGATTGCCATCTTGGATGAGTTTTTCCTTTGAATTCTGACCATCCACAGAGCTTTTAAAACATCAGGCATTGCTATGGGAAGCCTCTGATGGGTATTGCAGGAACACAGGGATTTACATCTCCTAGTTATCTTTCTCAACTGAGACCTACATTCCCTACTAAAATGCAAATAATAAATATTAATAGCTCTTCCTAAGAGTTACAGTGATCATTTCAGACAGCTAAATATTATTGAAGTAGGCCCCTGATGTGCTTGTCCCTGTCTCTTGTGGATTTTTCTGCTGCAGTGTAAGCTCAGCACTGAACAACTCAAGTGCATGCCACATATTTTCATTGTATGTTCTCCCTTCCATGGGATCACAGCAGTGAGTGCATGGACCAAGCTCCACTCCTACTCACAGCAAGGTGACTCTGAAGTAAATCACTGGGGTTCAGTTGAATTACACTGGTGTATAACTGAGAGGCATTTCCTCTGATAGATATCATTTCCATGCATGATATACGTACGTTCCTCAGCAGTAATTAAGACCAGATGGTGCTTCATATTTATACTGTAAGTGTGTGGCTATTGTTCTTCCCTGATCCCTCAGAAGAGTTTTCTGCCATGCCCATACATGGCCAGTGCTTTCCCACACACTCGACAGCTAATAAGTTACAAAGATTCTCCTGAACAAGTATCTAATGCCATTTAAAATTGAAAAGCTTGGCAGGGAATTAAGTAACAGGTGCCTGGTATCCATCCATGGTGTATTTACAGCTGGAAGAATTACAAGCTGGGTCTTTCTGAAAAAAAGGGTTGGAACTCAGTGTCTGCAGAGGAATGTATGCTGAGGGCTCGGTGCTGGAGTGGGGACACCTCCTGCTCCACAGGGGCTGCTGCAGCTCCAAAGGGAGCAGAGTCCGTGGGTTGCAGGAAGGTGAGGGCAACTGACACTTTTGGACTGGCAATTCTGGTACTTTCCACACATGCTTTAGGCTTGGGAAGGCTCCAGAAAAGCCAGCCAAGATCGGCAATTTATTCAAGCTTTGTAAGAAAAACTCTGAAAAACTTCTGAGATATAGATACACATTATGTATTATATATCAACACATAATTTAATATATAATAGATAGATGTATACAGGAGTATACACACACAAATATGCCTGTATGTGTATATATATGTGTATATGCACATATTTAGTGTTCACAGTCCTCTCCTTGCTGCCTCTGAAAATCACCTGACACCGGCAGAAACATCAGTACCACTACAGGAGATAAACAGAAAACTGACTGATAATTGCAGCTACCACCTGTGACTCAATTAATTTCTCAGACACAAACTCTGCATAGACACACAATGGAAGACTGTTTCTGTGGGGTGGAATATGCCCCTAGAGACATTTGCAGAGGCTACACTGAGGATCTTACAAATTTATTACACTCTCTATTTTGTAAGACAAAAGCCTCTAATTGTGTCAGTCATAAATAACAGCTGTAGTGCAGGAGATAGTTTTAATCAGTAATCATGTTTCTGAAAAAGACTTCACTGAACTGTTGCACCTCCAAACGTGGGTGAAAGTTCACAATTAATTTTACAAACCAATTCTTTAAGTGTTCAGGGCTGAATGAAGATTATATTTGAATAAGCCTACATTTTAAAACAAAATCCTTTTTTCCTTATGATTTCTTTATGTATTACAGCCAACTGGAGAAGATCGTGGGTGGATAATTGGATAACAAATAGTGTGGCCTACATAAGAGTACAAGTAAAAGTTTCTAGAAGACTGAGGAAAGAGGTGACTGGTCTTTACCTTTTTCCTACAGACATGTGCTTGGAGTATGTGCTCGTTATATGCCTGCCCAGTGTTTAGCTAAGGGTGGTTTGGATCTGGACTGTAGTTTATAAGTACATCTGCAGTACAAACATCAGCAAAAGCAACAACCACTGAAGAAGGACATACGAGCTTTAGTTTCTAACACTCTCTAAGGTGTCTGCTGGCTCAGTAAGAATATTCTGTTTCAAGCAGATTAAAGTACAGATCAGATCTCAGAAAGGATCAGGATGAATCCTTACAGTCCAGAACATCTCAAAGCTCTCCTCCTCCTTTGCCTATCCCCAGGCACAGGTATCCATATCCCTGGAACTGTGTATGGCCACAGAGATGCAGAACATCCACCAACACAGACACAGTGCCAATGTCCACATCTCTCCACCAGCCACCCTCGATGTCCCCTTCCAGCTGTCTTGGTGTAACCTAAATGCTCATCCAGGTTTTATACAGGAAGGCAAAAACTTTTGCTAGTAGAGCCAAGAAGGCATTTTGAAGACTTTACCTTCTCAGTACTGCCAGATCTCATAATTGTAATTAATGTTTGTTTTGCTCAGAGCTCCAGGTTCTGGAGTTGTGAAAAATCTCAGCTTTCATTAAAAGAAAAAGTAGGTTTTGTGCCTGCAGAGACAAGTCTGAAAACATGAACCTCAGGCCTGGAGGACAGATTTAAAAAAAAAAAATAGAGACAGAAAAAGAGTACTTAAAAAGGCATTACTTTAAAAACGTGATTTTAGAAAAAGTTAATTATAATAATTTTTAGGGCTTAAAGTATAATTTCTAAATGCAGAAAGCTGGTTATGATACACCTTACAGCTAAAAAACTCCTTGCAAATGAGGATAACTTTACTTTTCAGAGCCCATTTGGCTTCCCCAGAGCTCACAGATGATCAAACAGAAAGAATGGAAAGAACAAAGAACTTCACCCCTACGAGAATGCAATAAATTGGTCACTAAACAACCATTCACCTGCTCAGGCACGTTGCTGAGTGCAGCATGTCAGGGTACCCCATCACTGGAAATCATCTAAGAGATGGATAGGAAAGAACCAGACACATCTGTATGATTTGGGTGCTGCTATAGCAATGTAAGCAGAGCAGGTCACTGCACCCCACACAAGTTCTGACTATCAGGTGTGTCACCACTTGCCACTCACTGGTGATCCCTGTGCTGGCCCTGCCTCTGCATGAAGGACGGGGAGCAGCTTTCCTCCAGCCATCTCCTGTGCCTTAGTGCATTGACTTTCACAGCAACAGGAGGACTGAAAGCCAAGATGACACAAAGCTTCAGCAGCAGATGAGTCTGTTTTCATCTTCACAAGTATCCCCCCAAGTCAGTGTCTTCATGGACCACATAATCTCTCCTTTTTCTCCACATTAAACAGTCAAGACATTTCTTTCCTAGCTACTTTGCCCCTTAGATGGGTTTGTGGCCTCTTCAGTGTGTTTGCCATTCCCAGTCCTGCCACACAGTCCTACATAAGGTGCCCACACCCTTGAAGGCTCCAAATTCATCTTGCTGGAGGTGAAAGCCTTTATATACACCAGTCCCTACTTCAGGGATACAGCGCTTCACACATCACTGAATGAAACTATCACAGGGTATTTTTTCCCCAGATACCAACTTCTTTCACAGATATTTGTGCCTTCATTTTCATTCTGGTCCTGGAAGGCCTCAGGGGAGATATTACATAAATATGCTACCAGAGAGGTTGAAGGTGCAGTACAAGCTCCAGGAGCTTTCAGAAAAGGAGAACTGGGGATTGCTGATTTCATGTCTCTGTAATAACTTGGTAGAAATCAGCAGGAGACAGGTGTTGCTCAGAGCAGCAGGCAGTGCACACAAAACAAAATCCTTAGGACAGGATGGATCAGGAAAATCACAGCATGACCAGTCATAGTCAGCCAAGGTGCTCTGTAATCTGTAAAAGCATCCCCAGGAACTGGCCATCTGTGCAGCCAACTGTGTGTCTGGGGAACCCCGATATTATCTCCAGATCACTAGGAATGTGTGAAACAGATGAGGATGAGAACTCCTGTTTCCTTGGAATGGGAGGACCAAAAGGGATTATGATCTGAGGGCTTCTGGGATTTTGGCAAGAGTCTAGAGCTTAAAGGTAACAGGAAAACTGGGCAGCACTTGTTTCAAGGAGAGCAAACTCTCAAGGAGAGAGGTGGTTCCTCTTATTCAATAAGCTTCATATGTATCAGCAGAATATTAGGACAAAGGGACTAGTTTTTAAGACTCACACTGATAGAAGAGGTTTTGTATTATATGACTAAAATTTTGAAGATGTAGAAATGCAACCACCACTTCATAGCAGGATGAAACATCCACTTCCTACTGTTCCCCCAGTACACAATGCTCTCATAACTTCCAGCTTCTTCCATTTTAACTACATTTCCAATCTATAACTTTGATTTTAGTGTTTCCCAACTGCTGAGTTTTGATTTCAGGTCTTTAACATTCCTTTATCTTTGTACATCATAGCTATGAAATAAGGAACTGGTGACTAACGCAAATCATTTACTGGGAATGTTGGTCTCTCTTCACTGAACCAGTATCAATAAATAAGTATGGTCATTACTTAACCAATTTTCATAAAAGCAACTTAAAATATCAAGTGCAATCCTCCTCCACTTATCTTGGTCTCTGTGAGCACTTGAAGTTTTCCTTACTAGACCTGAATCTCTGCTGCCTGTGCTTAATTCCCTTTATCTGTTCAAATGCTTTTTTCTGTCTGTGGCTGGGTAAAAGATCCACACAAACAACAGGAGAACTACTGGCAACAGTGCAATAACTGTATATAAATAGTCTTGATGCACACTGTAAATTAACTAAAACAAATGAGAAACTTCCTGTCCCTCATCACTTTCCATTACAGTTACCTTATGTATTATTTGCTACCCCAGATGGCAAAAAAATTTAAATGGAAATTTGTTTTTATGCTGCCAGTGCTTCTGCAAGTGAAAGAGAGATACATTAGGATAGATCAGCAAAGTGAACATGGCAGTGGCAACAGCTAAAGCAGTAGAAAAGCTTTGGGGTGACACACCACAGGGGCAAATGGAGAAGGTCTGCACCTCTCTACATTCAGGCTATGTGTACCTTTGCAAAATACATGAATGGGCTTCCTTCACAGTCAAAAGCAACGAACACTTAGGGCTGCTTTCCATGCAGGTTATGTAAGGATTTCATTAAACTGGCTTAGCAACCAAATCAATTAAACCAACATCTCCCCTCAGCATGGATTCTTTCATGCCCTGCAGTAAAATAAATGTAGCAATCTTCTCATCTAGAATAACTCAATCATCTCCAATTTTGGATGCTTGAGAAAAGTGGGCAGGTGGAAAGTTCTGGAGACAGAGTTCACTGCCATCACTAAACACAAAAAGCATAAGCAATGTTGATATTAACTTCTTGGTACCCCACATTCAGGTCAGAGCATTTCCAAGCCTGTTCTAGATCCTGGCCTTGCTCCTGTGAACATCCTCATTCTAACCCCACAAGGGAAGCTTTTAGGTATATCCAGTGCCTGTTCCCTAGCGCTGAGTTCAGCTGGCATGGTTTGGCCATGTTTATGCCATTACCCTCTTTCATCCTCTAAATCACAGTCAAAGGAACTTACAGCATCCAAGTCACAGCCAGAGCGCCTTGGGAACCAGCCCTGGTCCCTGCTAATTCTTGCAGAGTGCTTGGGAGTTGTTTGGGAGAGGGCAGGTTGGTGCAGGACAAACCCTTAGCCAGAAGCACACTGACAACAGTGCCAATGGCTGAGCTCCACTGCTCAAACCTTGGCACTGCTTAATTTACAGCTTTGCCCAAGCTAAGAAATCCAGGAACTGCCCTGAATTCTATTAGTAATCTTTCATCTTATATCTGATTTATTGCTAAGAAACTTAATTCTAGCAGTGTCCAGACAGTAAAATCTTTTTTCTCCAGCAACACAGGCTGTTGCATGTTATCAGCACGCAGAGCCAAAAGGCTCTGCACACCCAATCCAAAGGCAATTCAAGTCAGAGGAAGCCTGGAAAATTAATAAAGAGCAAAACAGGGAACACCACTCTGCCACTGTACTATTCCTTCATCTCCTCCCTCAGTACTGTGCCCTACTTGAGAGCCCTGGAAATGGAGCTCAAAGAAAGGAAACAGGAATGATCAAAGGTGTGGAATGGCTTTCATACGAGGAATCACTGAGTAGTCTTGGACTCTTCTGTCTGGACTTGGTGAGGATGCAATAAAGGTCTATTAAATCCAGAGTAGCAAGGAGGGGCTCACTCCCTTTTCCCATGCAAGAACCAGAGCCACCAGATGAAGTTAAATGGAGCTGAGCTTGCCAGATGGAGAATTGTTTTCTTCAGTCAACAACTAGAGAGTCTGTAGAGCTTTAACCAAAGAACTACATGAATGCAGAACTTCTACATAGGCTTGAGGGGAGACTGGACAAGTGCTTGAAATAGAAATCCCCTGGGTGACAAAACAGAAAAACCTCACCAAGGCCAGGAAATCCCCTGAGCTGAAAATAGTTGGAGGATGAAGGCAGGAATTACCACATATGCATGCTCTGTTTTCATACTTGCTTTCCTGAAGGCACTACTGGGAACAGAGCCCTGGACTAGGTGATCCAGGGTCTGAACCACCTTGGCCATTTTGACATCTTCACTGGTGACACAGAAGGGCTGAAATATTCTCTCTTCACCATTATCAGGGCTGAAATCATGCTGCCCATGTCCCTGTGGGAATTACTCTGTTTTCTGAGGGGTCCTGGCCTTGCATGACACCAGGAAGAGGCTGTCAGGTTGTCCCTCATGAACACCCCATGACACCTGCACTTACACTGCAGGGTGGTAGGTGTTTAAATCAACTCCCCCTCATCTAAACAACACTAAATGACAGCACCAAAAAACCCAAAACTTAAGGAAAAGGAAAATAATCCTGATGGCTGCACACCAGGTCATAACCTTGGTTAACACAGCAAAAATAAACTCAGCTTTTTTCCAGCCAGTTTTCTAACATCTTACAGAGGTAGCGTGTGGATCTTGGCCAACTGTTAGCACTGAAACTTTGAATCCTCCCTGAAATCCTGCCGGATTCAATCCTCTGTTTAAAATTTTGCTGGTGATATTACACAGGACTTGGGAGTAAGGGAATAGGGAAGGGTGAGCTATCACTGCATCTGGGATTTGAAAGGCCGTTTCAATCAGTTTTCTCTTCTGCCACAGGAAGCAGTGATTTATTGGTGAAATGCCTAATGCAGCTGGGAAGCTCTGCTGAAGCCTTGAATTTGTGTGAATATTTCCCACGTGAGAAAAGCCCAGATGGGAAATAGTCACACAATGGGAGGGAGAAACCTGGAAAGCGGTAATGTCAACAGAGATTTAATAGAAATAGTATGCAGCAAATTGGACATGCAGGGAAGAGTAAGACAGTAGTAAAACAGACCAAAGACGTTTTGGCTTGAGTCACCCAAAGCTTTGTTGCAGACACTGGAATGCAGCCTTAACTTCTGGGCGTGTTGTTACCTGAAAGACTCGCTGGAATGAATTCTGAGAAGAGCAGCAAAGCTTGTGTGGAAGGAGAGAGCGGTGGCGAGGAGCACATTCTGAGTGTGGAGGCACAAGGGCAGAAGAGCACAGCTGTCTGGGGGGTGCCAATGCCAGGCTGAGAGGGGACAGCACAGGTGCCTTATCACAAAAGACAAAGAGAAGTTGCAAAAAACCATGAGATGAAAGTTACAGAGGAGCTTCCTGACAGTGGAATAGCCACCAGAGCAAAGGTGTCAATAACTGAGATGGTTCAGGCTGTAGCAGGGAGGTAAAAGCACAGCAGGAACTTTCTACACGGGTGGACAGATGGGTTGGAAATGTCAGGCTTTTCAGTTCTGAGCTGCAGAGACTGCAGATTCGTGATCTACTGAGTGATGACACAAAACACTCAAAGGCAGACCATGACAGATTCTCAGTGGATTCTCAGAAGTGGCCCAGGCCTATTCAGAGCTCCCATCCCTCATGGCCATGTACACCACAGCTGAACACCCATCCTTGGCACGAAGGGGAAGAGGAGAGAGGAAAAGTCCTACTTCCTGGCTTGAATATGCAAAACAGGTACTACACAGTATTAAAGTAGTACAATAACCTCAAAGTAAATTGCTTCCAAAGTCTTCCATATGAGAAATTATTACATCATGACTATACTGTTACTTCACTTAAAACACACTGCTAAGATAAAATCTCAGTACAGAATAAAAAAAATTCTACGGGGTCAGTGTTCTGATTAAATAGTTTTTCAATAGCAATTTTATTCTTTTATTTCTGAAAAAAGTCCCCATCCAAAACCCAGTCCTTAAGATTAAATATTGGAGAGTACTAGGGAGCCAAACTAGTCCTTCTACTCTTTCACTCTTTGAAGAAAAGGGAATCCAAATCAATAGAAAGATCTGATGCATTGCCCTGAATCTTTGGCATTAACTTTTTTACAGCAGAGGCTACTACATGTGCTTCAGTAAGCTCAGCAGGGTGAAAAGAGTTAACAAACAGCTCACACATCATCAGGGATCCTCAAAATCACAACAGATGTCACCTGAGAAACAGAAATCAGAGGGTGTGCAGGACAGGGTTAAAGGCAGAGTCTGAGACTTCACACTGAATTCTTAGACAGTTTTGCCTTCTCAGACCACTAGAGTTATCTCAGTAGGTTGTGTGTATGTCTGATTCTCAGTTTTAAGCAGAGTTAGCAAGGTAAGTCTCAGCAGTGTGGCTTTACAGTGATCCCCTTTGGAAGGCTGAACGTGAGCGAAGGTAGAAATTTAAGAAGTCTGGATCAGCACCAGGCACTGATGAATACTGTCAGCATTTCCTGCTCCTGTTCAAAGCTGGGATAAGGGTGTCTTGTTATCTCTGAGTTTATCATTCTGCAGATCCACAAACTGTACTATGACAAAGAGTTATGCTTGAAGCTTCAGGAGACATCATTCTGGTTATACTGAACTTGATAAGGCACGTGGACAACTAGACTCTAGGCTAGTCTCTGCAATTGTTTTCACTTGCATTCATCCATAATTAAGGATGCACACCTCTTTAATTTCTTCTAATAATTTCCAATGATGTAGAAAGAAAAGGGGAGGGGAAAGGAGTGGGTTTGCAGTGACATTTAAACAAAAATCTCTCTCTTAACTACCAAGCACTATTTCAGCTCTTTACTCCTCCAATGGCATTCAGCTCCCATGTCATCAAGGTCAGCATTTACTTTCACATGTTGGAAGAAGCTCCTAACAATTAGAAATAACCTTCAGCTGGATATGGGAAGCCACCAGCAACATGCTCTGGGTCCCTGCAGGAACAGGGCAACCTTAGAACCGTACCACTTAACATTTCCTACTTTACTCACCTATTCCACCAAGGCTTAGAGGGTGAAAAGTCACAAGTGTGGAGTCTGTTACTATCTTTTCTCAGAAGCACTGCCCCTGTGGGATCCCTACAGGTCTCCAGGGAGAACTGAAGCTTTACTGTACAATCTCGCAGACTATTTCTGTTGTGTACTTGACCCCAAACAGGAGAAAAAGAAACACAACAGTTTTGTAGGCTGTGAAGTGTGGGGAAGAGCAGAGCTGTGCCTCGGGCACGGCTGGGAGGCAGTGACAGGGGTTAGGCGCCACATTTGAGAGATCAGACTCAGACCATGGTGCTGTCAGTGAACTGCAGAATTGCATCTTCTCTTTCATTTTCCTCCAGGTGGAACAAAGATGATATGGCTGAGAGGCCCTCCGAGGTGAAAAAGCCCCTAAGCCTAACAAATATGGTCGGTTGTAATTGTAACATTTCACTCCATCTTCAAATGAGTGTTGTTCTTACAAGGGCAAAGCACTATTTTCCTCTGCTCTCCTCTAGAATAAACCAGGAACTCTGACAGTAGCTTCAGAGGTTAATGTGACAGCTACCCATGCTCTCTGCACAAAATCCAGACAGATCTGTGTTAAGCAACTAAGAAAGGATTTCTTTCAAGGTTGTGAGGCTTTTGAGCCTTGAAAAATCTTATTAGTCAGATAGAGAGAAAAAAAAGTATATACAAGTAACCTGTTCTAGGAATCTAGAGGCTTGTAAAGAGCAAGAATACAATTATGCTGAGCTGCATGGCCAAAAGTTTAACGGCTCAGCCCCCATGTGCCCCAACACACTCACTGCCTCTGACTTGCTGAGCTGCTCTAAGCCGTCTGTCAAAACGGCGAGAGCCTCAGCAATTCGTTTCACAAGCACAAGCCACCAGTGTAAGGTAAAGCTTATGCAAGCTGGGAGTAGCTGGATCAGTGAGATATGACTCTCATGTCTAAACAGGGCTTTGGGCTGAGCAGAGCTGGCTTAAAGCAACTTTCTCATCACAAAACAGAATGGATAAACAAAGCAACTAACGCACTTCCTCTGACCCCCTGGTTCTCAGCTGCAGAGGGAACCAGTACACGCCATTGTCATCACAAGGCCCTTCTCGTGTCAGCACAGTTATTGCTGAGAAATATTAGTGGTAAAATTCCTTAATAAAACAAGTTCCCTAAAAACTCCAGAGAATAGAGGCTTCCAAATTTTAAAATCTTATTAGAAAGCTATTTTCTCAAAGACTTCGTTTTGAAAATTAACCCCAAGGCTTGGAATAACTCTAAAACCTCAGTGGCTCTTTAAAAAAACAAGCCCTTCTTTTCCCATTTCTGATTTCTTAAATAAACTATTAAACACGCACACACAAAAAGCCTTATATTTTAAACACTGGCAATTTAAAATTTAAGGGTTTTGCTTCAGGAAACAGTTATACAAATAGAAGGAAACATTTTGTAAGGCAGCAAGCTTGGGCCCAGTTTTGTTACAATATAACACTGGGATAATACTCCCAATTTAGCCAAGTTACAAAGCACTTCTAACAGGTTTTCAGGCCAGAAACCTGCCTGCTCCTTCCCCGGTAAGAACTGCAGTCGAGTAGCAGCTGGAGAGCTGGTGAGTGTTTAAGAAACACGAGAGAAAGACAGAGACCTGATTTAGTCTTGTTATCGTATCTCTGAATCTGGAGACCATTCTCTGTCTTATTCACCCACCAGCCTGGAGGTAGTTCTGCATCGCTCGAGTCCTCCATCTCTGCAGGGCGATGCACCAGTAACCCCAGTTACCTGTGCTCATCAACGCTGTGGCCCGCGTATCCTTCTCGGTTTTGCTAGAGATGGGAAAACAAAAGCCAACTCCTTGAAAACCATCCCCCTGAATCTTCTCAGCTCTTCCTAAACTAGTCACTGTCTTCTCGTTTCCCCCGTGCAGGATCATCCTGTGCCTCTCTCTGTGTCTGGACAGTGGATGCAGCACAGTGTGCTTTGCTCTCTGCCCTGGGCCATTGGGTATTCTTGCAATATAATACTTTGGAACGAGGAGATTGGTTGATTTTTCTCTTGCGTGCAAGGCTGAGGACTTCGTGGGGTTTCCCCCTGGCTGGCTGAGTCCTGCTGAAATTCAGCAGGAGGTGGGAATGCCCCATACCTTTTTGAGAAGACACCGAAGGTCCCCCGGCAAAGGATCTCCCGAGCAACAAGGGCTTTTTACCATTGCAAAATGGTTCCAAAATTAGCCTTTAAAAGCCGTAAATTACCCCAGTAAGCCAAGGAATTTGCATTTGTAAAGTACACGCCTGAGGTGCAAAACACATTAACAAAATACACAAATAAACAAAGCTGTTCAAAACCAAACGCAATTATACATTCGAGGCAACGTGCCATGGCAATCGACGTCAGTGGTGCCTCTGTGTTTGAAGGCAGCGCTGTGCCCCGAGCCCAAACTGCTCTGTTTGCCCCGTAGGGAAAATACACAAGAAAATATTGTACTATTTACGGGGCAGCAGGGGCCAAGGAAATTCATTGCATTTTGTGCCGGACATGGCCAGTGTGCAGAGGCACACACCTGAGAAGTGCTGCGTTGCCCGAGAGGCGCTCGCTCCGGCGCACACCTCTGTGTGGGATCGGGTTTAAAGCTGCTCCTTACGCAAGGAGGGCACCTTGGGGCGACTTAGGCACTGAACTCATTCCCATGCGAAGCCTTCCAGCCCCCTCAGGCATTTCTAGCGATGCGATGCATCTGTGCAGCTGCGATGTGCGGGCACCACCCAGCCTGCCCTAAGTGGCACTTCCAAAACACCCAGGAGCTAAAGATGGTCCAAGAACATTGCAACAATACGCAGATTCGCTTTAGTAATCTTCCCCAGCATCCTGGGGACTGTCCTGTGGATGGAAGTGTGACCTTGGAGCAGAATAAATTTTCAGATATATATCCTGATACATCAAGGGTGGCTTTGATTACCATACAGTGCAGCCACTCACAACGTTTTGCATCGCTCTCGTGCCTTTCCAGCAAGGACTGTGGGACATTCCCAAAGGTAATGGAAAAATGAAACTTCACCGTTCCTGCACGAAGTCCATTCTCCTCCAGCGTTGCACCAGTGTGTCCTTCAGTGAATCTCACTGCCTTTAGCTTCTGTCCTTAGACATCCCTGTGCAGCTTTTAGCTTTAATTTCACACAATCACAGACTATTCTGAGTTGAAAGGGACCCACAAGGATCATTGAGTCCAACTCTTAAGTCAATGGCCCACACAGGGGATTGAACCCATCACCTTGGAGTTATTACAACCAAGTTTTAACCAGCCTAACCCTTGTGTTTGGCGCCATTCAGCACAATTCAGTGGTTTTTAACAAGGCTCCCACCCTTGTGGACAACTCTAGGGGTCTCCAAAAGGTAACTCAGGTTTCACCTATGCAGCTGAGTCCCCCCCAAGCTCCCTGCTCAACTCATACAGCCCCCCTTGTACCTGTACAGGTGTAGGGACCAGACCCCAGTGCTAACTGCCTTCCTGCTTTGTACTTGCTCTCCTCAGCCAGGGAAACTGGGGGTGCAATGCAGTTGCAGATGGGTATGAAAGCATGGAAAAGCTTGAAATTACAGCCCCTGTGGAACATCTGCATGAAATATAAATATGCTTTTCAGAAAGTCACTGTCACCAGGCTCCGTGACCCTACATAGCGCCCACACCAACATGGAACACTTTCTACAGGTCCACACACCCAAAGTGGCTGGAGGCAAACATTCAGAGAGGTGTGACAGGGGGATACTCCAGACAGGTGCTTTTAAGTGTCACATGGCCAGAAAACAGGTTTTCAAGTGGGAACTCTGGGTGTCCTTTCTATGAAAACGTGTTTGTCTTTTGAAAAGGACTACTAGACCTTTTCAAAGAAGAAATTCCAGTTTATTCTCTGTTTAGGTCATGGCTGCCTGAACTACCTGGGTTTTGAATATGACCCTTTTTCTTGGTGGCTGTCCCAAGTAACATAACACCGACAAGGTCGGTTGGGTTGATGCAAATCCAGTGGAGAAAAGTCTGAAATACTTTTCCTGGCTGTATCAACAGAGATTTAGTGCTGTCTCTGGAGGGCTTTTCTGAGCCTTCTTTTGGGAGTTTTTGGTTGAGGAACAGAAAACATACAAAATTAATTCAACAGACAGAACCACAAATAAAAATGTTTTGACCACAGCAGATATCTCATTAGTACATCCTTGTTTCATAGTGTCAACTACAGGTACCCATCCTGTTCTGACCATTCAATTAAAAAAATTTGCACTTCATCACAACAAGGCCCTACATACACCTGGTGTTGGATTTGCTTGGTTAGAGGACAGCTGAGCTGTGTTCCTTTTTTATTTTTGTCAGGGTTTACCTTCTCCTATTCAAGATGCCAAGTCTTGCACCTCCTTTAGGTAGTGACTGCTTGTTTCCTAGGCTGGTTCTAACTCCAGGGCAGATCAAATCTGAGTCCCAGTGGCTGCTGGCCTAGGGTGTGATCACAGGAATAACATGGTCCAGCCCTCACCCTACAAGTAGAACTACATAGACAAAATAAGCTTTTTAAAAATAGATTTTAAAGTAACAAAAAATCCACGTGCATGTTCATCTGTCTAGAAACTTATCTCCAGGGTGAAGTTTCAAGCATCCCCGCAGCTTCTTTGGCCCCATTTTGCTTCCTCCTGGCAACTGTCAGCAAGTTCTTGAGAAAGCATCTCCCCTGAGCTGTGCCAAGTTCTTCTGTGGATCTGGGATTCACTCCTCTGTGAATTGCAATCCCAGGCTGGATGAGTGTCTTCAAGGGCTAGTGACTGTCTCTCCTAAGACCTCTAAAATCCTTCAGAAGGATTGGCTTTTTGTAGTCCAGTTCTCCTTATGGCTGCTTTTTCCAGAAGAATTTTACAAATTATCTTAAGAAAATAGAGCTCAACAATCCAAGCATAAGGCATGGCCTGCCTCAGAACACATTGGGATGGGAGAGATCTCTAAGGAACTGTTTTCTTCACCGAGGAATCAAAATACATGGACCTTATTTAGGTGACTGAGTGGTCACAGGGTCTTCTCAAAATGCAGTGCCCAATTATGGATGTTGAACAGATGGTAACCTGGGCCAGTGACAATGAAAACCAGGTTTGGTGTGTTTTCACTCGGGCACTGAGCATGGAGGGAGCCAAAATTCACAGATTCTTTTGAAAAGCCTGACCTTAGTGACTTGATCAAAAATCCAGTGAATCATTAGCTAAACTGTAAAAAAAAATATATTGTTGAGTTATATACTTTTATTTTAAGCTCATATTTCTTTTTTGCATTTGAATTCAAAATGTCTGGCTTGCCTATTTCTCATTTCTACTCAGCTCCTTTGCTGCTGAGATGGAGACAAGAGAAATTATAATTCTGACATACCATGAGAGATCCTGTTATGCTGATGTAAAATTGATTAGAAAAAGCCTGGTTGTGGAATTTTCCAGCAAAAGTTTGAAGCTTTGGGAGGAAAAGATAACAAGCAGACATGTATTTGTTTATGGGAACTGCAAGTAGTGAAATTTGCTTATCAACAGCAAAAAGGGCAGAATTTGGCCTTACCCTGCATGAAAATAACAGGAAAACACAACAAAACCCATCTCATGAAGTTTAGATTAGATGGGAACTGCAAGCTGCATAGCTCAGATCAGGAATCCCAAACTTCCCAGGAATATAGAGGACCTCACTTCAAGGGTGTGCATTCAACCTCTCTCATGTCACACAACTCAGGGTTATTTGGACCTGGTACTTTGCAGCAAGGACACAGAAATTTTAATTCAGATAGCAGAGAGAATACAACTCCCTGATGGAACTGTCACAAACTTAGATAACAACACATAAATACCCTAGTATTTTTCATTCTGGAGTAGGGAGTGATTAATAAAATAAATATAACAGTTTTCTTCCTCATGGAAAGGCTGCAGTAAGTTTTCCTTTCAAATTTTTTGTGCATTTCACAAGCAAATATTTATTGTACTTTCTCAAGATGGTCGTGCAGTTTTTACTGTGGGGTGGATATAGATGTAGATGACATAGATTTGCAAGGAGTAAATAATCAACTGTGTGATTACAGGACTACCTGCCCATCCTGTGATCATCCTTAGCACATTGCAGAAGGGATCCCTATAGAGCCAACGTTTGTAAAACGGCTTTGTAGTGCTCAGATGAAAGACACTACAGGAGTGCAAGACATTATTATCATTATTCAAACAGTAAGTCTGAAATAAAGCATGAAACTGCTGCCAGGGTGGGAGCAGGGCAGGGGTGGAGAGAGGGTGAAACAGCAGCTGGCATTCTCATTTGCTGCCATTAGCACAGATCACATATCTCTACGTGGAGAATCATTTTCTAATTCTACCTCGGGAGGAGAGAGTGGGGAAAGAGAGAGGCATTCATTGCGTGTCATTCAGAAAGGACCTTAAAGACCTATTTATTATGCTGCTTCCTTCAGGGAGCTTGCTATAGGGTTTTGATTTCAGCTACGATATACTGACTGCTGGAGGAGGAAAAAAAACTTCCTGAGCCAGTGCTCTCCCTTCCTCTTCTCAGCCCTGAATTTCACATCAAGCTATATTGTTCTCTTTCCCCTTTCTGTTTGTAATGTCAAAACTTATATGCTTATACACACATACACAGCCAGAAGATCTCTAAGAGCTATGAATATTCCTGTCTCAAGGACCAGCATAGTGGAAGGGAGCCTTGATCCTGTCTGCAAAAGCCTGAGAGGAATTTGTTTAACCCTCTCAGGTGGAATTCTCAATTACTGAGATCAAAACTCAGTTTGATTTGTTCAGTCCTTCAAAGCCAAACAGTAGAGTTAACATGGGAGATGATTTTCATTTAATAACAGAGTGATCAGAGCTCCCACTCTTTGACCTGCAGCTCCTTCTAACTGCATCTTTCTTTACTGCGAAGCAACAGTTTTAAATACCAATTAATTGTGTATACAGTTCTTATCCAATAAGAGGTTTAGCAACAAGTAAGCATTATTCATTTATGATAAAGGCAGAGCAAGCAGGAACAATTGGGTTTTGGAGCACCCCCAAAACATTGAGAGCAGATATGTTTTGGTATGACCACACCAGAACCCAACAAAATTTCAGCTGTGTTTGCCTGACCTTCCTTCGTTATTTTGGGAGTGGTGCAAGCCAGAGGTCCTCACACATTAATCCACTGATGCACTGCTCTACTTTTGTGTGTTTCCTTTAGGTTACCAGACATTAAGCAGCTGTTGTAAAACCAGGAGATCTAGTGGAGTATTTGGGGGGGAAAAAAGGAACTGAATTTCACCACAGGCTAAATATTTATGTGGTTGGAACTGGGGTAGCTTCATCCTGAGTCAGTGGAATTGTGCCTGTTTTCTCCAGGGAGATGCTTTTCACATTTTTTCTGACCATCTTTCAACTGAACAATCTTGCAAGACCATATCTATATTTATTCATGTGACAATATTTTTCAGAAGTGGATTGACTGATTCTGAGTGCAAAAGCCTCAACCACTTGATGTGTATCAAAGACGCAGGTATCTGCCAAGAAAAGAAGGAAAGAGCAAGCAAAAGACTGAAAAGACAAAGATCCCAACTTACTGCTTTGTCTTTGGTCCCACTTCCATCACTATTATTTTTCTTTAAAAGGTAGTTGCCAATAGAAAGTGATGTGCTACATCGTGGTGCTACAACATGTGCTACAAGATCATGGTCACTGCAAAATGGCTCTTTTGCCCAAATTCTCCTTTTCCTACATTGTCTCCACAGTCCTACAGCTTTGCACAAGCATAAAACAAGATATAAAGTTGCATTTAAACCACAGGAGGAAAGGGGAAATACGACAAAAGGATGAAGAGAAAGACAGGGTTTAATGTAATATTTCATGAGATATAAATCAGTTCTACAGGGTTTGCTCTTTAAAGTCCATTATAGTACGTTAATTGTGATTTTATACACTAAGTGACAGGGTGTACTCCTCCTTAGTATTGAATTTATGAATAAAAGACCATCACCAGCCTGTGTTAAACACTGGTGAGGCATCTCACTAAAGCCTTTGGCTACAGAATTCCATTTCTCCAGCTTCATTTCCATTCAAATGTTCACACTGATAACTCAGTTCTCCTCAGCCAGGGGAATAAAGGATGCTCTGATGCCTTATTCTACTTTCAATTATGCTGCTGCAACTCCAGAGTAGCTCCAAGGAAGTCAAGTCTCACTCCAGTGGGAAAATCAGCGCAAGAGTGGATTTGGTCCAAAGGCTGCTCTGACAACATGTCACTCAAAGGTCTTTCTGTCAGACTGGATGGGGCAGAGCTGACGGTGGGAAAAATCAGTGCCCTGGGTGGCACTGCAGGATGCCATGAAGGAAAGTGAGACAGACAGGACTGACCCAACACTCAAGAAAGGGCACAGTGCTCCCTGGCCCAGCGAGCTCCACGCAGCTGGAGCTGACTTGGTGCCTCTGTCAGCGATGGGGGTGAGGAGAGCAACGAGGAACTCGGAGGGGAGAGGCAGGGCCAGCACTTGGGCTGCCGTCACCTCCCCGAGGCTCCAGCTCTGGAAACCTTGGTGCAATTCATGTGGCCTTGAGTCATCCAGCCCTCTCACAAACATAAACCCCAACCAGGCCTGAAGTCTGTCCTCAGCCTCACAGCGAGGGGCCAGAGGACTGGCCAGGGTCTGGAGCCAGATGTTGGCTTTGTAAGCCCCAGAAATATTCCTGTTCAAGGTTGTTTTCTTGTACTTGGGCCCTTTCCAACTTGGGCGTGTAGCTCAAAGACCTCCAAAAGGCTATCTAAAAATTTGTAATCTGTTTGCAGAACTTTGGAGACATTATCAAAGTAAACCTTTGAGATACTGTATCTGCTCTCATCTGTTTGGACAAATGTTGTGATTATTGTAAGATTTTTCTGTTTTCCAGGCTTGGTGTAAAAATTTATACAAACTTCAAGATGACTGAAAGTGACTTTCTAAACCAGAAACCTGAAATTTGGATTTATTTTGAGACAGTTTGAGAAAGTGGCCACATGTAACATGTTTTGATCACTGAAGAACATTAACTTCAACATTAACCACAATTTGCCCTTTTCAGAAAAATCTTTGATTGACATGAGCAAGGGAAGGTCATGTCCGAAATCTGTCCTCACATCTACTCACTAAACTTGATTCCACATGGGCCAGTTGCTTATTACCATATAAACTATGAAGGATGTTTGTATCCCAGATGTGAGAAACTCAATTAGAGAAGAAAAACTAGAAGAATAAAGTGATTCTCTAGGCAGGTCTTTACTGAAGTGTATGCAAAAAGGATGATCTTTCTACTGATAAAGTCTGTTTTCTTAAGATTCTCCCAGAAACTTGTTCCAAGACCTCAAGTTCCATGGAGCAAATATTAATCTAAAGTGTAATTAGAGTGGAAATCATGAATTTGGAGACTCATTATCCCCCAGACAGCTGTACTCTTATAATGCAGGTTACAAATGCAACACGATGCACAGTTGTGTTAAATAAGCAAAATCTGATATCTAAATCCATCCAAAATACTTGCTTTTTAGAAGAAATTTCTAGCTAACCCAGGGTTTGTTCACTTTCCTCCTGTGTAATTAGTAATTAGTAATCAAATATTTCTTGTTCAGAGCAGTTAATACTATTCTGCTTCTGTTTTGGTGCAGTCAGGATAACTACATACTATGTATTTAACAATAGTACACTGGAAAGGATTGAACACAGATTGAAACTTAATCTATATTCAGTGTTACAACATACACAAGGAAAAAGAAAACACCTTGCCCTGAACTGTCCAGGAAAACAAGAGCTTTCCAGTTGACTTCAGGGGACTTAGGGTTTCACTGATCAGTTCTACAGAAAGCTTACACAGGAGTTACTGTGACAAACAGCTGAAACAGAAAAGATTTGTGGGGT
Source organism: Willisornis vidua nigrigula (assembly GCA_021164005.1). Lineage (NCBI taxonomy): Eukaryota > Metazoa > Chordata > Aves > Passeriformes > Thamnophilidae > Willisornis > Willisornis vidua. The sequence continues at coordinate 756,419 of JAJPCS010000038.1, forward strand.
TTACGTGTCTCTCAGTACCAGGAGCACACATCAAAACTGAATATGTCACTGTATTATAAGGCTAAACTTTCAGCTTCTTTATATCTCCATGCCTGAAGGAGAGAGTGGGGCAGAGAAGCCCTCAAGCTCCCACTGCCATTTACGCTTCTGGTGCTCCAGTTTGCTTGTATTGCCCTGCCTTGCCCCTGCCAGCCAGGACTCTCCCCTTGGTGCTCCTGGGCAAAGCAGCAGCTCTCCCTCTCCTTCCCACTGAGGGTGTGCAGAGGAGCTTTGTTCCATCCCAGCTGAGTGTAGGTAGCTGGTGATTCAGCAAGATGATCACAACCTTCCTGGAAGCTGGAGGAGAGTGTGTGGAGTGCGGCTGGAAGGGGTCAGAGAAAGTGCCTGGAAACCAGTCTGTGTCTGTGCTCAACTGTTTCAATACAAGCCTATTTCGGTTTACATATTGTAGAAAGGGTTTTTCAAAGGAAACCACCATCAAAGCCACTTTTGCCAAGTCCAAGTGCTTTTCTTCTTCATGTTTTTAATTCCCTCTATTTTCCCTGCACAAATAAAGCACAGTGGTTGTGGCAGTGGTTATTTCAGTGAGTCCAATAACAAATAAAAACATGTGTTTACTAGGTAAGTGATACAGTACCTAAAAAGGAGACAAACAGCTGGCCCAGAGAGACAGATCACCAAAAAGTTTGATTTCTAAACAGATATCACTGTACAAGCCTTAAAGAAGGGTGACCTGAATGTGTAAGCAAGGTGGACTGTGAGAGATAAGGAGGAGGAAGCAAAGTATCTCCTTTCTGAAAAAGAACAAGACACAGTTAGGCACTGGTGCTGTGAGCAATCCTGAGAGCCCTCTGGCAGCTGGGAAAGGCATTAGTGGGCTCTCACCACAGGGGGAAGGAGACCATGCAGAGACAGTGGCCTATTCTCAGCCCACTCCTGCCAATCCTCTTCCTACTCCTCAAGACTATGAGGACTGAACAGAGACAGGTATTGCAGACTGGGAATAATGGGATCCACACATGAATCTTCATTCCCTCATGAAGACTGTGATTCTGTGTGAAATTCAAATATTCCAAGGAGGCTACTGAGGAACAAGGATCTAATCCAGAGAAATGCTTCCAGCTAGCAAAGGCAGCTGAGAGAAATGAGAAATAACTAACCTAACCAAGGATACAAGAGCAAAATGATGGAATTGGGATGGAGACGAGAAAGAAAAAAAGAGAGTGGAACACTTACTATATCCCTGGAGGTTTTTAAACTGAGATTGGCCGTGGCACTGAGTGCCATGATCTGGTAAAGGGACTGGAGGTGGACCAAGGGTTGGACTTGATGATCTCGGGGGTCCTTTCCAACCCAATCCATTCTATGATTCTATATGTCTGTACAGAGGTACACAGTAAGTACAGAGATCTGTCCAACAGAAAAAAGTGATGTCCCCATAGGTTGTATACAGCAACTCCTGCTTTTAAGCCAGCTCTAGTTTGGCAAGCCACACCAACACACAGCATTGAGCTCCAAGGGCTGTACGAGGCACTGCACAATTTGCATTCACTTACACTGAACTGTGTGTGTGCACTGGTACCGTTTCTTGTGCCACCTTTACACAGACATCCTCTCAGTTGCTAAGTAGATATGTGATTAGGAGCTTTTCAGAATATTGCAGCGAGACCTTAGCAGATGTCACAGACAATTGGTACACACGCACTGCAGAAGGAGGTAGCTTAGCCTTCAACTTCCCACATTTGCAAGTGCTGCTAAACCAATTGTCTTCCAGCTGGAAAGTGGAATATCTGCAATGCAATCCTGTGAACACGGATAAACAGGAGTAACTGACTGAAGAGACACAGCCACACCTTAGCCACGTACAGGGAAAACACATAAAGGTCATTGGGCAAATTTGGCTTTTGTGAGAAACCCACCAAACAGAAGATATTAACGCTCAAGGTTTATAGAAAAAAATATAGGAAGAACAGGACAAGCCTTGGATAGGACTGTAGTTTCATCTCAGGTATTCTCAGCACTAAAGGGAAGGGAATACAGTTCCTTGTGCCCCTCTCCTGCTGAATACACAGATATATGTCAGGGACAGACACACTGAATAAACTAAGGTTAAAAACAGATCCCTGTTGGCAACCTGAGCCTGCTGAAATGTGGAGCTCCATTATCCATGATGGAGTCTCTAAGGAAAGAGCTGGCAGAGTTACAACTTTATTCCCACTGCAACTTCCAGCCTAACAGTGACAAGGAAGAGTTCAGGTATGCCAGACTTGCAGCATTACACAGCTGGAAAACTGGTGCCAGTATAAATGTGATCCACAGGGTTTTGGGAGCAAATCATTCCCGCTCCTGATGCCAGAAAGTGAACCCAGACCAATCATGACAGAAGAACTCTCCTGACCACCTCTGTTGTACCATTTGGCAACCACACAAGTACCTCTGGCTGGTCACAAACACTTCTGGCACCAGCCCAGCCTGCTGGGTAAACTGAGCCATTCATTAAGGCAACTCCCAGTCACCAAAGCTGTAACTGATGGCAGAAGGAGCTGACAACAGAGAAGCAATTCAGGATTATGATATCAAAACATCCTGAGAAAACGGAAAGCATTAAGGAAATCACCAGAGCAGGGGTTACGAAACAAATTCTGGGGCATAGAAAGAGCAGCCATCTTTCTAGAGGCTGCACAACAGACAAGAGACTGTGAGCCATGAAGCAGTGGTGTAGTCAGAGTAGGTGCAGAATCTCATCACATGGGAAAAGTAAGAGAAATAGAAAGCAGGCAGTGCCCTGAAGTTACCATGCATGGGAAACTACTGTGTGGGGTTTCACACTGAGGCTTAGGAGCCATGCATGTGTCTACAACATGTGCCTGGGAATCCAGCTTTCACACATAACATACCAATATTCCCTGGAAACACCCCTCCTGGCTCTGACCTCCCCAAGCCTTTCTGAGAACAGCATTTCTCCCTTGGGAGTTGAAGCTGCTGTGCACCATGGCATGAGGGGGCAGCAGCATCTTTGCTAAAAGACTCCAAGGGACATAACGGAGGCAAATCCCAGGACTGATCCCTGTGCTTCCAGCTGAATGGGAAAAGGAACGTTGCTTCAGGTTGACAGGCAGTCATCCTAGAGACTGGGGATTATCTCATGAGGCTGGTATGCGCTTCATACCTGGGGGGCTGGAGTCCCACACGAGGTGATCCAAAAAACACTTGCAGCATGTTGGTTATGAAAACAGAATTCAGAGTATGAAGCCACAGTTTCTAATTTTCAGATTCTATTGCTTCAGAAAACAAAAGCCTAGAGAGGTGCTGTTGGGTGGCTTTTCACTGTCAGTAACAGGGTCACAGCATATCACTGCTCTTATCCCTGTGAGGAACACAGAATTATGGAATATTCTGAGTCGGAAAGGACCCACAAGGATCATCGAGTCCAACTCTTGAAGTGAATGGCCCACACAGGGATCAAACTCACAACCTTGGTGGTTTTAGCACCATGCTCTAACCACCTGAGCTCATCTCAGGGTGGTCTTCTGAGGGACACGAGGACAAGAGGCAAGCTCAGGGACCTGATGTTGTATTCCGTTCATAACCTGACACCCTTTGCTCCATCAATCACCCACTGTGTGCTGCAGCAGCATTCATGTAATTCAGTGCCAAAGGGGAATCCAAATGCAAAGCATCTTCTCTTAAATGCATGCAAAAGTAACATCAGCAGTAGAGACAGCCCAGAGATGGATGTCAAAGACAAAGCATCCTGCTTATCAGACAGCATGGACCATCACACACCAACAGGAGGCATTTTCCTGAGGACTGGATGGTCACTTAGCATTGACTGAAGGGACAAGGAAACATGATAACTTCCCATGAAGAGCCCAGAGAAGGAGCAGGGAAAGGCACACTGAGAAAGGGAGCAGAGTGAAAGCCAGCAGCCTGCTTGTCACAAAAAACCAAAAGACCTGGAGTCACAGTGCAAATGGATTTTTACCTTGCTGTCAAATAGACTCAAAAATCAAGGGCAAAAGGCAATATCTAAGTTGCACTGGAATGCTCGTTATATGAGGTAGCTACAGATCCAGGACTGCAAGGCAAAAGGCAACTGCACATAGAAGACATCCAGCACAGAGGGACAAATAAAACCAAGGCCAGGGGACATGGGATAAGCCTCACATACAACAGTGGGTGCCACAGCTTTTCAGACTGGCAAATCTGACTCAAGAGAGTGAAGCTGGAGAATGAGGGGAGCAAGTCCTCTGCCAGCAGCTCCGATGTGAAGCTGCTTCACCCACTGAAGGCAGCCATTGGCTGCAGTGGCACAGGCCACATAGTTCTTTGCCTCAACAGCTTGGGATAAAAACCCCAACAACACACACCTGGACAAAAAAGAGCATTCCAGAAGCTGGAAAAGGTGACCACAGAAGTTCTCTACTAGGCTGAATTTTCATATTATATGTAGCCACCTGCATAGAGGCAGAACAGAGGGGTGGGAGTTGTCACCTGGGGGAGCTCATGGGGAGCACCTGGAAGGCAGTCTGTCTGCACATGGCCAGGGCACTGCCTGCATGTGTGACACCTCACACATAGAGGGTTTCAAGCCAGTTTAATATTCCAAGCTTGGAGCACTGTCCTTCTCAGCCAGAATGCAACATGAGGTGCAATATGTTATGCCACTTAAACTCTCTGCCAGAGCCCAGGGCAGAGGAGGTGGGTACAGGGCTTGTGACCAAGTTGCAGCTCATTGCTTGCACAGGTCTGGGGCAGTTAAGCACCATGCATTGCTCCAGGGAGGCTGTAAAGTTACAGTCCTGTGGATGGTGTTAAGGAGTGCTGTGATTTGAGGAGGACATTAAAGCAATCTCTTGAACACTTGCTCATTAAAAATTGTACTGCTGTTTTAACAAGAGTAGGATGCTACGTCAGACACTGTGAGGTTTTATTAGGAAATGTGAAATCGTGCCAAACATTCCCAGCCTCAGTCTCATATCAAGCTTAACGATCAGCTCCCTTAATGTGTCAGAAGATCTTGGACTTAGCTTTTAAACCTGTGTTGCCAGTTCAGATCATTCATATAAACAATCTTTATCTGTTTCAAACCTTACCATGTCTCTGCAGAGATAAAGCCCCAAAAATGTAATCTGTAATTCCTTTTACCCTTCACTTCCCAGTATTCACTTTCTATCCTACCGGCTTTGCTTCTGCTGGGTTTACTGGTTCTTCTCTTTTCTTTATCCCTCCCACAGTGAGTGTACTCCGTGTGCCCTTTCACAGCCGTGCCAGAGTTCCTGCAAACAAGGATGAAGATGTTTTCCCAACACATCAAGCTTGAACTGTTGCTGAATTACAGGACACACCTTTGCATGTAAAGGCAGCCACATGATTGTCCCAGGCTTTCAGGGGATGGGCAGCTGGGGTTTGAGGTTACTGGAGAAGGAGTAACTGCTCAGCCACACAGACACACCGTGAGAAGGGAGAAGAGTCAGGAAAGCCCTTGGGAAATGCACGTTTGACTGAAATCAGGACAGATCCCACTTCCAGCAAATCAGCTGGGACCCTAAGAATGCCTTGCATGGCTAAGGCAGTCCCAGTAATGCAGCACATCTGGTAAGCCCATGGACAGAGTTAAAAAGAATTAAAACTTCCCAGGGAAAAGGTCAGAACTTTGATTAATAACTCCTAGAAAAGCAAAGTGCTTGATGCTGATTTCACAACAGTTTTGCATTACTATAACTCCATTAATTTTTCTGGCATCACCACAGACTTTCACCACTGCTGGAGCAGGACTTTCTGATAGGCAAACTTTGGTACTCTATGCCTTGCTCCTCCAAATTTCAAGACATTCACACTCCACAGGTCTGGGAATTTCCCTGGAATAGCTGTCAGAGGCTTTGATAAGTGTATCTTAGAGTGTTTATTCCCAGCTGCTTCATGTCTCAGGTACTCACTCTCCAGCTCTGGCAGGCACAATTCCAGCAGATGCAGGGACAGCTCAACATGAGTTCATACTAAATGTTCCATGTATTTATAGATATACAAATACCCCCACATTTTTATTTACTCACTGTTGTTTATGCACTTTCTTTTGGATATTAAATTCCTCATCCAGAGCCTAGGCACCCCAGCAGATTGGTTACAGAATGAAGCTGAGAGGAGACCAGCATTAGCAAGGCAAATGGCTTCTCTTTGCAGCACAACAGCCTAGGTGTTCACCCCAAAGCTAATCACCCTCAAAATTACTACAGAAAGCTAATTCCTCCAGCTAAAATATTCATAGTCCCCACTCAAACTCCCTGAATCCAGCCTCTTACCATGAGACATGCTTTCTCTCACATGCTTCAAAAGCACCAGCTGGGCTCTGGCTGTGTGAGAGCTGACTGAAAAGGGTGTATAAGAATGACTTAACCCTCTGATCTCCCAAGCACACATGGGTGCTCCTCAGGGAGGCTGCAGGCTTGGGCACAAGGGTTTCTGGGTTGCCCCAGAGGTTGGGCTCCCACAGCACCATGGCAGAATGGTCCTCATGGCCAAGCAAAAGTATCTACTTGGCTGTGCTGTACTTTTAGGGAGGGAAAAAGCTGCCAAGCTGAGAGTTTCCAGGGATGAACACCTCATGCACAGTTTTAACCTTCCTCAACTCCATACACAGGAATACAAAACCCAAAAAGTGCATCAGTGAGTGTGGCTGGTGAGTATTTTGATAACCCACACTCAGACATTTTGCAATTAGGTCAGCAGAGGCCCCCAAGCCAAGCTTGCAGAGCTAAACTGGAAGCAAGAGTGATTCTATAGTTGGGAGCTCAGGTCAGGACCTCAGCACCACCACACCCTTACAAACAGGGCTCAGCATCAGCCCTGTGGGTGGAAGAGGTTGCTGCTGTGAGCCCTGCAGTCAGATCATAGAATCGATTGGGTTGGAAAAGATCTCCGAGATCATCAAGTCCAACCCTTGGTCCAACTCCAGTCCCTTTACCAGATCATGGCACTCAGTGCCACGGCCAATCTCACCTTAAAAACCTCCAGGGACGGGGAATCCACCCCCTCTCTGGGCAGCCCATTCCAATGCCTGAGCACTCTCTCTGCAAAGAATTTGTTTCTGATCTCCAACTTCAATTTCCCCTGGCAGAGCTTGAGCCCGTGCCCCCTTGTCCTATAGCTGAGTGCCTGGGATCAGGCTAGGCTTCTCACAGGGCTGCTTGATGGCCCTTTACACCTGCTACACGGGAGTGAAAACGCAATTCAGAAGGAAGAACAAAATGCTCTCCAATTCACAAGTAGTATGTGTTTGTTTTGTTTACTAAACTTCACGTTCCTGCCCACTGTACACCAAGCAAAGGGAGCAGAGCGACTGTTGTGGCATATGTATCCAAGGGGCAGGAAACACACTGCCAACGACCTTCTCAAGATAGCAGCAAAACAAACAAACATAACGTGCCCATCAGGTGGTCTGAGTGCCAGCACCGGCATAAACTGCGTCTGCAGAGAAAGCACCATCGGAATTCCCCTTTAAACCACACCAGGCTGTAAAGCCGCTTGGGTGCAGGGAGCGCTCCAACACAGACCAGCGTGTGAATGTTTTAGAAGGGGTACGTTAATTCCTGGGAGCCAGGCGGCTCAGCTGGAGCTGCTGCTGGGCTGCCTGGCTCCTGAGAGCTTGCTTCTCCTTCCCTGAGGACAAGGCAATGTCCCCATTGGGCACACTCATGCTGCAGGTGCTGGGCAGTGACCTGCCAGCCTTTGCCCCAAAGCTGATGGGGGCAGATGCAGAGAGCCATTGAGATCAGCTCAGTTGGTTAAAACTTGGTTGTAATAATGCCAAGGTCCTGGGTTCAATCCCCTGTGTGGGCCATTGACTTAAGAGTTGGGCTCGATGATCCTTGTGGGTCCTTCCAACCCAGAATAGTCTGATTCTGCCCAGCAAGGGTGGGCTTTGACTGAAAGCAGGGGTGTGTAACAACCTCCATGGGCCTGACCACTCCCAGCAATCTCTTCAAGGAACTGAACCTTGCCCTGAGTGAGGGACTCCAGAGTTACACACGTACATGCGTGTATATATATTTATATATATATGATGTGTACATATGGCTGGCGGCTTGAAGTGATTGACTTCTGGGAAAGATGAAAAATGTTACTGAACCCTCGTGGAAAAGCCTGAAAGAATTTAATAGAAAATTACAGCCTTTCTCAAGAATTTAATATAGAATTATATAGGACAGTTAAAAACAACAATAGAAAGGATATTACTCTCTATTAAACTCTATAGGTTTCAGAGCAGTTTAAATAGGGCCTTTTAATGTTTCTGCAAAGATTCCTATTACATCCTGTAGGGCTTTTCCACATAGATCTTAGCAGCCATCAGGGAAAACCTGGTGCCAGTGAGCTCCTAAGCAAACAAGGCAAGTAATTCTGCTCATCTACATTAGACCAAGTTTTGCAGCTCTCATACAGCACCATGAGCCTCTATGGGACTAGAAACAGCTCAGGGAAACTGGGGCTCTGGAAGAGGCTTCCCTTTCTGGTGTCCCAGTAGGATGTGTTCACCACCATATAAAACAACTTTTCCTCTTTTGAACTGACTGGACCTTGCAGGGGTGTAGAGACATGACTCTAAACACAAAGAATAGCCTTCATTTTGGACTGGGATATGTCAATAAACACAGTTGCATGAAGCAGGAGGAGGTATCCAGGGATACCAGTGGGTGGGACACCCTCTGGAAAGCAGTCCAGATCTGGGGCCATGTCTTTAACAGTTATAAGAACAGTGGACAAACTGTTTGGGTCACAGCACCTATATAAAAGATCATCACACAGTAAAATACACATATAATTAATTTACCTCTTTTTGACCATAAAAGATACATTTTGTGTATGCCACTGCCTTCTCTTTAGAGGTGTTTATAATTGCTGCACACTTATTGCCCATTTCCCCCTCAGCAAAGCCATCCTAAAAATCTACTTCTCTTTACTCATAGGAACTTGAAAAACTGTTGTCTATTTTCTTCAGTCTGCACAGCCTGACCGTACCCCATAGCTCACAAAACCAAATGAAAACCCCAGCAGTACTTATATGAACAATCCAACACATCAGAGCTTGGCACCAAACCAGTCCCTGACCCAGACAAGTGGCACATGCCCATGGCAAAGTACTGCTCCATGCAAAAACTGCTTTTATTAATCAGAGGGAATGCCAAAAGTAGAAAGCTAAGTAGTAAGCTTGCTTTATGTGTGGTATTGCAGTGTGGTGATCCTACCATAGTCCAGATAAATTTCCATACCACTGTTTGAAGCCTGCTAGACTCCTGTCACAGGAGTGGGCTTCGTCATTATAAAACTGAGAGTTTCATGTGCTTAGATGTTGAAATGCCCTTTAGTTTCATTGAATGCCTTCTGTTCATAAGCTTTTAAACTATCAGAACACAAAAAGCCTCTTGCTGTACTTTGCCTTAGAGTTTTTTTTATTATCCCTTGATATATTTGTCTTCCCTATCTAATAACAGGCCCAACTCAATTCACCTGCTATTCATTGTGTGAATTTGCCATTTTTAGCCATAACATAGTTTTCAAAAGATGTTCATCCTTTCGAGTTTCAGGTTCAGTTATTTTTCTATGTAAAAATCACGTGCTTATGAAGCCTCATCAGACCAACAACAGCCAAGAATGAGTGCATGGGTCCTAAATATTTTGCATAATCCACTTGATCCTACACATAACTTACTTGAGAGGTGTCTAAACAGAGAAGAGCAAGCACTCTTGGGGTACTAATAGACAGGAAGCTCAACAGGAGCCAACAGTGTGCCCAGGTGGCCAAGAAGGCCAACGGGATCCTGGCCTGGATCAAAACTGGCGTGGCCAGCAGGCCCAGGACAGTGACCCTTCCCCTGTATTCTGCCTTGGGGAGGCCACACCTTGAGTGTTGTGTTCAGTTCTGGGCCCTTCAGTTCAGGAAAGAGATTGAGGGGCTGGAGCGGGGCCAGAGAAGAGCAACAAGGCTGGAGAA
>JAJPCS010000038.1:779871-796730 GCA_021164005.1 Willisornis vidua nigrigula
TCAGAGAATAATCACAGTGCTTATTTTTTAGCCAATGTAAGAAATGTTACTGCAAATGATGTATATATAAAATGAACATATTCTGATGATTTTTTAATTGACTCAAGCAATGGAAAACTTGCAAATCTGGTGTTGATTACCTCATGTCCTAAGCAGGGAAAATATATAACACATTCGACCTAATATATGGCTATAAACATGATTAATGTATTTTCAGGATGTCCTACACGAGCATTATTTTCCGAAGATGACATTTTAATGATACTCGACATGCTGTATGTGGCACATGCTGAAAATCTGTCATGTCTTTTTAAATATCTTGATGTATGCACATACATGCACACAATCCCCATGGCATGTATTCCTTCACTGAATTAACTGACATACCTACGAGGACCGTGGCCATAACCTACTTTTGCAGGCAGGGAGTTCAGTTAATGCAGTTCCCTCAGTTTGGTTAATCACTCCAAGTGGTTAGGTACTAGATTAGGTTCTAAGTGATCCTGTCTGTGTAACCTGAGCTTCTCCTGGTAATGCCTCTCAAAATGTTTTGATTTTGTCCCTCCTCATCCCAAAACAAGCAGCATGTTGGCTGTGTGGTTCCCTCCAGGCCACTGCACTGTGATGCTGGCCCAAATCGAGTTCACACCAGGTTCTGAACTCGGTCTATGGGCCACTTTCCTCTCTTTCTCCAAGTTCATTAACATTACTCCTCTATTCTGCACATTCTCAAAAGGATCTTGCTCCTTCTTTTAATCAGAAGGGTCAAAACCAGGGGCTAAAACTGAAGTCATCTCTTGGACACAGCACACATCCCCTGATCCACCTTTGGCTGAGGTTAACTTCCACCTGCCCTGTCTGTACTGGAGACATGAGCCCAGGAAGGACTCTGCTGCTGGCACCCCTGGTGCCCCACACCTTCATTTCCATCACCCACGGGTGTTTATTTTAAAGCACACGATGGTTAAGCCTCTGCCTGCTGGGAGGCAGTACAAAAGCAGCAGAAGTTCTCCAATGTTTTACACACCAAAGGTAAAAGAGCTGCTGAACACCATTTAACCTACACTTAATTTCATCTACCTTGTCCAGATTTGGAATTACAACTTCCTTGGCAACAGTGGTGCAAATGCCAAAATACAAAAGCTTTGCAGCAACACAAGGACTATTGTCCCTCTTAGCAACAACACACCATTTGGCCCAGCAGGGCTGTATCTCCTTCAGAGTCAGACTGACCAAGCTGAGAATAGGTTTGGTTCACAGAAATCACACTCCAAACTCAGAGCTGCTGGGTTTTTCTGCAAGGCAGTGACCTCAGCTGGCCTGTACCCCAGGAGACCGTGTGTCATCAGCAGATTGCTGTGCTGGCACAGAAAGCCAAAACCACCCGACTGCCCCCCACTGCTCCAACCTCAGAGGGAACAAACCCAAACAGGGCTTGCAGGCAGCGAGGCCAGCAACTGAGTTCTCCTGCTGGCTGGCTGAGTGGGTGGGTTTGGCACTCCCAGCCCATTCCTAAAAGCCATATCTCCTCCCAAAGGGTGGGAAGGATCCCTGTCCCAGGAAATAACTCAGGGAGGGAAGCCTGTGTGTGGGGGTATTTCCTGCCTTGGAGAGATAGCAAAGGGAAGCTGCTGCAGCCCGGTGGCTGCAGGAATGCACTGGTGTTGGTGCCAGGGGGAGCCAGGCAGGGGCTGGTTTAGCTCCACAGCAGGATTTACATCGCTGAGCCCATTTCTCAGTGCAGCAGAACAGGGAGGAGGCCTTCAGTTTACCAGGAAAAGGCCTGGCTCAGCCAGTGGGATAAACCATTCGATCTCTTTGTTGTTAAAGTTTACCTGCTCAGGAAGTCGATTATCACCTAATCGAACACCATCTAATTCTCTTATTACCTGGATAATGAAGGAGAACATTTTTCTCCTAAAAAATGCTTGAACCGTTATGACACGTGAATAATCTGTTACAAAACACTTCAAGTTTATGACACAGAAGCATAGAAAGCAGGTGAGAGAGTATAACCAGCCAAAAGCCTGGATATCTGAGTGCATGAAGTAAAATCTCTCCAGGAAGACAAAAATAAATAAAAAATCATGCATGTATCACACACATGTATCACAATCACAGATGCATAACCATGATAATGCATAACTGTACTGTAATAATATCCAGAAAAAAAAATCCACTTCTAGCCCCAAGTGGGCCTAAAATGAACAACCCAGATTTGGTGAAGAGTAGATGGGGATGAAGGGGACATCAGCTATCAAGAAATAAAGAAGGATCCCTATGCTACCAACATACCAAGTCTCAGGAAAACCTACAAGAGCATTTGCACAGCTCATGTTCTAGAGCAAACAGAGAAATACCTGGGAACACCTGAGAAATGGGGGGTGGTTGAACACTGGGACAGGTTTTCCCAGGGAAGCTGCAGAGTCTCCACTCTTGGAGATACTCAAAGCCAAAACCTGCACAGTCCCCAAACCTCTTGCTGGAGATGACCCTGCTTTGAGCAGAGGGATTGGTATAGGCAACCACCAGAGGCCCTTCTGACCTCTGTGATTCTGTGAAATGCACATCAAAGAAAACTAGATTTGTGTTCAATGCCTGATTTTGAGGACTATGTGGGGAGCTAAGTGGAAACACAAGCCCTGCAGAGCTCAGCAAAGGAAGTGAAGGATCTCCTCTGTTTCTGTTGAGAGGTGCTTGGAAGGATAAAAAGGTGAAAGAGGCCTGGCCCAGCATAACCACTGGCTCTGCAGAGATGGCAAATGAAGGTGTGGGTTAGGACAGTGCACACAAAGCTGTCCCCAGTGCACACAAGTTATTCTAAGTGAAGGTGCAGATGGCTGCCCAGGGGGCTGTTGCAGCCCAGTGCTGGCTGTCAGGAAGAAATTCCTTCTGGCAGAAAGAAAGGAGCAGTTTTCCTGCAAGGAATGAGCAGCTGAGAGAAATTTTGCAGCTCTGGGTAAACCTCAACTGCTGCCAAGCTGCTTGCTCCCGTCAGCCCAGTCCTGCCTCCGCCCTCCCCACTTTCTCCTATATTTCAGCCACCTGGAGCTGCAGCCCTTCCCTTGGGGTCCTCCTCAGCCTTGGAAACGACATGGTATTTGGCTTGAAGAGGGCAGGTTTACTCTCAGACTCGTTACCACAGAGGATGTTCACTCCCTGACTTGTGGAAGTCACACCAGGCAGTGGTACATGCTCTGGGCTGGGGTTCACACAGGGCTCCCTCCTGTCACCCCTGCCTGTCCCCCATGTATGTCCTCCCCCTCCCACCCCAGCACAGCCATGCTACACAGACAGCTGCCCGTTACTACTCAGTAGTTGCTTGAATCCCACTAAATGCTTGTCAAAGTGCCCAGAGAGCTGAAAGTGAGCTCTTTAAATTACATTTGTTGAAAGATCCCTGGTGCCTGTTCCTGCTTTTCGTTTTCAGCAACTCTCTGAAATCATAGTTTGTTTTACAGTGATGTTTTGTTTTTCTTTTCCTGCATCCAACCTATAAGTCATGGATGATGCATCTTAAACACATTAAATGGGTTTTCAGCGGGGCTGTGCACCATGTGTGTGGAAGGCTGAGCTCTGGGCCAACGGCATTTCTGGGTTTCCTTTCTTTGCTGGGAATCTGAGTGGTGTGATGCTCCCTTGTGCACAGCTCTGCAGAGACATTTGGCCCCATCTGAAACCTAAGAAAGAGATTGTGTAGAGGGAGGAGGTAAAACCGCGAAGGACATCGCCCAGGAAGAGGAGGAAGAAGCAGAGTCTGGAAATCAGGACTGCTTGGATTGGTGCCTGACCACAGCTGACAACAGACAAGTCTCTTCACTTTCTATGCTTCTGTTTTCCCATCTGTGAAATCAACAAATTTGGTTCCCTTTTCTCAGGGAAGGTATATAGAGAAAATGTTTTGAGCTCCATACACAGAACCATTTCTTTGTAAACAAGGAATGTATATTTTCAGAAGAGTTTTTAATTAGAAGGATAGCTCCCTCAATTAAAAAAAAAGAGTTTTGTTCTTACTATTCATTTATAACCATCCACCAGATTATGATTTATTTCTTTTTAAATCCTGTGCCTTTCCAATTTTGCTATTAACATGTCATAAAAATATCACGGATGGTGTCCAAATTCCAATTCATGGGAATAGAATTAATATCTCCATTAAAATGGAAAAGGGGGAGTAAGACGAGGAAGTCTCGGAAGCCCTGGCGGGTAGTAATAGTTGGACTCATCTCTCCCGTTCCAGTGACTCATTCTGGGAATGGAGAGTGGCTCTGTCTCTTCAGACATTTAACACCTCTCTAACAAGATTTAGCATCAGCTGGGATGTGTGAACAAATAATATTAAGCAACCTGAGACTTCCTAGAACATGTCTCTCTAAGCTGTGTTAGGGCCTGATTCTGTCAGGGGCGGGTGGGAGCTGGTGAGGCTACACATCAAGTTTTTGGTTTTAATACCAGCAGTGGGGAATTCTGGTTAAAAATCGTCCCTCCCAGATCATGTTTCTGAAGATGTAAAGAAGACAACAAGGTTCAGAAAACAGCAGCCTGCCAAAAAGAAGAATATTTTAAGAAGATTTTTCTGACTCTCTCCAGATTATGTGTAAATTTAAGTTACTAAGAGAAAATGAGAACCATTTGTTTAAAGTTCAAATCCTGTCTGGCCTTTACTAGGCTAAGTTTCAAGCATCCTGTTTTGCCTGATCTCTGCTTCTCAATCCATCACCTTGATGCAACTTCCCCATGAGAGATCTCTGTAGCTCTATCCAAGCAGTTGGACTTGGGAACAAAAACATCGGTGCTGGAGATCCATCCTGGCAAGTTTTGTGTGTTGTCAAGTGTTTGAGTACAAAGAGAGTATGAAATGCTCCTAAGCTGTGTGGTTTCAAGTATCTCAGGCTGAGTAGGTGTCAGAAAACTGAGTTCAAACCAAACCTTTTCCTCAAACTTTTATCTTCAAGGGAGCCCCACTGGTTGATTTGGGGCTGTGGATTCCAAAAATCTGACAGTGCCTTAACTCGCCCCTGTAATTTGGCTGTTGCGGCTCTACCACAATTCAAATTTACAGCAGTCCCACCTCAACTGTGCTGAGACAAAAATCCCAAATTCAGGAGGACATGGGACAGGTGGAAACAAGTATTGAATATTAATTAAAAAAAACAAACAAACAAAAAAAAACAAAAAACCACAAAACCACAAAACAAACAAAACAAAAAAACCAACAACAACCAAAAAACCACAAACAAACCAAAAAACCCCACCAAATTTTCAACCATCTTCCTTCTATATGTTGTAAGTAGTTTCCAAATCTGAACTGCATAAAAACAATCCAGAATTTATATGTAGGTACTAAAACAATTCTGTTGATTGGGAAAACTTGAGGATCCTATAATAAAATTGTAATGAAAGCAGTGTGGTTTCCTGACATTTCCAGAGTGCTGTAATTCATCCTATGCAATTTATAAGCTCTCAATTTATTTTTTAACATTCTGAAAGCTTGCCATTTCATGGATATATTCCCCGTGAAACTTACCTCAACATATCTTTGGGTTTTTGATGGGGAGCTCTAAAAGGTGAGCCAAACTATAGGCACTAAAGGAAAATCCACACTTGTAATAATCCCTACTCCTGCTTTCTGGGAGAAAACTCACCTTCCCCTTTTTGGTTTTGGCCAACAGCCCAAATGCACACCCTGTCCTGCCTAAAGATCTCTTGTATGGACCTTCAGGGAAGGTGGGGGTTGGTCTCTTCTCCCAGGCACTCAGCAATAAGACAAGGGGGCACGATGGGCTCAAGCTCTGCCAGGGGAAATTGAAGTTGGAGATCAGAAACAAATTCTTTCCAGAGAGAGTGCTCAGGGATTGGAATGGGCTGCCCAGAGAGGGGGTGGATTCCCCATCCCTGGAGGTTTTTAAGGTGAGCTTGGCCGTGGCACTGAGTGCCATGATCTGGTAAAGGGACTGGAGTTGGACCAAGGGTTGGACTTGATGATCTCAGAGGTCTTTTTCCAACCCAATCCATTCTATGATTCTAGGGCAAAAGCAAACATACCACCTCCCTTAATGAATTACAAGGAGCAACACACATTCCTGTTTTATCTACAGCTTCTGGTTGGGCACCTTCAGTGCAGACACACTCAGAAATATCAGTTGTTTCTCCTCTGGTGATGTCCATGATGATAAGGAGCATGCCCAGCCAGTCAGAGAAGCAGAATATATGAGGGATATTGATGAAAAAACTACCACCCATTAGACAAGGGCAGAACCAAAGGGGAAACAGCTTAGTACTGCAGCCATTGTCAGGTAAAGAGATCAACTGTACTCACGAATCTGTTTGCCACTACTAATAGTTTTGGATTTTTTTCAGAATATATATGCTCCCTTTCCTTTCACAAACATGAAATCAGGCCTATAGCACTCAACAAAACCTTTGCTGCAAGCATTTTGTCAACTTAGATGGCAGCCTGTAGGAACACTGAAAATCTTACAGGCCATGGAGTTTATGAACTGTTGCAGTAATTATGAGAAGACATGATGATAAATCTGTGGTTTCCACTGCCAATTACCATACTGTGGGGAAAACCAGAACATGCAAGGGAGGGTGCAGTCCAGCCATTTGGCAAACTCTCACATCTGTGCTGGCAGTGGGCAGTCCTCGCTGCTTCCCTCCATGCCCAGGCTCTTCTCCATCCCTTCCCAATGAACACAGCATGTGGTGTGACAGCTCTGCCAGTGTGGAGGGAGTGGTGTTGCTGGGAACAAATGTGCAGCAGTCAGTGGAACATCCCTCACCCATGAAACACCAACAGAGAGGGGAAAGGCTTTAGATCACTCCTGAAACCCTCATGTCATGCCATCAGCTCACAGATGGAGTTACCTACCCTCTTGACCTGCTGAAATGCTGTTCGTGAACTTTTCCAGAACTTACAGGATCACAGAATTCATTGGGTTGGAAAAGACCTCCGAGATCATCGAGTCCAACCCTTGGTCCAACTCCACTCCCTTTACCAGATCATGGCACTCAGTGCCACGGCCAAGCTCAGGTTAAAAACCTCCAGGAATGGGGAATCCACCCCCTCTCTGGGCAGCCCATTCCAATGCCTGAGCACTCTCTCTGCAAAGAATTTGTTTCTGATCTCCAACTTCAATTTCCCCTGGCAGAGCTTGAGCCCGTGCCCCCTTGTCCTATTGCTGAGTGCCTGGGAGAAGAGACCAACCCCCACCTGGCCAGAACTTCCCTTCAGGTAGTTCTAGACAAAGCTGAGGTCATCTCTGAGCCTCCTCTTCTCCAGGCTAAACACCCCCAGCTCCCTCAGCCTCTCCCCACAGCACTTGTGCTCCAGTCCCTTCTCCAGCCTCGTTGCTCTTCTCTGGCCCCACTCCAGCCCCTCAAGATCTTTCCTGAACTGAGGGGCCCAGAACTAAACACAACACTCAAGGTGTGGCCTCCCCAAGGCAGAGTCCAGGGGAAGGGTCACTGCCCTGGGCCTGCTGGCCACGCTAGTTTTGATTCAGGCCAGGATCACATTGGCCTTCTTGGCCACCTGGGCACACTGTTGGCTCCTGTTGAGCTTCCTGTCAATGTTGAGGTCCTGAATCCTACTGACCACTGCTGATGATCACTGAGGGCTTACTGAGATGGGTGAGATTTTCCTGAAAGACCTGAGTCCAGAAGTCATTTGGTTACATGCAGATCTCAGGTTTCATTTTCAAAGAAAGAATTTCTAGCCCTGATGGGTGCAGAAAAGTCCTCAAAATGTGGCATTTAAGGACTCCAAACACAGTAGCAAGTACAAAGAAATGAAATTAAATACTTAAAAAAATCTTGTTCTTTTACAATCAGTCTTACAATTAATTTCTGAAATTCCTGGCATTATATGCTCCTTAACCTCAGAAAGGGCTTTTAATGCTCACAAGTTATTGCATTAATACATAGCAGCCATTGTGCTTCAGCAGCCACCTCTAAAATCTTTTCAATTGCCCAAGGTAACTAATTAATGATACTTCATTATTCACAGGTTGCTTAAGCATTCTCTATATTAAGTGCAGGGAAGTTTAGATAACATCTAATTGCAAAGTGAAGCACTGGAAAGTTTCTGAGGGTGGCAACTGCATACCTAAATGACATTTATTTATTTAGAAGTGCTTAAGACATGCCTTTCACTTATCCTAGGCAGACACAGAGCCTTGAAATCAAAACTCTTGCAATATCGTTTGGCCCAGTGCCTATACTTGGAAGAGCTTTTTCATCACACCCAAACTAAGAAAGTCCTTTCCCAGTTTCTATCACTTAATCATCCTTCTGCAGACACCACCCAGAGTAAAAAACTGGGGTAAGCAGAGAAGTCCTTGCTTAACTACAAGGCTGCAGATGAATCTTGCAAACATTTTGCCAAAATAATAAGGAAAATAAAAATTAATACCCTGAGTTTTGGCTGCCATGATTAATTTCAGAGCTGTACAAAACTCTGAACATGGGGATTCTTGACTGAAACACTGACACGACATTAGGAGCAAGGCAGGGGGGTAGTTCATGACATAGTGCTAAGAATCCTTAGCAAAACTCTATGGCCACAAGGCACAGTTTCAGAATTAACACTTACAGGACAGGAAATCATGTCGTGGTTGTTGAGCTCGGAAGAGCCACTAAATACAAGCCACAGTGATCCCTGTGCCTTCCATCACACTCTTCATGCTGAGCTGCACTTTTTCAGTGGTTAATACCCTAATACAGGCAAGGCCATACCCACAACATTCCCTATCATCCTAACACTATTACACAAACGGGTTTGAGACCTCTTTCAAAGACCCTCCAACAATGTCTTTGAAAAATATCTTCCCTTCCCTTCGCCCCACATATCAAAAGAAGCTTTTTGATACTGCAACCCCAACCCTTCACTGTTAGGAAAAGGCACTTTGTGTTTCAGAAAAGCTGTCCCACATCTGGCATTGTTCCAGCCCTGGTTGGAATATGCACATTCAGCAGCAGTTTAAGAGCAGAAATCTTTCCCATTGCTCATTTTGGGTGAGGCACCTTTCCAAGGGAAGGGAGCTGGTGCTGCTCCCTGCCCGTTCAGAAGGAGTGACCAGCAGTGTACACAAAGGAAAGCTTTTCACTCCAGGCACATGCACATGATTCCAATATCTTCGCTCTGAATTTGGAAGCTACAGCTGCTACTTTAGACCACAGCAACTGAAAACACCCCAGGGGAGAGAAAGCAAGAGGTTCCAATGCTCTCTGTGGAGCCATGACAGCAGTGTGGTTTGGGGCTCTGCTGAAAGCTGCAGCCATCGGTGTAGCTCATCACATGGTGCTGAGAGAGCTCTCCGGGGCAAGTGGACATACAAAGAGTAAAACCAAAATGGGAACAGCCTTGTTCTCATCAAGAGGAGAAAAACTGATGGCAGAGGGCTTATCAAGTGATTCACTCTGGACAGGAAAGCAACACTTGTCTGTAAAGGCAGCAGTACAGGAGATTTCCACAAATGACTCCATAGCACCAGAGAAAACATGTAGCTACTGACAGAATCAGGCCTTAACAAGTAAGGACAAATAAGGGTAGCATCAGGACATCCTTTCCTACTTACCACCTCTCCTGCTTCTCCAGACCTTACTGACTCCTGGGGAGCTGCTCTGCTCTGCTCTTTTGGTCTTTGCTAAAACAGTCAGTGACAGCACAGGGAGAGAGGAGCCTTCATCATCAGGATGGGTTTGGGCAAGCCCAGAGTGGGCTTGTTTTGCCTGATACTCTGTAAAATGCTAAACATCCTGATAGTCCTTCAAAACAGTTGAGCACTGTATTAACATCCAGGAGTGTATGGCTTTAATAAATTCTGCTTTGGAGTGCTTTTTGGTGTGCTGTGGGTCTGAGAATTCTCTGTGGTTTGTGGTCATTTGTTTTTCTAATATTTTGGTCAGTGTCCAACCTCACTAGTGTAGCTGGATATACCCATGTAATTTCTGCTAGAATTGGATTTTCCACACAGCATAACTTTATAGCCCTCTGGTGTTCCCTGACACATGAAGAGGTTACCACCAGTTTGACCAACTTTTACGTATTCACACTTTCAAGTGAAGGGCAGAATAACATTAACTGATCTCTTCAAAGCCCTGTAAAGGAGCTTAGGGGTGGTTTAGTCTTCCCAAGAGGAAGCAAATTTCACCATCTCCTCTTTTGTGACAGCAAATGTTTCCTGTCGTGCTAGAGCTCAGAAAGAAAGTTGGGATTTGACAGGTTACAGTACCACCACTCATTTTAACGGAGTTAACTACAGTCCATCTAGCACCAAAGGAAGGCCTTCCTCTGAAAGATGCTGGGTGGAAGGGGGGTGGGTGGGGCTGTGGTGGGCAGGGGTGCACTTAGAGGCCCTGTCACCCCCATGGCACATCACCACCACCACCCAGCAGTGCAGCAACCACAGAGTCCCAGGGCAGGATAAAAGAAAGCATCTCCCCATGTCCCTGTGATAGATCTGGCCCAAGGGCCATCATTCAAGAAGTGCAGGTTTCCTTGTCCTCATCATATTCTGGATTTCATGGCACCCATAAGGCAGAAGCAGCTCTGTCTCGTGGTACAGTTCCACAGCCCCGACCTCCCCACCAGCTGAAGCTGGGACAGAAGAGACACATTCCCTACATCAATAAACACTCCTTGCATGAAGAACTGCAGGGTAGAAATGGGTAATGCACCATCAGGTGAAGTGCCTTAATTTCTGCTCCAGTTTGGAAGCACTGGAGTAGGCAAATGCTTCTGGAGGCCTGAACAGATCACAGGGTAACTCTGAGCCATGAATGGGATACAGGCAAAATCATTCCTGGGTGTCAGGCAAGAAAACCAAGCATTCTGCAAAGCCCTGGTGAGAACTTATCTGAACCACCATGGACATTTCTCATTCCTGACATTCAAAAAAGACAAATTTCATCTGGGATGAAGACAAACAATGCCTAAGCAGTTGATTAAGGACATGGAACCCCTAGAGAAGAAAACAGGTGAAAGGACAAGACAAAGGCTGAGAGGGCTGACATCACTTTCAAGAAAGTTATCAAGGATGAAAAGGTTACTGAAGTGCAAGGAAAAGTATTGTTAAGAACATGAAACCATGCAGGACTTTTTTCCAAGAAGACCTCACCATAAATGGTGTCATAGCAAATGTCACTTGATACACTGTGGAGGAATGGTGAGGAAATCCTGCATGCTCTGGATCTCTCTGCAAAGATCAGAGAGAGCAAATCAAACCCCTTTCTTTCACCTCTGACACCACCACAATGAAATGAACATATATGATATCAGTCCCCTTACTTACATAGTCTGAATGTATATATGAATTTTGGCACAAATGTATAAAATTACAGGAATAATACCCTCCTTACGCTTCCAGTACTCAAAATACCAAATCCTAAAGGAACAAGTCATTTGCTGGGGTTTAAGATAAGATCTGAATGTCTTCCCACAAAGTGAGGTAGGCAAATAACTCTCAGAAATGTTAAAGTCATAAATGAGCTGTGAAAGTTTTGCCCCAGAGCTGAAGTGCATTATGGTGGGTTGACCTTGGCTGGCTGTCAGGTGCCCACCAAGCTACTCTATCACTCCCCCTCCTCAACAGAGCAGGGGAAGAAAATACAATTAAAGGCTTGTGGGTTGAGATAAGGGAGATCACTCAGCACCTATGCTCATTTCTAAAAAACCCCAACAAACTGCATCTCTTTATAGCAACAGAGGCCCTTTCAGTCTGCTTGTAACTGCTTTACTTAACAGAACTTTACACCCAAATATAGCAAATGCTAAAGGAGACCCACATTCCTTCTGCCACAACTGTCATATCCCTTCACCTTGTATGTGGCTGAAACAGCTTCAGTCACTGTACAAACATGTCCACCTCTGAACAGGTCCTCTAGAAACCAAACCAACAAACCATTCCTGAGAACGAAAGTTGAGTTCAGTGCTGTCAGATGTTCTCAGTCCAATGGGTTTTAGCTGCTTTATTAAAACATTGGCTTTAGTTATTTGGGCTGTGATTTTTAAGTGCCCACAGACTCCTAAGGACTGCATTCCAACACATTAAAATGTATTATATTATTGCAATATTTGTAGTAGCACTTATTAAAGCTGTGTTCAGGGAGTTGGGATCATAAATCCTCCCAGTCTGCATCCATGCCCAAGCTGGAATATGTTCATGTTTGATAGATGGGCTGTAAAATGAGGGCACATTCTCACATGTGAAGTGTGAATAGTTTCTCCACTTATTTATTGCAGTTGATGTTATATGGGGCCTGGGACAAACCCTGTGCTCCAGACAGAACTGACAGAAGGGGAAACGACAGTGAATAAAAAGTGTGTTGTCAAAGCGCCTGAATAAACACCAATTAAATCTTCCAATTTATTTTCTTGGACTTTGAATCAAGCAAACAGATCTAAAAACCATTCCCAATCTCCATGTGTTCACTTACTGTAGCTGCTACACTATTTCAACACCTAAAGCTTCCCAGTGCTGGGCCCCATTCTGCAGGGCTGAAAAGATGCATAAAAAAAGTTCTTATTTAAACCCAACTGACATGCACAGAAAATAGAAGCAGGGAGATACAAAAAAGATTAGGCTTGAACAAATGTGCAAAATATAGTACACCCTCTCTGCTGGAAATTTGCTCTCTGAAGCTACTTATTGGGGCTGGAGAACGGTGCAAATGATGGAGCTTTTAAACTCAAACTACCACCCCTCTGTAAGGCTGGGCTTTCACTCTTACACAAGGGCCACTTCAAGAACTGTGGTTGGTTTATCCCTCTGAAGTTAATTAAAACAACATCTTTCATAAACATTAAAATCCCTCACTCTCTTATGAAGCAAAGGAAGACAAACAAGGCTCTAACACAGACAATGATACATTAATTATGCCTCAATCAGGAAGGCTCTTGAGGGAGATCTCACTATCTGCAAGTTGCTTGCAAACATCTTGTTCAACCTTACCCAAATCAGGTGTATTGTATTTTGGCTGAAGCACACAGAGAAGTGAGTAGGATGGAACAAGACGCTTTATCAAAGCAAATCACAGTAAGAGAGTGTTTCACCTCCTTCAAAACAAGATAGGGAAAACACACCACAGCTTAAGAATGTTCATAGAATCGTAGACTTGACTGGGTTGGAAAAGACCTCTGAGACCATCAAGTCCAACCCTTGGTCCAACTCCAGTCCCTTTACCAGATCATGGCACTCAGTGCCACGGCCAATCTCAGGTTAAAAACCTCCAGGGATGGGGAATCCACCCCCTCTCTGGGCAGCCCATTCCAATGCCTGAGCACTCTCTCTGCAAAGAATTTGTTTCTGATCTCCAACTTCAATTTCCCCTGGCAGAGCTTGAGCCCGTGCCCTCTTGTCCTATTGCTGAGTGCCTGGGAGAAGAGACCAACCCCCACCTGGCCAGAACTTCCCTTCAGGTAGTTCTAGACAGTGCTGAGGTCACCTCTGAGCCTCCTCTTCTCCAGGCTAAACACCCTCAGCCTCTCCCCACAGCACTTCACCAGCCTTGCTGCTCTTCTCTGGACCCCACCTTTCAGAGATGAAGGTGTAGTAAGAAGAGCCAGACATTTTAGCATTGCAGCTCTTACAGCACATTTCAAGGGTCAGACTTTAAACAGGGTGTCACAAGGGTATGAAATATAGAAGGCACATGAAACATAGAAGGGAGCTGATGCCATGGGAGCAGATGATGACAAGGAAGATAACGTAAGCAAGAGAGGATGGCTTTCAGGATGAACCTATGCTTCCTTCATTTCACATGAAAATCACTAGGGCTTTATCTGTTTCTCTCATTTCCTGCTTGAAGCTCACTGTAAGTAAACAGTATATTTGCAAACATCCTATAGCCTTTATTTAGTATCAAATACCTAGACAATGATAGCACTATCAAAAAATGTGGACATGAAGGACATGTAACTACCTCCACATTCAAGCCTTGAGGTTTAAGGTACAGGAGAGGCCACACACCTGGTTGCACAACACTTTTCTCTCACACATGCTCATACTCAGCCTGTCAACAAGGACCAGTGACTATTATTTGCCATGGTGTCAGAGACTTTGAGATCCCAGCTCAAAATACTGTCTCTTTGCAGTCCCATGAGGTCTAGAGTGTGTCAGATCTCCCATGTGGTCAGCTTTTAACAGGCTGGTGGTATCCACTCAGGGAAACTATGGTAACCCGTTGCAAGCTTGTAACTGCAAAATTTTGCCTAGAAATGGAAAAAGAACTTCTTGCTCATTGCTAAAGTGACTGATCTGTTTGTATAGAGTGTCAGTGCACAGGCTGGGCCACCACTGTCACAACCAAGTCTAGGCTCAAAGTGCATAATGTCCTCAGCTTTTCTGAAGGTGGAGGGAAGCAAGAGCTGACCTTTAAGAAACTCGGCCTCACTGGTGTCCAGTAACAGCAAGGAAAGCAAAACAAGCCAAAATTTATTTGAATGCTGTGGATGGAAATGTGCCAGGTATGCACAGACTGCTTGGGTTTGCAGAGGGGGAAGGTAGGATGTATACACAGGTGAAGATAAAAAACCTGGAATTCCAGTAATTACACAGATTGTGAAGTCAGCATTAATTGAACTTTTGATTCAGAACCCAAATTTTAGTGTTGTGATAGTACTCTCTGATCAGAGATAAGAGTAGTGAAAGTGAAGACAGGCACAGATGGTTTGTGTTAGTCAGATTAAACTTTCTTCCTCCAAAATAGCTTCTCACACATTACATTTAGACCTGAAGTTCCATATTTCTCCTCGTGCTTTCATTTGCTATATTTACTTAGACTTGGCTATTTCCTCTTGTACGTAATTTCCTGAAGCAAGACACAGCAAACCAGTGGCTACTTCAGGTAATCTCAAGTTTCATCTATGTCAGCAATCATAAAACGTCCAAGTAAGTTTCCTTATCTCCAGGGCCATCGCTCTTTCTTGTCTTTGCCATCTCACCATCAACTCAACATTTAGCAACCACCCCCTTGGATGTGCAAGGGCCTCACAGCTCTTCTCTTTTTCACCTGCATAGGACCTATAAAGTGTGTGTTCACTGCATATTGAATTTTCCCTTTACTCCTTCTGCAATACTAAAATCTGATTTTTCCCTGTCCATTCACCTATCCAGACCTTCAGCAATTTCTGTCCTGACAGCCACAGCTCTCTCCTCTTTTGCCTGGGTGATGTCCTTGTGAAGCAGTATTGGAAATATTGCTACTTTGCCTGTGTTTGCCTAAATACAATCTTCTCTATCTTCAGATACCATCACTGACTGCCCTTTTTCATCACATCAGGTTCAATCTTTCAGTTGATTCACAGCTCTCCCAGACACATACATTAGGTTGTCATTTCCTTTTAACTCCTTCTACTCTCAGTTACTGATCTTAAACTATCCTGTTTTCACATATGAAGCGTGCATGTGTTTGTGTCTCTCCAATCCAAGACACGCACAGCTTACACTGCTAGTCCTGACCACATATTTCTGAGCAGGTGTTTCCACGCTTTCAAACTGAAAGGATGAAAAAACACTTCACTATTCCTCGTTATTTACCATATTTAAATTATTTTTGCAATTCCTATATTAAACAAGATCATATTTTCTTATGAAATATGCCAAACAGAAGCTTACCCTTTTTCTGACACAGGAAACTTTCTTTAGAAAGGTGCAGAGCGCAGAGCCTTAGCATGTTAGAGTCTGACACAGGACCTCGAGCCAGGATTCATGTACAAGCAACAGCCTGTGTACCCTTTTGTTGTTCATCTGTGAGACCGGGTAGGACTAAGAACTGTTTGACTGCTGTAGGAGGCACACGTTTGCTTTGAAAGGTATCCTCCACACAGCAGTTCTGGGATCTGCTTCCTCCTGCTGCTTCCCTGTTGCCCAAGCCTCAGGATAACTTCTAAAACAAACTGCTCTTAGAATTTCCTGCTGTATCTGAGCCTCCTGTTACCTTACTTGAAGTGGGATTCAGCCTCCATTGTGTTAAGCCATGTCAATTAATTGACATTTATCCACTACTTGCCTCTCCCCACCAAGTGCTTTTCTCCTCCCTCCTTCACCCACTCCTTCTTAATCAATCCCTCATGTACTTCAGTCTGTGCAGAGTGAGCCTTCCTTCCTGCCGTCAAGTCAGGGAACAGACACAGGCTTCATCACACCAGGGAAAAAGGTATTATTATATAATACTACTTAGCCTTTTTAAGAGTGTTTAATGCTCAAAACTGCCCAAGCATGAACTGGTTCATATGACACAGAGCAGGAAATGATTTATAAATGGAGAAACAGAGGCAGAAAGGTAACAGGAGTTGTGCAAGGTCTCACAGAGAGATCATGGCAGGGTCAGAAGTCTCTTGACTTCCAGCTCCAGACTTTTAACTCTTTGCTTGTTTTCCAGAATGTGCTGTGTTTTATGTGTTTCATTTTATAGCCCAAACTACTAATGGATCTACATTTGAACCCACTGCATACAAAAATCATCAGAGTTGTGCAGCTACACATGAACATCTCGTGGGAAGGGAGAAGCTGACTCCTTGCTGGGAGGGCAGACCTCTCAATGACCCAAAAGCCCAAGCTGGCATGGGCACTGCCCCAGCGTTTGTGCCACCGGAGCTGGAGTGCACAGCTCGACACTGCCCCAGGAAGTGCTGCACTCAGACCCTGGAGCCGCCCCCAGAAGGGCTGGTCACCAGTGCAGCACAGCACACAGCCACACAACACACAGAGCCACAGCGAAGCCACACAGAGCCACAGTGACAACACAGAGAGACACGGTACAGCCACACAGAGACGCAGCACACCCAGAGACGACAACACCCAGCCGCACACAGAGACGCAGCACACCCAGAGACGACAACACCCAGCCGCACA
>JAJPCS010000038.1:796740-816278 GCA_021164005.1 Willisornis vidua nigrigula
CGCAGCACACCCAGAGACGACAACACCCAGCCGCACACAGAGACGCAACACACCCAGAGACAACAACACAGCCACACACACAGAGCACAGCCAGAGACACAACATACAGCCACACACAGAGACACAGAAACAACACATAGAGGTACAGTACAGCCACACAGAAACACACCACACAGCCACACAGAGACACAACACAGCCACTCAGACACACAGTAATGCAGACAACACACAGGGCCACTCAGACACACACAGCCATGCAGAGACACTGACAGGCTCCCTACATCAGGCATAGGCACCTCAGTATGGAGACAGGGTTTTATAACCTGGTTTCAGACTCCAAAGCCAGGCTTCTGTCCTTAGTTCTGGCAAATCCATACAGGTGAGCATACCTATAGCATTTGAAATGATTTTGGAGCCTGGGGCATAGTGCTGGGTCTATTTACCCTCCAAATTCAGAATCCGGCCTTTTACAGACAGAGCAGTACTTTAACATCTCATGAAACCTCAATTCCTTGCAATATTTTTCTAATACTTCCTACTAGTTTGTGCAAGTAAGCATATAAACAAATGTTAAAAGTAAATCCACCTCGAAAAAATAGTTTTCTAGACTTACAAGCAGATACAGGTGGAAACTTCCAAAGTCTACATACAGACACACACATATATGTGTATATAAAAACCATACAGCCTATGTCTAAACCAGCTGCCTCTAACCAGACCCAAATTACAGTGTAAACACAGACATGCATACCCCCTCTGCAATATGTCTGATTAAATATTTTGTTAGCCAACATGTTTTGCTGGGTTGGTAGAAGGATTTCCAGAGCATTAAGTTTTGTTTCTAAAGGCCTGTTGGATTTAGACATATCCTATATTTTTCTGTTTTGCTAAATTTTTCAAAGGGGCTCCGAAAATGCATCAAAGTAACTCCAGATAAAGAGGCTAAAAATATAATTCTGTAAACTGCAGGGGAAAAGGACTGAAAGTCACATAATGCATTTACTTTTAGGAAGAAATATTAACTCTTGGGAAAACCATGGCATCAGCATTCTGTCTTACACTCTGGCCTGTGCTTTTCATATTATTACTAGTTTCACCAGTCATTGAAAGGAATCCACAGCATCCCTCATTTACAATAATAAGAGTTACAGTAATAACGGACTACTGCTACCAAGCAGACATCAGGCCCATTTCACTCCTACCTCCCAGGGCTCCCAAAATCCCCTTTTTCCCCTCTCCTTGCAGTACAAAGGAAAGAGGGAACCCTGCCCAATTTCAGCATGGAGGTGTTATCCTCCACTGACTTCTCCTGCTCGTGGTTTGAACACCAATAAGTAAGAGCAGAAAACTACCCCCAGTAAAAACTAGAAAGTCAGTAATATAAGAGCAAGATAAGCTCAGTGACTTGACACATATCCTGAGGCAGTGAATTTGAATCCATTCCTTGATCTGAAGTGCCAGACAACTTTCAGGTTTTTTGATATGCGTATGCTGCAGTAGCTTTTATTGAAACAAAGAAGAGAAGAACAAAGGAATAGAAGGAGAAAAGAGAGAGCATCTCTTCCCAGTTGTGTCATATTCAGTCAGAAGTTTTAGCTTGGATCCACAAGGCTTATGCAATAACTTGCAGCACAGACTTCATCTGGGAACAACTGTTTTCCATCAGGTTTTAGGAGAAATTTTATATGTGTTGGAAGAGAAGGCACATCTCAACAGAAGGGTCAACTGGGACAGGAAGGATCACTGGTGAATTTAGGAAAAGCATTTTAAACCTGACTGATTTGGCATATGCAAATCTCCCTGCTCACTACCCCTGAAAATCCACAGCTCTGGCTCCTCTGCACCACCCTATCCTTTCCCTGCTCAAGTGTTCATGGCACCAAACTCATGGGTAACCATAGTGGGGCTGACTCTGCTGAAGCCACAGAGGTGGCATGAATTTGGCTTGTTATTACTACAGCACCTCTGACCAAGTGTTGATCAATGTCTTCTGTCCTTGTTACCTGGTGGTAACAAACAACTGAGTCCTCAATCTCCTGACACAATCCTGCACATCTCCTCCCACACTTCTGATGTCCACACTGAGTCTTGCCTGGTTTTATTCACTTCTCTAGTTCTTATATTCAAAGCTGTCATTCTAGTAATTCATGCTCTACTATTTTGGTCTGCTATATATCCTTTTAAAAGACTCATGCTACTCCAAAAATGAGTAAGTCTTTTTTTGCAGTACAAGTGGTATTCCCATTTATACAACTGGAACTGGAATATGGTTCTTTGGGGAATTCTAATTAGTTTAATCACATCTTGTGTGGATGATTCAAGTCTACCACATTAGTTTGTATAAAGAAACTCACTTTTTTTTCCATTCCAGATGCATAGTCTACTAATTTTCTACAGGTGAAATGTCTGGGGTTCTTTCTGTGGTTATAAACCACTTAACATTTTCTTTTACTGAATATCATTTGACTAATTGGAGTTTATCTTTTCTCTAACTTAACCCCCCCCACCACCACCACCCATACAATGCTTTAATTTCACTTTCAAAATGGAAGTGGCTTGGCATTTTTAAAAAAGAGAAACAATGGTGAGACTTTTTTACAGCTACTCTAGGAAGATCTTCAGCACACTCTTTGGCTCATTGAACAGGTACAAATGCCTTTCTAATTAGGTGCATGTGTGTGATAGAATGGGTGAAGTGAAAGTGTCTGGGGAAGCACAGAATCTTTGGCCATTCCTCAAAGAAATGCAAAGAGGCTTCATAAGTTACGTTTTAAGGAGAAAAACATCTTTTGCTGCTTGGTGAGACCAGCCAAGGCAACTCCTACAGTATCAATACAATTTGACAGCTTAACAAGCAGAAAGTGCCCCATTTCCATTTCAGCATCCTTTGAGGGACAGCAACAAGACAGTAAAAATCCAGGATTGCTCCCTCTCTGTTAAATAATTCCTATCACAAATTTACCAACACTGGTGGAAAGCCAACTTTGCTGCCCTACCCTAACACCTGCACCAAGAGGAAAAGGAATTCCTCATCTTCCAGCACTTAAAAATCTCTACAGTTCCACCCTGAAGCACAAACTGCTAAGACCTGTTTCAACTTGTACCTCTTATTTTAATAATTTTGTTTATTATTATAACTCTTGTTTTGCTTAAATCCTGTGGTATTTCAAAGAGCACTAAATCCATCATCCCTTAAGCAAGTTGTGCTGTGGCCAGTACTAAGGGCTGTTCTGTATCTTCCTCAGGAACACTATCAAGAAATCAGAGAACTATTGAGGGCTGGGGATGTGTGTTTTGACCTCTTCTCTGTTTCACAGGCACATCCATGGGTCCAGAGTCCTTGGTAATATTCTGGCCTTTGATGCCAGAAGCAACACTAGCAGGTAACACCAGCCCTTTACATAAATGAAAAGTCCTTTGTAGTTGTACAGCCAAAGTCGCAAATCATTGTCCCTGTTGTAGAGCCCACTGACTTTTACAGCTCCCAAAGCTCCTCCACACAGAGGAAACTATCTGGGAGGTGTTTCATGGGAATGTGGTGATGAGCCATCTGATGTCCCAGATGGAGCTCATTGCCATAAAAGCCCAGGGACCAGGTGGAGGAAATCTCTTTTCACGTGTTGCACACTAAAATCAAAGCCAATATGCAACCCTGTTTTGAAGAGGCTACAGCTTGGATGCTCCACAGTACCTATTCATCTCTGCCTGCCCCTTGTTGCCTCCCCCTTCAGACCCTGCAGCAGGAGCCCTGCCCAAAGACAAGCCCTGCCACCAGGCTGGCCATAGATGGACTATAAACTGAAGAAAATCTGTTAGCACAAAATGGCCTCGAAGACTTTCCCCTCCCACCCCCAGTTCCAGTGTTCAAAACCAGCTGCCACGCAGGAAATTAAATTCGATACCTATGATGTGATTTTGGAGAGTGCAGCTTTTCAGCAAAAGGGAGATGAAGCATTTCCAGTATTTCTGAAAAATCAAACTATTTAATTGAGTGTCTGTCTGACAAGGACACGAGCCCAACTCACACACCTGTTGTGAAAGGCTTCGGCTTCAATTAATGGCAGGTAAAGGATGTATAATTAATATAACAAGACACCAGGAAATGAATATGTTAAAGTTCCTACTGCAGTTTTAACTTTGTCAAAACATGCAGGTCTTTTACTGGCTCTCTCCACAGAGGTGAATTTCCTGTTTTTCCTGGTTAAATGTATATACCAGAAATTACTCATTAAATGTCAGGAAATACAGTTTGACTGAGTTAAACTTGTTACTGGGAAAACCTGGATGGAGTAAATTATTTGGTGTCACTTCTTTAATAAGATATTACCTTCCTTCTCTATTTATGAATTGTTCATGAGCAGAGTTACATTTTCCTAGGGATTTTCCTCCCTGCTCAAAAGCAGCAAGGAGATGACATAAGTGATTATATTCACTGAGAGGGTGACATCATTCAGAAGATATTCTTGACTCCAGTTTCAGATACTTTCTACTCAGTCCTTGTGCAGAGGACCAGCACAGGGCTCTTGCACCAGAGTCCTGCTTGCACCTCCAAAATGTAAAATCTAAATGCACAACACTCAATCTTTCCTCTGTGAGACTGATCACAGAACTCACAAGCTCCTAAATACATTCATTTCAGAGGCAGTGCTGACTTAGCAATGGCTACAAAACATGTCAAGAATAAACATTCAGATGACTGTAACATTCATGTGTATTTCTGCAAAAAGACCAACACTCAGTAATTTCCTCCAAGTGAAATGTTCGAGGCAGCAAATTTAAACACAAACCCCACAAGATCCACTGTTTAATTCACAACCCTGTGTTGCTAGTAAGAACCTCCCGTTTGTATTTCCTTATCTCTGAATTATTTGGGCCATCTTATCTCGGAGCTAAGCAGGGCTGTTTGCATATCCCCAAACCAGAGCATTAAATCTCACAACACCCTTCTGGAAGCTGAGCAGTTGCACATTGCATTTATCTGAGGTACTGGAGTGGTTTCATTATGCAAGGTCACACAGTAAAACTAACTGAAGGTGAGGGGCACAGAATGTTATTTAAGAAACTAGAAGGAGAGGTAGGTTGGTTATTGCTAAATAAAGAACAACTGTGCAACTGGTGAGCAATAAACTCAGGCAAAATGTAGTTTATGGGAGAAATATTACTAGATATCCCACAAATACAATTTCCACATATGGGAATATACGTGGAAAATGGAAAAAAGAAACAAAAAGAAAGGAAAGTCCAGCTTGCAGAAATGCATGTGTCGTCATAGATACTATGCTGTATGAACTGTTTATTGGAACTGTGTCCCATGTCAATACTGAGGAAAATAAAGAATGGAAAATAACTTTAGAATTGAATAGGGACCCTGTCACAGTAAAATTTGATACGTGGAGCCCAGGCCAACATACTGCCAGGACAGAACAAAAAAATATAACAAAAAACCCCAAGAAAATCAGGAATAAATCCAAGATGGAAAAAGTAAAAGTTAAATTAGCATCATACAGTGGAGAGAAATACCAATAATTAGGCAAATGCATAATAACCCTTTAAGTCAATTACTTTTATGACAGTGGGACTGGAAACAGAGGCAGCCTTAGGTCTGAACATTTGCAAAGAATTAAGACTGGTTAGAACATACAATGGGGGCTGTGTATGATCTAAACAGACAATGAGAAACCAGAAGAATTCAAAGATATTTCTGATACAGCAGAACACAATAAAAAGAAATATTTTGTATTTTTTCAGCCTGAGGTGAACCTTTCCTCCCCAGCCACTGTTGCACCCAAACAGTTTCCATTCAGTGTCTGCAGGCACTAACACACCCAAAAGCTGGAAAAAAGTCTAAACATACCCCATGAAAGCAGCCAAAAGAAAGTGAACAGTATTGTCCTTACAAGTCCTATATTTTCCTGGGGTTTCTTCAGAAATAACCTTATTTCTCCTGGCTACTCCTACCTTCAAGCTACCTAGATCTTTGCCTGTGTTTGTAAAATATCTGACAACAGAGCTCACTGGTGAGGAGTTGCTCTCCTCCCTCTTTGCTCTGATTTCAGCTCTTTGGGACCCTGCAGTGAAGGCAGATCTGCAGCAGCATGACACTGAATCCACAAAGCCACCAAGGAGCAAGGCTGGGCCCAGCTCTGCTGCTCCAGGGGCACCTCGGGCCATGTTTCCAGCCTATCCCAAGGCTTCCTGCAGTGCCTGCACTGGGAGAGCTTCTTCTCTAGCAAACAAAGCAAACATTTACTCTTACAGAGAACCCTGGAAAAGCACTTTGGAAAAACACCAAGTGAAATGTCACCTCACAGAGGGTGGACAGGAAAGGAGAAGTAAGTGGAATGGCCTCCCCAGGGAGATGGTGGATTCTCCGACCTTGGAGATTTTTAAGGTGGGACTGGACATGGCACTGAGTGCCATGATCTGGGTAATCACAGTGGGGTTGGATTAAGGGTCGGACTTGATGATCTCGGAGGTCTCTTCCAACCCAACTGATTCTATTCTAAGTATTTTCTTACTACTAATAAAATAGGCTACCCATCAAAATTTAGAATGGATCTTTTTTTTAGAATATTTTAGATACCCACCTTACTACTGTACATTCCACTGGAAGAATCCTGGAGTGCTTTTGGAATTACTTACAAGAGCTGCTCCAAGGCTTGTGAAAATCAGAAGTATCTTCACATGAACTTCCAGGGACTAGAGCACAAGTGCTGTGGGGAGAGGCTGAGGGAGCTGGGGATGTTTAGCCTGGAGAAGAGGAGGCTCAGAGGTGACCTCAGCACTGTCTAGAACTGTCTGAAGGGAAGTTCTGGCCAGGTGGGGGTTGATCTCTTCTCCCAGGCACTCAGCAATAGGACAAGGGGGCACGGGCTCAAGCTCTGCCAGGGGAAATTGAAGTTGGAGATCAGAAACAAATTCTTTCCAGAGAGAGTGCTCAGGCATTGGAATGGGCTGCCCAGAGAGGGAGTGGATTCCCCATCCCTGGAGGGTTTTAAACTGAGATTGGCCGTGGCACTGAGTGCCATGATCTGGTAGAGGGACTGGAGTTGGACCAAGGGTTGGACTTGATGATCTCGGAGGTCTTTTCCAACCCAATCCATTCTATGATTCAGGAAGGGCTGGTTTAAACCATATTTATTTATATTATATTGTATAGTAGTTTCCAAATTTTAGAGGTACAAAACCAGAGGCATGTACAGGTCAAGGCCAGATCTATGGATGAAACTGAGCACCTACACTGAGTTTAAATACCCAGAGACAGTAGGTTGAGTCTTCAACTCCATGTCTAGACCACAGATTTCCCAAGCCTGTCGATGATGGTATTTCTGCCAGGAGAATGTTCTTAGGTGCCTTCCACACCTTTGCAAACATCTGGGGTTAGCTCCAGCGTGGAGGGCCCCCAGCCACCAGCACTCTTATCCTCAGCATTGTCTGCTGATTTTCCATGTCAGGTTTCCTTCCACAGGTGCAAACCTACAGCATTCTGAACAGGTAATGCACAGCCAACGGCAGCAGCTGCTTATCATAGAATCGATTGGGTTGGAAAAGACCTCCGAGATCATCAAGTCCGACCCTTGGTCCAACTCCAGTCCCTTTACCAGATCATGGCACTCAGTGCCACGGCCAATCTCAGTTTAAAAACCTCCCTAAAAGGGATGCCTTTTAGCTATCAGCCTATGAGTGAAAACAAGAAAGTAGGACTATAGCACAGGACCAAAATCCAACACTTCCCTTAGGAATTTCACTAGGATAGATTAGTCCCACATCCCCCCACAGGTGTGTCCTGCCCACTAAGCTGTAGTCACACTCACTCTTCTTCCTCGTTTTCTGCATCTCCCACTGATTACTTGTGCAACCGTGTCTTGCCTGGCTGGATATCTGCAAGGAGGACTGGGGAGTGCCCTTCCCAGGAGAGCTGATAGCCAGGAAGTGAGGCTGTTCCCTGCAGAGAGGGAGATGTTCATGGTAGGAGGCTTTTGGTAAGAAACTCAGCCACTGCTGGTCTGTATGAAGGATGAGGGTGTGGGACCACCTAAAGCTCCCACTCTGCTAAAAGAAAAATATATATACCCTGAGATTAGCCCAGTTGATTAAAACTTGGTTGTAATAATGCCAAGGCCATGGGTTCAATTCCCTGTGTGGGCCATTGACTTAAGAGTTGGACTCGATGATCCTTGTGGGTCCCTTCCAACTCAGAATAGTCTGTGATTCCATGAGAGAGATATATGTATTTTTAAAAAAGAGGTTATTTTTGTAAATCCCAATCTGATACAGTCTGTGCTTTAAGTACAGAAAGGGAGAGAGTTTCAGATAGCTCACTTCTCTCTCTGGCTGGTATCAGAACTGGATCCCACAGCTCCAGACTCTCTCCCAGCCTTGAAAGAGTTCAGAAAGAATCAGTCAAGCAAATAAATACTGGTGTGTAAACCCTAAAAACCAACAGCTTTCCAACAAAATCACTAAGTCCAGGGCATCATCCCTGATTTCTTAGGTTTTAACACTACATACTAATCAGCAGATCATCAGACCTCTAAAAATAGTGTATATTCAATACAATTTATTACCAAGGAATTGCATTACAAAGGAAATACAGGAAGTATTTGTAAAGTTTCATTTCATTGCCCCCTAAATTCATGTCTGTTGCAATACACTGGAAACATCTCCTGGCAAGATGAAAATGTTGCCTGCAGAGTGATGCTCAACTCAAGGAAACTGCTTAGGAAAAACTAAAATTTTGTCCAGCAAAGTGATCCAACTCTCTTGCCGTTCATCTTTAGAAAAGTGCACAAATTTCTTACCTTTTGACAGCTGAGTTTCTAAAGCCAATAAGAAATTAGGCTCACTCAAGCACAGAATGATTCCATCAGTAGCCAGAACGGGTATCATGCCCCGTATTTAGTTTGGTATAAAGGACACACAAACTTTAAAATGCTAAAACTAAAAGACAATTCAAAACAAAACAGCAAAAATATCACCAACAAACCTATTTTGATCAATTAGTAGTCTGCAATTTGCATCCAGTCAGGGCCTCTGTTAATATAGTTTTGCAATTTTTTTTTGCTTTAGAGGTAGGACAAAATTCCTTGAGCAGAAAGGCCTGGTTTAAGTGATTTTATTTAACTTAAATGCTACTTTTGGTAGGTCACATATCCCCATGCTTGTCTTTTCTGCACACAAATATAACCAGCTCCACACCTCTAAAAGGAACTTCCTTAAAGGTTCATTCAGTTCAAGTCTCATGATGCTCACAATTTAAGAAGTTACTTGCAGCCTTGATGCAGCTGTGGGATGACCTGGTTAGCTCCACAAAAATCACTATTCCAGGGCCACTCAAACTGGGGGATCCTAAAACATCCTGATACACACCAAGAGTAATTCCATCCGCTTCGGGGAAGAAACAGTCACATCAAAGCCAAACATGCAGGAGACTTCTACATAATTTTTTTTCTACAGATAGATAAATACGCCTGAAGAATTTACACTTGGAGTGCTACACATTTCCCTACTCATGAAAAAAATAAGAATGGAAACACTGCATGTAACAGAGAGTCCACAGTGATCAACAGCAAATCCCAGATTATTTATGTGGTGCCTTTTCAATCTGTTCATAGGCAAGACCAGAGGGAAGTTGTCCATTCCAAGTTCTGTTGCAGACAGTGATTGTTCTGGTCAATTAAACAAAGTTATGACATGGTTTCTGAAGATGACAAACAAATACAGCACAGAATGGAAGTGAGAAGGGAAGGAGGA
Source organism: Willisornis vidua nigrigula (assembly GCA_021164005.1). Taxonomy (NCBI): domain Eukaryota; kingdom Metazoa; phylum Chordata; class Aves; order Passeriformes; family Thamnophilidae; genus Willisornis; species Willisornis vidua. The sequence continues at coordinate 806,494 of JAJPCS010000038.1, forward strand.
GGCAAAGACTGGTTTAAATGACTTGACTCATCAGAATAGAAATGCAAATTCAGAACATACAGCTGAACTTTGTTATCCCCTCCTGTACTTTGTGGATTTTTTTTCCCCACATTATCTGAAAAGGAATTTTTTTCGGTTATATTGTCATGCTTTTTCTGACCCCCTTCTATTCCCAGGACAGGCAACTACATCAAAAAGAAAAGAAAAATTTTAAAATTACTCATTTGATTGAAAAAAAAACAAAACAAGAATCTGGGGGGAAAACATAGAAACAATAGTGGTGAGTTTTGGCACTTCCTTTTTAATTTTTTTATTTAGAAAGGTTACCAATGACAAGAAAATAACAATTAAAAAAATCAAGGCATTTCAATTAGCTTTCCTTACGCTAATTGATCCGTGAATGGGAGTAAGCCCAGTATAGGTGTCTCTTCCTACATCCAGGCAAGTTGGGGTTCACTGCTCTCAGTTTGGGGGGACTGGGAGTCAGGATTCTTGGTTTGTATCCCCTGAGTACCCACTTCCTTACAGATCTCAATCTTTCTATAGCACCACCTTCCCCTAATAAGGAAGTGGAAGCTTAATTAGGCACTGGAAAGTTATTTTAGTATCCCAAGTGAATGCTGTCATAGAAGGAAAACGTCACTTTCCATTGAGAGAACTCCAGATAACTCATGCCAGCTTGTTTCACTGCTCTCCAAGAGGCAGCTGTAGTCCTGCTAACTGGCTGTCAGAGTGGAGGGCTTTGATTTTGGAAAGGGCACCAGCAGGACAGCTGCAGTCTGCACAGAAATCCAAAGGATGGTAACTTGGACCTAGTTGGTGGTCATGTTTTCTTTGATTCTGGGCGATTTCATCTGCTGCCATCTCACACAGCCCCATGCAAAGACAAAGGCTTTTCATCATCTGAACGTTGGTCCCTCCAGGAAGAAATTAAATTAACTGGCACAAAAAGGGACAGCTTGGAACTGAGGCCGTTTCTGTACTTTTCAGGACTGTTGAAGATGTGAATTGAAGTGCAGGAGCAGCAGTTGGTGCCTGGGTTCCCTGCAGCCCTACCTGGCCACGTGCTGACTGGTTCCTGTGCAGCGCTACCACACTGGTTCTCAGCTGCCACTGGGGCCAGGCCCATCACCCATGGGAGGTGTGGCTGGGATCCCCCTGCCCCAACACTCTCTGCAGGGATAATAGGGAAACCTCCTCTAAGCACTGTGTTCAGCAGCAAGCCAGAGGCACAGGCTGTGCTCCCATTTCCACCTCATGCTGAAGGAGGGAAGGGTGAAGACCTTCCTCTGCCTCCCTCTGTCTTTGGGACTAGGGAAAGAAAGAGCAGCCCAATGTCTTTCCCCCCTCTATTCTCCAAGCACGTGGAAAGAAGGTTCAATGTCCCTTGAGGAGTCCTCAGCAGTTTCCCTTTCCCTCCAAAAGAGGGAGCAGAAGGAGTGGCATGAAAGAGCAACTGTAGGTGATAGAAAGGAGGTAGCAGGAGTTGTCCCTGTTTCTGTGGGATTCCCCAGGCTCTCCATGAAGTAAAACTCAGAGAGCTCTTTGGGCCCAGCCTATTTCCCTCCCCCCCATAAACAATAAAAATAATGACAAAAATTACTGTATCCACTTCTCACAGGTTTGAATCAAAATAAACCAAACTCCGGAGTTGCTTCTCAGCCGCCTCTACATCCTCTGCTCTCCCAGTGCCAAACTCTTGTGCAGATTTAATTTCTATTCTCTGCTGCAGAATGAACCATTCAAAGTAATTAGCTATTCTTTTTCCTTTCCTCCCCAAAACATGGAAACTCACGTAAGAGGGAAGGGCAGGGAGGACTCAGTGAGTTTTGCTGCTGGTCACGTAGTTAATTCTGCTGATTGAGTCACAGCCCTGTTCTCTTCCTGGCGCAATTACACAGAAAAAGGCAACAGAATCCCCAAAAAACACCCCAGCCCAGAGCACTGGCCTTTGCCATTTGCCACCAAATTTTGGGGGCTCTGTGTCCCTTCCAGAACTGGCACATGCACCCTTCAGCAAATGTCCAGTTCTAAAAGCAAGGCCTGATGAAACTCACCCATTTTTAATAGGTTTCCTTTTCACACTTTCCATACCCCAGTGGATTTTGTACCCCTACAACCCCCCCATAAAATAATAAAGGCAACTGCAGAAAAAACACTTAAACTAAGAAACAGCCAGATGAAACCACTCTTGAATGGGAAAAATAAATGGAAATTGTTCAGTATTCTTGGGCTACCCAATACCAGTGATAGCCAAAGATTGCTCCTGCTCACTCAGTTGTTTTTTCCACCCTACAGCTGTGAATTCCAGTTACCTTATAAAAAAGGGTAAGGACCAATTCTTTTCTAGTTCTGGATCAAGCCTATGAAATGCTTGTGGTCTCACACATCTCCTTTCAAGCTGTTTGCCTCTCCCCTACCCTGTCTCCAGACCTAAAATCTGGGTATCTTCCCAGTTCAGCTTCCTGATTCCTCTTACTTGTACTGAAATCTTGAAATTTTTCCATGTTAGAAATATCTGCATGTTTAACTTGGCTATGTCTTAACTTATCTAAAAGAATTATAGAGAGTTTGAGAATGTTCATTGTGACCTGAAGAGATGGAAATGCTAAGTTATCTTTTTCAAGTTTTAGTCATTTATATTAAACAAGTCTACAAAATATGTTCTTTCCTTTTGTGTCCTTCAGATTCTATTACCTTTATTCTTGTAATGGTTTCACTGTTTCCTTAGGAGTTTTGTGGTCCAAATAAGACTCACAGTTTCAGTGCAAACAACAGAAAACAAACCTGCAAACTCATAACTCTAAAACACACTCTCCTTTAGAAGGACAAACCCTACTGACTCTTATAAGCCACTTGAAACCTCTCCTTATTTGCAAATGTTTTTTCTTTTGCCTGTCACCCATCTGTTTCTGTTCTCCATTGTTACTCAATTACTCAGCAGAGAAAACATATTAAGATGCTACCATTGATTTATTCTAATCAAGTAATCCATGCATCTATAAAAACAAGCAAACTGCCACATCAGCCCCCTGTTTCTAGTCACTGTGGGTAACTGGTCAATGCAAACTATCTGCTTTGCCCTCTCTGGTCACTGGGAAAGCTGAGTGTTACCCCCAGTGGAGGTGGCTCTTGGGCAAAGGCCAAAAGATTCAATTGGTCATTTCCTGTTTCTAATTTTACACTGCAGGCACTTTCTCCTTAGAATTTTAGAAAGCTCTTGAAGGAGCTACAGGGCCATGTCAAATATGAAAACATAACATTAGGTTTGGAGGAGAATGGAATAACCATGAGGACGGGTAGGTTTAAATCCTCCCATGACTGTTGGTGGCACACACTGTGTATTGGAAATGCCACAGGGCAGCACACAGATCTCTCCTGTTTGCAGAAGAACAAAGTTACCTTCTCTGTCCAATGATGGCCTGCTCTTGAATGCAAAATGCCCAGGGTAGAGAAGATACTGTATAAAATCCAACACAATAAATGTCACAAGATGAGCATGATATTGCAAGAAGTTACTCCCTCCATGCTGTTAGCAGAGTCATTCATAGCTGTCTGTGGCCAAGCAGAATATCCAACAGAATGTCACAGAATGGTTTTTTCCCCTTAAAGACTATTGGCCCCATAGTAGAATTCCATTTTCCACACCATTCTCCTGTCTGATTAAACTGGTGCCACTCCAGATAGAAGGTGCCATTCAAAAGAGAAGTGTCACTCACAAAGAGGAAAGGACATAGGATGTTGAAGTCAGTGGACTTTGTGCCACCTCACCCTGTCTGCTACTGCCCATAGGGAAGAGGGAGAAAGATGCTCCCAATACTCTGAATCTTCAAGTTCACCTGAGCCACCTTCCAAGATATCTCTGTAAGGGCCAGGTATGGGGTTCTTTCCCTTCAAAATGAGATTGGAGACGCACACACAGTTTGTGAGCTGGGGCTTATGGAAAATGCCCAGAAGCCACCCAGTTTGACTAAAATGAAAGAAGTGGCACGTCTCACAGACCAAGCAGAGAGGTATGGCATGGTGGATGCCGTGTTAATTATTTTTACAAGTCTACTAGACCAGGAACTCATAAAGGGACCTGTTTTTACAGACTGCTTAAGTCCCACTCTAGAAGTTATGCAACTCCAGAATAAGCTTTGTTGTGACTGCTGAACACTCGAGTCATATATTTCAGCACACAAGCTTACTCACAAAAGCCCCAAATTCCAGTAAATCTGTTCTGCTAGACCTCTTCTGGTTTGCTACATCAGGCTTCCAAGTGCATGGGCTCAGAACTTCAGCTAGAGAGAGGAGAAGGGACACCATATGCCATCTCTTCTAATACCGTGCTATTCTTACTCTTGAGCCTCTTGGGAGCTCGTACTTTTAAAGCTGCATCTTCTAAAAAGAATTACAAGCACATTTGTGGAGAGAAGCCCAGTGACAGCTGATCAAACTGGTTAATTAGGCATCTGCATAAGCGTGGTTGTGGAGGCGGTAACTGCACCCCACGCTCAGTCCCACTTGAAACAGGGCTAAATATGGGAAGCAGAACAGCTCAGAAAGCTCATTGAAGCGTTACCGCTTCTGCTAAAAGAAAACATGAATTCTGCCAAATGTGCCTTCCATGAGAAAGTTGGGATTTTCTCAGAAGTCCTTGCTTTCCTGTCACAAAAAGCAGAATGTTTAGCTCCAGGATGTGCTAACATGAATCGCACAAAGTGGTCACAACAAAAATCATAGTGTCTCTTTTCAGCCTCCTTTTCCAGTCATCATCTTAGTCCTGTTGTCTCCTGGGAGCAGTAATTCAAGTGCTGTGAGCCCCCCTTCTCCTTCCTCTTTGGCTCTTGGGCTCGAGCACATTTTCCACAGTGCACCACAGTATTCTTTTTATTTGGACTCCCACAGCTCATGATGGAAAGAGTCATCTGAATGGGGGGCGCCAGCCCTGGAGGGGAGGAGATCACGAGAACCGCAGCTTCCATGACTCACTGTGGTGGATGCATGGGACACACAGGAGCAGGCCAGCAACCATCAGCATCTCCCATTGAACAACTGCTTTTTGTCCTTGACACAGAGGAGCAGCCCGGCAACCATTGACATCTCCCATTTAAAAATTGCTTTTTGTCCTTGACACAGAGGATCAGGCCAGCAACCATCAACATCTCCCATTTAAATATTGCTTTTTGTCCCTGATCAGGAAGAGAACTCCTGAACTTATACTGTGCTACAAATTCACATGTTTAACCATCTCTAATCATATAAAAAACCCAGTCATAGCATGGCCTGTTTCCTGGCCTCTTTGAAGCCTCTGATTCCATCAGCCCTGTCCCAGATGTAACTGTGACAAAATGACTGCTTACTTTGTTTTATAATACACTAGCAGTGCAGCATCTGGCAATGTGGTTTGGGGGTTTTTGTTTTGTTTTGACTGGAAAGAAACCTCCAAAATACTCCGGTCAAATAAAAAAAACCAAAACACATGAAATCAGCATTTTTTAAATTCATGCACAGAGGACAGGGAGGATTTCCTGACTCATCAAGGGAGAAGGCAGGCATCTGTGTGCCAGCACACAGGTGGTGGTCACACCATCTGGCACCAGGTACAAGGAAATGGGTGCCCCTCCACCATCACATTTCGGACAAATCCACCCAAGATGACCCCCATCCATGCTGTGGGTCAGTTTGGCAGCAGACAGGGCTCCAGGCTGTCTGTCACACACAGTGCCTTTTCCCATAAGCAAACTCACTGCCTTCCCGCATGTATAGGATATGCTCCCTCCTCCTTTTTCTCATTCCTTGTTGTGAAGGCCCTGTCAGTAAAATGCACATTTCAACAGTGAGTCTCTCATAGCTCTCCTTATCTTTAATTTCCTTCCACTATAGTCTATCTTATGGTGCCTTTCCTTTACTGGCAATTTTTTTTCTCTTCCCATTTCAGCTGCAATGGCCAGATCAGGATCAAAACTTCTCACAAGTTTAAGGGAGAGTCTGGAGGCAGAAATGTCATGCAGGTCAAAGCAATAAATGTGTTTCTCCTTCAGGTTTAGTTAACCACACCCCTTTTCAGCCACGTGTTCTGTGACAATATAATTTTATTTTCTTAATTATCTCTTTTAATAGATCAGAGTCTTTTCTTTGGATTAGGCATAAACAGCAGGAGCAGTCATCCATTTCATCATCAGTTTTCTTAGAAAGTGCCTGTTGAGAAAGAAGGGAAAGCCTCATCCCTGGCTAGAAATGTCTCCTTGCAGGTTAGGGAAAGAGCTGTCTCCCTCTCCTGCTGAGGTGCTGCCCTCAGCCCTGGATAGCCTCCAGCTGGGGGAGGGAGGCCAAAGTGTTCCTAAACAGTTCCTCTCACACACTCTGGTGAGGTGCAGAAGTGAGGATGCTGAAGGGGCAGTAAGAAAGAGGAAGGGCAGGAATGTCTAGGCCAGAGCAAGTCTGGGCTGTGTGGCAGGGATGGTGACATTACAGCCTGGCAGCAGGGAAAAAGAGCAACAAAATATTTATGTGAGGGAGTGGCGGGGGAAGAGGCTGAAAAATCAGACTAACTTTCTTCTCAGTTTGACTGGTGCATGAGACATCCCCTGCCAAAGTCTTTGGGGAACATTTTTTCAGTTGGTAGGAAATTAACACAAAAAAGAAAAAAGTTTTCAGGCCAATTGGACCAAAGTCAAATATCCAACAAATGAAAAAAATCCTCAAAAAACTGGAAATCCTGCTTTTCAGCGAGCTCTGGACCCTAATCAAACAATCTGAACAGCCTATTAACTCTGTTATTTACCCTTGCAGTAATACACACCTGTCCTATTGGAAACACTTACAGCATATACAGTCATAGCAAATGGGAATGTTTCATGAGTTAGTAAATAAAATTGAGTGGGAGTATCTGATGGTGAGCATTCAAGGAGTCACATATTCATCTGTGAACAGCCTGATGATCTACTGTTCCTGTAACTGTAAAATTCCCTTATGGACTCCTGCATGTTCACCCACATCATATGAGGTTCATCATGCAAAGCTTTGCTTTTCACTGTTCACAGCAGGTTAACCTCAGAAGGCAAAGTGTCTCCTATTTCAGGCCGTGGGGAGGGCTGCCTTGTCATGGCACAGTGTGGAATGGGTTTCATTGCAAAGAATGTGACCTTTGAGAAAAATAACACGGAGCAAAGAAAGCCTTCAGATCACAGTGAGGCTGAGCCAAGAGTACAGGTGGCTCTGAACGCTGTCCGTGTGGCCTCACTGCAGCTCAACGACCAGGAGTCCTCCCCTTGGAAGAAAAGGTTTTAAACTTAGGGAGGAAAAGGGGAAAATTAATTAAAGGTAACCCCATCCCCAAGTATTCAAAAGTCATGAATCAGGAATTGGATGTTTGAAGAACTATCTGAAGACCATGAGCAAAAAAAAAAAGAAAAGAAAAAAAGAGAAGAAAAAAAACTGGATACATTTGTATTTTTTCTGGGTTTTGTGGCTGTCTTTAGAATGCCCCTGGGTCACATTTTCAAAGTCCTTCACAGTCTGAGGAGCAGAAACTGATTTCTATATAAATGAAAACTGAGATTCTCACCTAATTAAATGTCTCCAGGAATGAGAAGTTATAGGGGAAAAAAAATGTCAAATATCACGAGACTTGCGATAAAAATCACAGGATTTGGCAACGCTGAATTAATTCATCACGAGTTAGGAAGTGATAGCACTTGTTCTAGTTGAACAGCAGAAAACAAACAGGCATAAACCTTATTCAAAAATATTTTGCAGGCATGGCTGCCAAAGTGACAGCCAACTCCAGTTGGCTGCAAGTAATACTATTTATTCATTATTTCAGAATATTCATATAGCTGGTAGGTATTTCTGGAAATCCTTGAGAATCCTGCATTTTCCATGATGCCAGAGTGATTAATTTGTGTTGGAAGTTTGTTACTTGCCAATTATCCATCTACTGCTTAAAAATCTGAGTCACACAATCAGCAGCCAGAAATAATACCATACTGTATGTTTAGGCATCCAAGGCACATAAAGAATAGTCAGAGGAGAAAGTTTGCAATGAAACCACAGGCTGAAAGTTATGCACTGAAACTGTTTTGCTAAGAAGTGAGAATAATTAATACCTTCTCAAAACACTAGATGGATTTCAAGAGTGTGCGTTACAGAAAGGCAATTATACTCAAAAAACATTGTTTAAAATTAATATTTGGATGACCATGAAATATTAGTTAACTACAAACAAATAAATAGAGATGCTCCTCCAGACAGAATGTAAACAGATCCCCAGTTTCCATTGCAAATTTCAGACCATCATTTTAGCTCTGCTCAGACAAAAAATGGATGAGGCAGATGCACTTCTTAGCCAGCCTGTTCTGGTCCATCTCTGCAAACTTCTCAGCAGAGCCAGATTTGTAGTTCAGCGTATCTCGAGGTAAACAGTGCCCTGTATGATTTATATATGAGTTATCTTTCAGCCCAAGTCTGGCATTTCATTGATATGCCTGTTATTTAGATGTATTCTGAAGCCTTCCAATGCATATGAGTTTTTCCCTTACAGTCACCGCGTTCTCCAAAGAGATGCAAGAGCCAGATCTTTTCTATTCCCCAAGGTTAAAGGGAAAAGTGAGATGTCCTTTGCTTTTTCAACTCTTTATCCATATAGAATAATTCATCTGCTGATATTCATAAGGTGACTTCCACCAGCAAATGTAAAGATGCCAGGAGGAGAATTTTTAAGCACATATGTAATTGTTTATGATTGGTATCTGCTTTTATTTAGCATACTTGCTAGCACTCTCTCTCTGCTGCTAGTCTGTAAGAATCTTTCCTGCCCAAGAAACCTGCTCTTTGGGGAACTATATTTCATGTTCTTTCACTCTTTGCAAGCTCTGCCATAATAGAATCAATGTATCAAATCACTCCCACAGAGTCTAATGGTAAAAGTAGGAGACGGAGATGTTTTCGAACGGAAATTTTGGCAGGAAGGGATTAATCTGTGTTTGCCCATTTCCTATGCTCTCCTTCCCTTCATACACAGCGTGGGAGAGGCAAGACACGGAGAAAGTGTATTGTTTGATCCTTGAGAGTATTTTTTTTATTTTACCCCAGAAAGTCTTGCTGAGAAAACCCACTGAGAGTTTTGAAATTACATTGTTGCAGCTAAGTCTCCTTGATTAATAAAGTATTTAAGGACATTTGTCACAGCTCTGTATGTCTTACACTCCAACAGCATCAGAGGGTGCCAGCAGAGCATCCCCTGCCCCTCCACGTCCCTCCCTCTGCCAAGTGCAACTCATAATCCTGGGCACAGGTGTTGGCAGTCAGGCCATTGAACCCTCCCAGTGGGGAGCGGCACAAGGGGTGCATGGAAAACCCCCTGCAGTGCTCCAGGCTGGGCACAGAGTGGCTGGAGAGCAGTCAGGCAGAAAGGGACCTGGGGGGACTGAGGGACAGGAAGCTCAACAGGAGCCAACAGTGTGCCCAGGTGGCCAAGAAGGCCAATAGGATCCTGGCCTGGATCCAAACTAGCATGGCCAGCAGGCCCAGGGCAGTGACCCTTCCCCTGGACTCTGCATTGGTGAGGCCACACCTTGAGTGTTGTGTTCAGTTCTGGGCCCCTCAGTTCAGGAAAAAGATTGAGGGGCTGGAGCGGGGCCAGAGAAGAGCAACGAGGCTGGAGAAGGGACTGGAGCACAAGTGCTGTGGGGAGAGGCTGAGGGAGCTGGGGGTGTTTAGCCTGGAGAAGAGGAGGCTCAGAGATGACCTCAGCTTTGTCTAGAACTACCTGAAGGGAAGTTCTGGCCAGGTGGGGGTTG
>JAJPCS010000038.1:856408-893297 GCA_021164005.1 Willisornis vidua nigrigula
TAAAATAAAATAAAATAAAATAAAATAAAATAAAATAAAATAAAATATAAGCAAAGAGATACAACTTATTTTTTCAGTAATAAATAGAAAATGATAAATTCTTATCTAGGTAATAATAATAATAAAAAAAATGAGAAAAACTATACTGAAGGTGAAGTCTTTGGAGTGAATTGACTGAAGTGAGTATCTTCACTGACACATAATTTTTGACAGGGTTTACAGTACAGGAGTTTTGTGAAGCAAATGGGAAATATTCTGAAAAAGTACAAGCAGTTCTTCAAACCATGTACAGAACAGAATTTCAGCTGCAAACACACACAAAATCCAGAGTCCTTAAGATGGAAGGATTCAGCCCAATAACACAGCATGTCTTTGAGCAATGCCACTCTTTGATTCAGAAACACCCAATGCTTTTAAAAACTCTTCCTCACATCAGGGAGACCTTTGGTGTTGCCAATCACTTGACATGGCTTTAATGTCAGGTAGAATTAAAAACCCACAATCAAATAATAACAAACTGTAAATCGATAATGCACATTGTAAATTATTTACGTGTATGGTTACAGGAACTGCAGAAGTATATTAGTTGCAAAACATCACTAACAACCTCTTAATTAATATAACTGGAAATATTGCCCAGCTCTGATGATGTTGTGCATCCACATTTTTTAATCTTTCTAGACTATTTGACAGGAATCCAAGTATATTTATTCAAAATTCATTAAAAGCCTAATAAGTGTAATAATAAATAATTTGCTTCTTCACAGATTAATTTTAACACTGACTCATTTTACCACACTGATAAAATCTATCTCCATCTCAAATATTATTCAAGCTGCCTCAGGACCCTCCACCTTTTTTCCCCCTAAGTTTGTTTTTAATTTCTCTCTTTTCCTTCCAGTGTTTTAGATGAGGATCTCTCTTTATCTCTGCCCCAAGATTTATGCTATAACAGTCTTGAATGGCATATCAGAGCCTATTTCTGAGTACTGGAACAATGTCTCTGACAATACACATCAGCATTCTGGCATTTTCCTCTAAAAGAAATTTCTGTGTGCTTCAGACAATAGACAATGTTAGGAGGTTTGGAGCATTTAGTCAGTCTTGTCAGAAAACATTTTGGTACTGCAAGCAGAAGACAACAGAAGGCAGAAAATACCTAAAGAGGCAGCTCCAAACCAGAAAAGAGCTGTGAGGCTGAGGATTTTATGAAACATGGAGAATACTGTACTGCCTCTGGACAGAGTGATCCTTTCAACCAAACAAATGCCAAAAGAAACACAGGCCCAAAAAAACATGGGTTTGAGCTGGATTAGCCAAGACAACAAAACCTGAGAACAGTATAAAACAATTTCACTGCCTATAGCTGCAAGATGCCAGTCTGTACAGTAAAACACCAAAAAAAAAACAATAAAGAAAGAAACAACACAGACAAGGAAGTCTTGGTCATTTATGAGTGTAGCTACAGCCTTACTAAGACTATCAGCACGTGCTGGAAACAATTTCCTTATGGGAAAATGAAAATATGTGGTCTATAAAAACATACCAAGGAAGGAGCTGGTGCTCCCACTCTGATAGCTGATTAAAGGAAATCCATGAGTTATGCCAGGCAGACTTGAGTTCTGTGATAGCCAACACAACAGTCCTGGATAACAGACATCATGTTTGTGGTACAAGTGCCAACTAGATATGATACAATAGAGAACACTGACTTTGACTGACAGCATTAATTTCAGAAAAGTTTTATTGACTGGTTTTAATTCCAAAAAACTAAAGGTTGTGGGCTATCCACAATCTTGTGGCCAGGTGATGTGCTGTTTTCTGTTCAGGATATCATCACCAGACAGATATTTTACAGATATCAACCACACAAGAGACTGAGAGAGAGCATTAGTAGCATGTGGCATCCATAACATGTTTTTTTGATAGCAACAACTTCAGAAGCAGAAAGCAGTTCACCTTATTACAAATAATGGATACATTTACAAATTATCCATAGTCTGGCAGGCCCAAAAAATTAACTCTCTAACCTTCCTACAACTTACAGAAATGCTTTGCACACTATTACTGCCACAATCCTCTGAGAAGCTGAACATTAATTTAGGTCATGGATATGGAGGAATTTCAGGTGCTTATTCATTAATAGTGGCAAGGGCCCATTTCCCTAAAAAAACTTGTTGACAATTAAATCTACTGGAAAAACATACTTACCTTTCTGTAAAATAGTACTTTAAAAAAAAAAAAACCCAACATTTCCATGAATTAACTCACTCTGTGAGGATTGGATACCTTATCCTGAAGGCACTTTTGTTTTAAATCAAGGTCTGTGCTTGATGGACTTACGCTCTGTGAGGTCCAAGAGAGTTGACTAAACACATTATTTCATGTGTGCTATGCAGCAATCTATGGATGCCAAAGTTCATAATGAGAAATATGTGAATCTGATAACCAAGTAAGTAAAATCTACTGATTTATACCATCAACTGGGAGTGTGAGTACACATTACAAATCCCTTCACAGCAGTCCCTGACACTTCAGAAATAATTTACCAGTAAAACAGACAGTGCAGTGCCTGTCAATTCATTCCAGAATCACCACATTGTGCATCAATTCCAACCAACTGAGCTCAGATACAGGACCCAGGGGCTCACAAATCAAATATAAACCACCCAGTCCCAAATTTTGACATATGTATTTACATCTCATATTAACAACATCCAAAAGAACTTCCCAGTCACTCTGAGGGCTGTGTTTCTTAAACAAACGTGGCAGAATGCATAGCAAAGAATCTAATTTGCCTTCATGGACACCCAACCAACAAAGCCTCACTAAAATCATTAATCAAGTGGATTTCAAAAAATAATTATGTCATCCCTTATCACCTACTCTGATTGGGACAAATCTGGAATTAAATTATGGGACGCCACACGATATAATGCCAAGGTCATGGGTTCAATCCCATGGAGCTGCTGCTGGGCTGCCTGGCTCCTGAGAGCTTGCTTTTCCTTCCCTGGGGACAAGGCAATGACTCCAGTGGGCACACTCATGCTGCAGGAGTCAGCATTTGCCCCAAAGCTGATGGGGGCAGATGCAGAGAGCCACTGAGATCAGCTCAGTTGGTTAAAACTTGGTTGTAATAATGCCAAGGCCATGGGTTCAGTCCCCTGTGTGGGCCATTGACTTAAGAGTTGGACTTGATGATCCTTGTGCGTCCTTCCAACTCAGAATAGTCTGGGATTCTGTGACATAATGACCCACTAATGTCGCAGGCGACCATGACGTGGCATTTGCTTTCGGGAATTTTATCTAAACAAGAAAAAGGAAAATTCACTGTGCCTGAGGAAGGGACAGCTCCTAGCTGGGATCAAAGTGCCCAATTGGCATTGGGAAGAGAGAGAGGGCAAGAACATGCATTTTTTGTCACTGTCACCACACACACAAAATGGCGCGCTGAGTCCCCCCTCACAGACACAAGATGGCCGCTCCCGCCCTGACAGCCCTCCATCATCCTTACTGCCACAAAATGGCTGCCCTTCCTGCCAAAACGCCAGACAACAAGATGGCCGCCCAGTGTTTCTATGCATTTGCTGTTTAGATACTTTGAGGGGAAAGATTAATAGAAAACTGACTGAAGTTTAGCCCCTTTTGCCTCACAGTAAACAAAATACATCGCTACCTGTCATCTTCTGTGTCTTCCTGGTTACAGGCACCCAAGCATCAGGTGAAAATACTTTCTCCCTGAACTTGCTCTTTGTAGCATTTTGCTAGTATGTGATCGTAAGGTAAAAGCAGTGCTGTAAACAACTGCTCTGCTTTTATATACCAAGTTTGGAAAAATCTTGTTGTCAGTGCAGTCCTGAGCATTGGCTTGTACTGTGTGAAACACCTTTAAAATCTTGAAACACGTGCTGTTGGCACATAGCAAGTGTGGGACCCGTGTAAGAGTCCACCTTGCTTATACAAATACTTGTGGATGTGCCAGACCTCTTGGAGGAGCCACTTTGAAGGAAGGTTTGGATGAACTGAACTTCATGTCAACTTTTCTGATCATCCTTTGCTCAAGCCTACGTTTGTTGCAACATTGACCCTGAGATGAGCTCAGTTGGTTAAAACTTGGTTGTAATAATGCCAAGGTCATGGGATCAATCCCCTGTGTGGACCATTGACTTAAGAGTTGGACTCGATGAGCCTTGTGGGTCCCTTCCAACTCAGAATAGTCTGTGAATAAATCATAAAGTTAGGAATCAGGAATCCCAGACTATTCTGAGTTGGAAGGGACCCACAAGGATCATCGAGTCCAACTCTTAAGTCAATGGCCCACACAGGGGATTGAACCCATCCATGACCTTGGCATTATTATAACCAAGTTTTAGCTTCAAATTCACTTGATTTCCTAAATTCCAAGCACAGTAAAGGCAAGTTGGGCTTTGTCAATACTTCCATTTTCAATTCTTGTTCTTTTGACTTCTGTAGATCTTCCCTTCTCAAGCTGTTCTCTGCTAGGCTGAAGACTAACCCTTTCTTTAATAGATCTGGATATCTAAAAGACCAGCTTCCAGCAAGAGCTGCTTACGGCTCAGTTAAGCTGTATACAGCTATTTCTATTTCCAGGGTTGCACATTTTTGCATTACACAGACCTGTGATCCTGCAAAGATTTATTCTAAGCCTCCTGTTCTCTTCAAGTGCTCAGAATGGTTTGACTGAATTTTTCATTGGGGATTTCTCACAGGGCATGAATTTGGTTTCTGCAGGAGAAGTGGGAGCAGGGCTGTGCCATGAGTGAGACACAGGTGCCCCAGCCCAGGCCATGCCTGGCAGGGCGCAGTCCCACGGGGTCTGAAGATGGGGCAGAGCCTGGTGGTCACAGCAAAAAGTCCCATCAGCAGTCTCAGACAAGACAAAGTAACCAGGCAGTTCTTGGGTCCGTCCAGTTGACAAGGGTAAGATGTAGGAGCTGGGAGAGAGGACATGGGTACATCCAGAAGGCAGGGTCAGAGATGGACAAGCCCATGGCATAACTCAGGTCATGGCTGTGAGCTGAGCCCTGAGCTGAAACAGGGCTCCTGGGCAAAGCCTGGAAGCTGGACAGGGCCAGCAAGGTTCAGGAGTGCCCAAGGGACCCCGAGAGCCTCAAATCATAGAATCATAGTGATGCAGGAAGGGCTTTTGATTTTCACATTTTATAGATCTTAGAAACACAGTAGCTGTAGCAAAGCACATCTAATGTGTTAATATTTCTAGCAGCTTGAGTTTAATGTCTTTATATCCCCTGTCCCAGAACAGTGATCTGAAATTCCTTAGCTGTTTAGTCTTTTTTTCAAAGTAGAAGATTGAAGAATATCAGAAGGAGACATAAACACAGGGCAGAGTGACCCAGAAGTCAGAACACTGGAAGAACTCCAGGAGCCCGAGGAAGAGGAGGACTGATGAAGAGGAGGTCTCACCAACCCCAGACTCAAATCCTGAGGGGGGAGGACCAGGGCAGGAAAAAAGCTGAACTGGAAATGTGTAAAGTGATGATTGGATGGATCATATTATAAAAGCCATGGAAATCAGAGCTTGCCCATGTGTGTGTCAATGTATTCCTGGGTGAGCCTGGGTGCTCATTAAAGTCACTGCCCTCTTATCTCCCACCAAAATTTGTTTGGAGTCTTTTTTACAGACTTTTCAGGCATCAATAGAATCATAGAATCATAGAATCAGTTGGGTTGCAAGAGACCTCTGAGATCATCAAGTCCAACCCTTGATCCAACCCCACTTTGATTACCAGATCATGGCACTCAGTGCCACGTCCAGTTTCACCTTAAAAACCTCCAGGAATGGTGAATCCACCACCTTCCTGGGCAGCCCATTCTAATTCCTGATCATTCTCTCTGTAAAGAATTTCTTCCTGATATCCAACCTAAAGCTCCCCTGAAAGAGCTCAAGCCCATGCCCTCTTGTTCTACTGCCTGAGAGAAGAGACCAATTCCCACCTGGCTACAACATCCTTTCAGGTAGTTGTAGAGAGTGATAAGGTCTCCCCTGAGCCTCCTCCAGGCTAAACACCCCCAGCTCCCTCAGCCTCTCCCCACAGCACTTGTGCTCAAGTCCCTTTGCCAGCCTGACCAGGCACAGTCCTGACCCCACCCGAAATGACAGAAAATGCTGCTATTGATTCTATGAGGTGAGGATCCACCTGATGTCTTTCTTTTCCACCTCCTGTGACAGGCACCTCAAACACCCTTGGGTCACATATCAAATAAATGGGTAAGAGTGATAAAAGTTAACTAAAGCCATGCAACATTCAAAGCACAGCTCAGTCACAGCAGTGAAGGATATTAGCACTGTATAAACCACTGACAAAATAAGAATTGCTATTGTGTTTCTGGCCAGCACTGGAGGGTTTTGAAGCTTTTTTCTAAGGCCAACAGTGCCATGGGAAGCACTAACACTCTGCCATCTCATTTTAGGGTAATATTGAAACATGGTAACAATCTGCATTGAAACAGAACTATAAAGGCCAAAGAAAAGACTCCTCTTTTGGGAAGTTTGGGATGGAGTAGCGTATGGATGGTTTTCGTGTGTGGGAGTGATGTTGCCCTCTGCTGGGGAACCCAAACCAGAGCAAAGCCCTTGTCCTTCAGAGCCTCAGCACATTCAAACAGAAGCAGCCCACATATTTTTGATACCAGGATCTTTGCAGATAGCAGGGGATTTAGGTTTGCCATCCCCCAGGGGTGTAGGAGGGAGTGCACTGTTGGCCTCTTTTTACACAAGTGAAGAGACAGAAGCTGCAGGAGTTATGCAGTTTCAGTCCTCACCTCTTTGTAGAACCTGACCCATTGTCTTCCAGTGCTGAATCAGCTCCATCCAACTTTTTCAAGGTCATGTAGAAAATCTGCAAGAAAGTTAAATGAAAAGAAAAAAAAAGAAAAAAAAAGAGACTATGTTTCCTCACTCTCAAGTTTTAAACATACAATTGATAGATAAAACAATCCCTCAAATTCTTGCATTTAGTCCTTAAAACCTCTAGACACCAATTATGTACTGCAGGCTATGTCTACATTCATTCCCACCTATATTCATCTATTTGGTTTCCCTCCTTTCACAAAATCAGATTTAATTTTTCTTAAGTAACAGATAAATTACCAGTGTCTGTATTATCAGCACCCTATTAAGAGCAGGAATCCAGCTCGATGCCACTGGGACGTTGTAACGTCCCTATCTCATCAGTGATCAGACTGAGGTCTAGGGAGTGGAATTTATCAAATGCCACTGTACAGTGTATCTGGAAGGATGATAAACAGGATTAAAATTCATTTCACCAACACAGTTGCTCATATGTATTTGATGTCCTTTTCCTTGGAATGGTTAGACAAATTGCACAGTTCCCTAAAATGAAATTCAGTCTTGAATTTTATACAACATGCCCTGATAATACAAATCAATAGTTTGACAAAACACATTTTTACCTGAAGATGAAGTATAATGTGTAATGAAATACATTTAAGTACTTTATAATTTATCCTGAGAGCACAGTGCATTTGACCAAATGTCATATATCATTCCACAGAAAACTAGGTGGGATATCTAATCTGTACTCCTTTAAGAAGCCACTGCATTGAGAGAGTGCAAAATTAAACACTTATGTCCTAGTTCACCAGGAGGGACCAGCTAACACTGTGTGTGGGTGATCAAAGCTGTGTATTCTACCCCCTCTATTCATTCCCCAAGGACAATGGGCCATGAGCAACAGCTGCCCAGGGAGTCATTGTCACCTTCACACCCAGCCTGAGGGGGTGTGGCTGCTCATGGGCCATCAACAGTTCAACAATACCCCCTGGCTCCCAGAGTTAATCACCCATTGTGTGAGTCCCCACCCAGGGGGAGGGACTGGGTGCTCCCTGAGGGTACATAAGTGGTGGGTAAGAAGACCTTGGGAAGTTCTTGTCGGATCCAGAGGAGCAGCAGGACCTCGACAGGAGGAGATCACCGCTCTTGACCAGACCACAGCCCTCGCCTGCACCAACAGGTTTTTCACTCCTTTTGCTCGGGACTTGGGGGAGCCACAGGGGTCTCAGCACAAGGGCAAACAAACCCCCTTGGGTTTGTGCCCCAGGACACTGGGTTATACTGCTGGGTTTTGTGAGTTGGAAGCAATTTCCCTTTGTGTCAGTCTATTTGTTGTAATATTGTTATTAAATTTTAGCCTCTGACTTGTGATCTCTCTCGTGGTGAGTCCATTTTCCCTGCTGGTTCGCCTTTAAACCAGCACAACTTAATATTCAGAAAACATTTCAAATTAAGGATGTGTGCAACCTCTTAAAGGTATGCATTGTTCTACACGATTTAGCTACAAGATTATAGTTTTTCTTCAAATCCAGTATCGTGTTCTGTAACTATTTTAATTTTTAACATAGAGGACATAATCTTCTGAATGTCAAATTGCTTTTGCCATGGACCTCACAAAGCCTGTTTAGACAAGAGGAGCCAAAAAACCCCTAAAACTTTCTGTGCACCTCCTGCACGAGTGACTCTTGCCCAATATCCATAATGAATTAGATGGTTTCCTCTGGAATTTCCATGTCCTAGACTCATTTGGCTCCCCCTCCAAGAACTCTCTCCCTGGGGAGCACACAGCAAAAACTTCACAAGTCACAATGGCACAGACAGAAATTTAAAAGTTGATGACTTAACATGTGCCAGTTCCTAAATCCAGCAGAGCCCAAAGGCTTCAAAAACATTTAGGAACTTGATTCCCCTTCATTTTGCAAGAAAATATGACAATCTACATCTCTTAATGGGTCTTGGCATCAAGTACTATGTGCATGGTCAGATAAATGTGCCAGTAGGGATTTAACCTTTGGCTGAAATATGAGCCAGGTGGGGTAGTATTTAATGGGAAGTCTCTAACTCACCAGACAAGACTCACAGATACAGGAAATAAAACCTGTGTATTTTGTTTGTTAAGGTTTGCTCCATGCAATAACACACTTTATTAAATCTCATTTACTGCCCTCTTGGCCAAAGCAGCCTGGCCTTTAGTCTTCACAAGGACTTTATCAGAACTGAAGACCTGAGTGCCCAGACATGGATTGTTCCCACCGAGGCCAAGACATGAGCTTGTTCAGGCAGTACACGAAGATCTGTTGCTAAAACATTCCCCACTTGAATGTAATTGTTCTCCTGTTAGGAAGCAATCACTGAAAAGGAAAATCCTGCAGATGACACGCTGAGTTTTATGTTCACAGAAGGTTAATATATTTTCCATCCACAGCGGAACTGTTTGCAATTTATAGGCACAAAATTCAGCCCTGGTGTAAGCAAGTGCAATTCTTATTGATCTCAATAGTAGATGCACTCATTTATAGAGGGGCTGGTTCGGCTTCATGTCTGTTTAGCACGAGAATGAATAATATCACAAGCCAGGGCACAGGTTCACAGTCCGTGCTGAAAGCTTTTGCATGTGAATGTTGAAATAACTTCCCTCCACAATAGCCACTCTTTGGGGCTGGAGAACACAACGTGTGCCACTCGGAGTTGCATAATGCTTTCACACAGCTCAGGGCTCGCTGCTCTGAATAGTTCCACCCTGAATGGCTGCTTAATATCTCCAGCACAGTCACTGTGCAGGCCCTGTGTCAGACAGCACGGTGTTGCTCAATAGATGAGCCCTGTATTCACTCACAAAAGGCCAAGCCAGCCTGCAGGACAGACTGAGGCACAGCTTTGCTTGAAGAGCCTGTGGCTTATGCTATTTGGGTATGAGTTTAAAGAAAAACACATTTCTTTACACATTTGGTTTTCATTTGTTTGAATCAGTTTTGTAGCCTAATAAAAAGACCTACAGTTTCATAAAAGGAAGTTAACTGGTTGTCTTTGGGCAGTAGGAGACTTTTTCATATATTACTGGGTTATTTTAAGGGCATTAACTGCAGTCAGCCCATGAGCTCTGTTATAGAACTGATTTGATACAGGATTTTTCTTTAATTACGTTGTGTTTTATTAAAGAACAACCCCAAATGTCAGTGTGAAAATACTGGATCCTTTCTTATGACACTTCTCCGGGCTGGAAGGCAGAGACTGCCTGGGCTTGTGGCACTGCCTGTCTGCCTCCTGTACCCAGCAGAGGCTCAGGGTGCTGGTGCTTCCATTCAAGCAGCAGGAAGGGATCTAATTTGCCTTCCTACAGAAAGAAATGTGACAGCCTGACCTCACCTTCCAGCACTCAGACCCCAAGGGGAAGGCAATTTGACTGTCTAACCTTGAGTTTTGGCAGGGGAAAGGAAGGGAAATATCCTGACCACAACTGCCTTCCTACTGATAACCAGCAGACCTCAGGGTGGCCATAACTCCCCCAGTCAGCCACAAAATATACTCTAAAGGCTTCTCTGAAATGCATGATCACAACACACAGCTCGGGAGTGAAACATTCAAGGAAACACACATATACTGTGCTGTAAATATGTTTGCATGACTGTCTTCTTCCAGTCAGCACAAACAAGCCAAAAGACTGGCATGGGGATTATATAGGATAACAAACACATTGAACGTTTAATTTCCAAGAATCTAGCATATTCCTTTTTAATTAGACTTCCCCATACAGTGTGTGCTGTCTCAATACACTTTACAATTATGGTTATTCAATGCATTGATCCAACCACACATCAAGGGGCAAATTAGGATGAGGGCTTTGTCCAGATGAGCAGAGTAACAACCCCAGGCAGGGACATGAAGACCTGAGTGCTTTGCTCAAGCTGATAAAGAAGAGAAAGAGAGAAAAAGAAAATAGAAAATAGAGAAGGGGGGACAGATGTAAAAGAAGAAGGGGAAAAAAAGGGGGCAAAGCCATCCAGGGTCTCTTTAACAGGATGTTTTGATACTGACTCCAGTCATGGATCTTTCTGCTCCTGTCTAATACAGTGCATCATTCTGTTCTGCTTTCTCAAATCCTGTCCTGTCAGGCAGTGTCACATCTCTCAGGAGCTGAGGGGGTTTGGTTCTTAAGCAAAACTCATGCCTGTGAATCACACAGGAGCTGAGACTGGAGGAGCACTTTAGAATTGTACAAACCCCGGAGCTATTCCCAGGTGTACCCAGATGTTTACAAAATAAGGGATTTTAAAGTCTAGATTTCACCCTGGACTATGGGAAGAAGTTGAGAGGGTCAGAAAGGACAGAAGAGACATTTTAGATGAGAAATTGAAGACCTGTTTGCTTTAGTTTTGACCTTTTCTGGGACACTTGTCAAGGGAACAAGCACCTTTAAGGCAGATTATCCTTGGTATTTCGGGGAAGGGGGGAGAAAAAGGGATATTAAAAACCACAATCAAACAAACAAAACAAAACACACAAAAAAAGGCAAAAACACAAGTGACAGAACACTCTTAGTTGATTACCAGAGGGCTGGACCTCAAACCTGGTCTAACTTATCCCATACACTCAGGGTGAGAGGTCAAGCAGCAAACTCTAAAGATCTGAAAATCAGTATTTGCTGAGCACCAAAATCTCAGCAGCTGCAAATTGATGGAACTGTGGCAATCAGCACTTCTGGGCATTTGGGGCTGTCACAGGTGGGTTACAGAGTGAGCACAGTGAACATCACAGGTAGCACTCACAGCACCAGAAAAGGTCATTTGGCTTCAATATGCTACAGGTTGGTCCTGCTCAGAGCTAATTACTCATCATGAGGACCTGAGAGAAATTCCTCTATAAATATAGTCTGTTGTGCTAAAAGGTCTGCTCCCTGTTCTACCAAAACCAGCAGCAAACTTCAAGCAGGGCTGGGAGCTGCAAAGTTCCTTAAAGCAGAGAAAGCCTTTGCTGTGAGTGAAAATCAGGATTTGCCGCAGAATACACTGAGCATGGCACAAAAAAGGTGTTTTTCTTTGCAGGATAATGGAAGTCCTTCTTTCACGTGGGCTCAGTTCCATGCCTGCTATGTCCAGCTACAGTTTAAAAAAATAATCTCATACATACATGTCAGTTATTAAATTATATTGTTTAAAGGTAGAAACTCTGAGCTGTTAGGCTTTAAAGAATAGGCAGACAGGCAAGAAATTCCACCAAGTGATTTATAAGCAGGTGGACAAGAAAGTGGAAACTTTTGTGAATCCTGGTCATGATCCAGTTCAGAGCCTTATTTTGATGGAGGGCTCCCTCTCCTGGATTTTGATTGAAGCATATTTCCCAAAGTCCAAACCAGCTTATTTTTTCTACTGCAATTGAAAGGTGTTTTCAGCTAGAAAAGCAATCAGGGGGAGACCCTCTGTGAGCTCTCATAGTCCAATAATGGCTTTGGGCAGCACATCCTGCTGCACCTGCCCCACACCTGCTGGAGAGAAAAGGAGCTGCCACCGTGGTTTAAGCTTTTAATTTGAATATTTAACTTCACAGATGTCCCTGACACAAGAACAAGGGTTTACTTTAGCTTATGACTCCTTATTTTTCTTGCTATCTAAATGAAAAATTTGGATAACAATTACATCATTGAGAAATAGCTTGAGTTGCAACAACTCCCAGGAACTTCATTTCTGGACAGGAATGCCTTCAAGTTAAGCAGCTCGAAAAGAAAAATATCTGTTTGGCTGTAAGTTCTCCAGTGACATGAAAAATAGCTTTTTAGTCCCTTGTACAAATCAAACCAGTCTTACACGAAGAATCCTTCCTAATCTGGGGGGAATTTCCTCCCTTACAGGAATCCCCTCTGAAAACAGACACTTCCTGAATGGCAGGTGGGACTTCAAGAACCTGAAACTGCAGCTTTCAGTAATTTACATTTCTTAAAGAGAACAACCTTTTCAGGAGGAAATCTGCTTCAAGGAAGATTTTTCTTCAATACAGCCCGAGTTTAACACATCTGTAGACTTTGCCACAAACTGTTACCGTGGCCACAGGGGAATTCTTGATTTCAGAACAGGACAGGAAGGCAAACAAAACTCTGAGCTTTGCTGCAAACTAAATAATAGTAATAATAATACATACTGCTTTGTGGCCTGAAAAAGCCTCGTATCTC
The DNA here is from genome assembly GCA_021164005.1 of Willisornis vidua nigrigula. NCBI lineage: Eukaryota > Metazoa > Chordata > Aves > Passeriformes > Thamnophilidae > Willisornis > Willisornis vidua. The sequence continues at coordinate 869,407 of JAJPCS010000038.1, forward strand.
TCTGATTTCAAAGAATGACTGTAAAGTGTGGGTTTCATTCAAATGGAATAATAATCCCATTTGAAGTAAACAGTTTCAATTTGACAACAAGGATGTGACAAAAGCCATACATCCCTTTATCAGAGAATAATGCACTGGTGGCAGGGGACTCTCTGCCCGGGGTGATCTGCAGCCACATGGAAAGAAAGAGCACCAGTGCCAACATGTGTCATTTGAAAAGATGAGATGTGTGAAGGGCATAAGGAAAAACAGAAGGAAAGAGAGCTGCTTAATGCCAAACAGCAGCATGGATGGAAAGCCAGGAGCAGAGCACAGGCTTCTTGGGAACAAGCTCAGTGCTCCCTGCACAGCCACAACCCTCAAACTGAGCTCTGAATCTCTACGATCATAACTATTAAGAAAGACATTGCTGTTTTCCCTCTTCTGCTGAACTGGACAGCTACAGCTCTGGAATTAACTGCCCTGTAGGTTTGTTGTATGGGGTATTTTTTTATTATTGTTGCTATTGCCATAATGTATAAGGACAAAAATTGTGAGGTACACTAAATTCCTATTACTTAGCTTGGTCATGAGGAAGATTACACCAAATGTGACCAGCATTGTAAGACCATTCTTAATTCAAAGAAAATAACTAAACAAACAATAAAAAGCCCTACATTTTTCTTACTGCAGTGCTGCAAATAAAGCAATAACTTCATTTTCAAGGTCATGTAACTTGGTGGGGTTACAACAGACTGTTGTTGAGGGGAAAAAAGAGTTTTTAAACTCTTGTAGTGCACCCTGCTTTGTCTTTAGTGAGGCTTTGTGTTCATCTTTCCTTTGGGCAGCACTGCCCAATTGTCTTGGTTCGAGGGGAAAAACCAAAATGTTTAGCCACAAGTGGGGGAGGGGCCCTCCTCCACAATAATCACGCCACTCTTTGTTAAATTTAAGAAAAGGAATTTTAATACAAGAAGGATAACTGTTCTTAACTTATATATAGATATATATATATATGCAAATAGACTAGTGCAAACCGCTTCCCCAACACCACAAGGAAAAAAAAAACAAACAACAAAACCCAGCAGGTTTTCCTCCGGGAGGAAAGTTATACTTAAGTGTCAAAGTCACAGTCCGGCTGGCTGCGGAGTGAGTTCCCAGACTCTGTGTCTATTGTCCCAGATGAAGACAAGGAAAGTTGAAAGTGGGGAACCACCACGTGTCTTGGAGAAAAAACAGCTGCAGAACCTCTCTCTCTCCCGGGTCACTGCCCCAGCCGGGGCAGGCGGGCCGTGACGGTGCAGGCGATAGTAGGGCTGGAGCAGAAGCCGCGACCCCAGATGCAGGAAACAGGAGAAACAGCCGTGGCGAGCCGAAAAAGCAGCGTCTCAGCAAGAAACCCCAGCAGTGTCCAGCAAAGCAGCTTCCCTCCTCGGCTGTACCCTGCTCCCGTGTCCCGCCGAGCTAAGAATGGAAAAAATGTCCCCAAACCAAAAGAGACAAACCTGCCCCCACCCAGGTGCTCAGCAGTTAACTGCTCCTTTTGTTAACTGCAGGCATGGGCAGTTAGTGGCAGGGGAGAGAATTTACATAATAATCCCAAACTAAAACACCAGTGCTATCACCACTCCCCAGTGCTTTGGGCTGCACTCCTCCTGTGTTTGAGAGGGTATGCGAACCCTGCACTTGGCTCCCTCCAGACTGGTGACAACTTTAACCATTTCACACACAGTATTCACAAAAAAAAAAAAGTCCTATTAAAAACCACAGGCCAGGCACGAGTCGTGTTTAACTCTCCCACAGGGAAAATCTGAGAGGACAATGTGCATTTATTTCCTCTCAGGACATCTGCCCCACCTGCCCCTCAGGTCAGCCTGGCTGCTGGCAGTGCTGCCAATGCACACAGAGCAAGAGGAATCCAGGCAATTCCTAATATTTGGTAGGCAATAGTAATATTCAGTGGTCCTCTCTGCCCTCTGACCAAACTGAGCTTGCAATAAGAAACAAGGTTTTCAGTAATAATGCCCATCCCACTTCACCTCTCTGGGGATCTGTTTTGCTGCCCTTCCCCACAAATGGCCAAGGCACTGACATGGGGAAATCTCATTCCACGTTCATTAAATTGTTACCATCGTTACTCCTGAGGAGCTCCATTCTGTCCCAGTCTGACAAACCTCATCCAAGAACAAGGTATAGGGAATTAGCTGGAAAAAACTTCAGGCTGGCAAAAGGCCCTGTTGGCTGCAAGAAGAGCTGTTGAGGTGTCTCTTACTCCTTGCAAAGTTATGAGAACATCTACCAGAGATGCTGTTCCTTCCTGACGGCTTCACAAATCCTCCTTCTTCCTACAGGTTTTAGTGCTGGCAGCACCTCTATGAGCAAGAAATCAGGTGCCTCACAAGCCACTCCCATGGGAGCTGCCCAGGGGAGAATCACCTCCTGGCAGCACTGCAGGGAGATGAGACTGAGTTTCTCAGCCATTTCCAAAAGTCAAAGGCAGGGGTTCCAAGTTCTGCCCTGGGTGCTAATCCAAGGTTCACACCCCTCCTGCCTTGTGGTCTCCCACTGTCCAGTTCTGTCCACAGGGTTAACTCCAAAGAGTTCCTGTCTCAGTCCTTTCTGTGATGGGGGCACGTCTTTCTGGGGGCGGAGGTTTTTTCTTGTCCAATCCATGCCCTTTTCTTTGACATTTTTCCCAGTTCTCACTTAAATTTCTCCTCCAAACACTCAGCCAGTTGCTCTCAGCTCACCTGCCTGGACCTTCAGCAGGTGATATCAAAGATGGATACTAAAGACTTATCAGTGACTCTTCAATTTGAGGAAAGAGTAAAGCTGCTTAGTTTTGTCCTTATAATCATGAGACAACTTTTTAAAAGGAGAGCAAAGGCAAAGGCTCAGATTTGGCCACCTGGAGAGACAAACAGGAAATGAATAGGTGAGAAAAAAGGAGAGGGAGAGGAGAGGAAAAAAGGAAAAGAAGAAAAAGAAAAGAAAAAGAAAAGAAGAGAAAAACACAGTAAAAACTGTTTCTAATAAACCTGAAATGGGAAGGACAGAGAGTCTCCACTGCTTTGGGTAAATCAGGTGCTTACAAGTTAAGTAAGAACTACAAGCACCCCAGGATATCATTCAAAAAATTGCATTTTTTTTACATATTAACTGCAAAAATTGTCTCCAGAAAACCCCTAAATCTGCATTTCCCAGATACAAGGCCTCTGACCCACATGGGTCTGGAGCAGCTGTTTGCAAAGGGCAGCTCTATACATCACCATGTCTATGGTGTGACATGCAAACCAACAAGAGCAGGAAGAACAGTTTTATCCTGAAATCTCCCTGTTGCTCCCATTTGCTCAATGGAGAGTGCACATTGACAGTGCAGCTCCAGCAGCTCCATGGGTGGTTCCACTACAGTGCACAAGTGCTTGGGATATATTTTGTGAAATCATTAGTGTGGGATTAATTCAAACTGTATTTTGCAGAGATTTTAAACAGGGCTTTTTTGAGCTCTACTAGAACACAAAGGGTTTAAACTCATTAAAACACCTCTGTAAGTTCTACATTCAAACTTTTAGTTCCACTTCTAAGTGGTTACCAAGCTTAGTCTCTCTAGAGGTCAGCACAGTATCAGAAATAAGGGGGGGAAAAAACCAAACCAAAACCAAAACCTTGTTTGACTGGAGTTTGACATTTCCTCTGGAACTTCCGAGGAAGAAATAAAGGAATTCACAATTTTCCAGGATAGACAGGATTCACAGTATTTTAAGCATCTGATGCTGCCCAAAAAGTGGTAGCACTCAGGGAAACACAAACTCCACTCCCCCTACAGTCACAGGATTAGCTCCTAATCAAGAGGTTGCCAACAAATTGGAGCAGATGTAGCCAAGACTGCCAGGTTTGACCCTAAGCATCAGGGCTGAGCCATGAGACATTCACTCACTGTGTTACCTGCAGCACCATCAGGATAAACAGCTTTTTGTTCATGTGACCAAGTGTAACGGAGTGTCAGTAAAGCAAATGCAAACAGCTCAGTCTTCCTTTAAAGAAATCACATACCCAGATGCAAAATCCAGGACTCTGAGACCTCATAAAAGTCTGAGAGTCCTTGGGGAATTGGGGGTTGATGAGAAACACACATAAATATTATAATCTGTGACAGATATAATCTTGCTCCAATATTTTCCACTTTATTTAAAAGGAAAGCTACCTATTTTGTTCAGTACCACAGTCTGGAATTTCCAAAGATAAAAGGACCTTTTAGGCATGAGCAAACTGCAAAACATATTTGAAGATAAATTCGTGATGACAATTGGCATTAAACAATTTATTTTCAAATACATTTTGCAGGCTGTTCATGCTGAGAGGTGCTTTTATCTTCTGGATGCTGCTAAGCTGAGCAGAGAGGGAGTTTCCTCTTAACTCTTCCAGTACCTCCCAAAGAGCAGAATCCACAAGGATTTGCTTATAAAGTACTTACACCTGCATCAGATGAACATCACATTCCAGGGGCTCGTTTTCTAGTCCCAAGATAAGAAGCAGATAACCACAGCTCTCCCAGCTGATCATCTGACATCTAATTCAAAGAGTATTTCTTCCTTACTATGGTCCCTTAATGCTTTTTCTCAGCAGAAATCCCCATTGCTGTGCTCACAGTGCCCTTTTTGGTTAGTCACCCACCACTTGGAGGGCGGGAATAAGGAGTCAGGCACAGGGATGTGCTGGGCAACTATTCCCAGCACTGTGAATTTATGGTACATTTCAAAAGTAGCTGCATGACCACAGGCTAAAATAGAGGTGGAACAGAAGCTTCAATATCAAATTCTAAGAGCCTAAAGGAAGTTGGGAGGTGGAGACATGGACATTACCCAGCAGTATGGACCACCCAGAGGCTGCACCACGGTGCAAACCTGCCCATTATTGCCATTCCTGATTCATGCTGTTAAATAGGGAAATGAATGGAACTAAACAGTGGAGAACAAGAAGGGTCCAGAGAGAGACAGACCTTCCCCACGTTGATGGAATCTAGATCAGAATGTAATTAAAATGTAACCCTGCCTCTGTGAAAACTCCATTTCTGTTTCTCTGCAGGCAGAATGTGGAGAAATGGAAAATACCTGAAGACAGGACATAAGTGGTAAAAATTATAAGAGGAAGAAATTCTGAAACATTCCTTTTTGCCCAGCTTGTTGTGCCTCAGGGAGGAGGCAGGTAGGGAGAAAGCTGGAAGTTATTTTCACAGACAAAGTAGAGAGAGATTCACAGACTATTCTGAGTTGGAAGGACCCACAAGGATCATCGAGTCCAACCCTTAAGTCAATGGCCCACAGAGGGGATTGAACCCATAACCTTGGCATTATTACAGCCAAGTTTTAACCAACTGAGCTCATCTCAGGGTCAATTTTTGGATCACTGCATCCAGCCCCAGATGTCCCCATCAGGTCACATAACCCCTTTCTGTCTGACACGTTAAACATCCTCCACACCCACCCAGTCCTGCATTCACATAGAGAAACAGCACAAGCCACAACTGCAAACTGAGCAGAATCCATGGATATCTATCCAAGCCCACATCTAAGACAATAATCAGGATGCTAAGGAAAGCTAGTGATGATCCAACAGGTGCTGTGCTCAAGGACTGTTGATATGGCAAACTTATCAACAGTGATAACAATAAAGTTGTGAAGTTGGACGAAAAGCACACACTAACACAGGGTGTTCACTGAGAATCAAAAATGCTGGATGAACCCAACTTACTGGTGTGATGGTAACCTCAAGAGGAGCACTCTGGAAGGGGAGGAAGATGACTTTTTTGCTCATATAAGACTTAAAAAAGGAAAATATGACCTCTGGCACTGCTCACAGCTGCTTTTATTTAAGTTCATAACATGCCTTCCACTAGCTTTAGAAATACTGAACCCAAAAATAGGAAAAACCATCCAAGATACAACATCATTCCCTGGTACAAGAAGTCTATGACTCTGTTATGGTGCTCACAAGCCATTTTTAAAGCATACAGTGTATTTCTGAGCAACATTTCTGTTTGTTCCTCTCAGAAACAGAAATTATAGTCTTGCAGGCAACGTTGCTGTGCTGTATCAATATTGCCATCCCTCGGTGTGTCATGCAAAAGCTTAGGAATTATTGACAGCTACAGAGTCTTGAAACACTTTTAAAAAGTGGCAGGGGAAAATGATACAATCCCTTTGCATTGCCTCTCCCACATTTGATGGAGATGTGTCCTGTGTGGCTTCTGCAGAAGAGCTAAGGTGCCTCTGCTGAGCATTCTCCCATTTTCTCACAACCTGCCGGAACTGGGATGAGACAGAGAACACCTTGACAGAGCAGGTGAGCTCTGGTTTCTGTGCTCCCATGGCACTTGTTTTTCCATAGATCTTTCCATACACAAAGCCCTCCATTTCAGAAATGCTCCCAAAGGTAGTGGGAAGCCATGACATAGGGAGTCAAATATGCTGCTCAGTAAGCCAAAGATTTCAACAGTTGAGCAGGGCCACATTATCTCTGAGTAATCACTTTTGCCCTCTGGCAGAAAGCTGAGAGGCTGAAGTTTTACAGATAAGAAAATACTTCTATCCACTCCTTCCTGGAAAAGTTCAGGTGAGCTCCTTCCCTCCTGACCTCCTTCAGATGACCCTCTGTGGAAGGGAGGCTAAAGCTGTCTTATGAAACAGCATTTAGAAAAAAGTGACAGAAGAAACAGATGCAGAAAGGAGAGGTGGAAGGCTGAAAGGACATGATGCTGTTAAAGGTGTGGAATGAGAATACAAAGTGGAAATTGTTGTCTTGATAAAAGAAGGAAAAATACCCAAGTCTGCATCTCCTACTTAACCCACCAGCAGACTAATGCATCAGCTAATCCAGTTTGTCTGTCCTTCCTCTGCAGAGCACCCTGCAAATTGCACATCTGCTGGCTCGTGCTTTCTTGCCTGGCCTCAAATGCCAGGCCCTGGCACTGCCAATGACTATGGGCAGAGCTGGGGTGGCATGAGAATTGCCACTAAAATCAACGAGGCTTAGAGGGAAGCTTTGGAGCCATAATGGTGCAATGCACAGCTCTGTTGGTGCTGTCGAGTCCACCAGTGCCAGAACCTGCCTGGGGGCGCTTCTGGGGCACCATTATTGTGTCTGACCTAAAACTGCCACTGCCCCCCCAGCTCCTCTTGGACTAATCCCTGCCAGCTTGTCCTTATCCTTACACAGATAAGGCATAACTACAGCCCCAATGTCTTTCCAGTGTGTTATGGAGCCACCAGTGAGATCACCTGAGGTGATCAATGTCTTTCCAGTGAGTTATGGAGCCACCAGTGAGATCAACTGAGGTGACCAATGTCTTTCCAGTGAGTTATGGAGCCACCAGTGAGATCATCTGAGGTGACCAAAGTCTTTCCAGTGAGTTATGGAGCCACCAGTGAGATCATCTGAGGTGACCAAAGTCTTTCCAGTGAGTTACAGAGCTATCAGTGAGATCATCTGAGGTGACCATTGTCCTTCCAGTGAGTTACAGAGCTATCAGTGAGATCATCTGAGGTGACGAATGTCTTTCTAGTGAGTTATGGAGCCACCAATGAGATCAAGTGAAGTGACCACTGTCTTTCCAGTGAGTTATGGAGCCACCAGTGAGATCACCTGAGGTGACTAATGTCCTTCCAGTGAGTTATGGAGCTACCAGTGAGATCATCTGAGGTGACTGATGTCTTTCCAGTGAGTTATGGAGCTACCAGTGAGATCACCTGAGGTGACCAATGTCCTTCCAGTGAGTTATGGAGCCACCAGTGAGATCACCTGAGGTGATCAATGTCCTTCCAGTGCGTTATGGAGCTACCAGTGAGATCACCTGAGGTGACCCAGCAGCCACTGAGGTGACTGTGCCCTTGGCCATGTGTTCCCACTGTTTCCCTACACCAGCTCCAGTGCTCACCTCACCTCTACTGAAGGATCTTAATTCTTCAGTCTGCCAGGAAACGAAAGTTTTCTGCCAAGTCAGCAAGTGGAATCAGCTCCCTAGGAAGCAGTTAAGCACCACTGGTAACAAGAGAAGGCAAAGGGACACAGCAGGGACACAGAGAAGAGGGAATCAGGACTTTTTGGGTGGCCTGACTGCTTTGTTAGTTAAGCTGGTTAAATGATCTTTTATTATTTTACCCCGGTTCAATCCATGGAAGTCATAACCAAACCTGATTTAAATTGTAGCAAATTACACCTCTCAAAATTGAACAGGAGCTTCTGCAAAGGCTTTTATATCATTTAAGATGCAAAAATCCAAATTTACACCCAAAGTTACATGACCAAAATTAGAGTACTCTCAATAAAGAACAGGAAAAGTAAAAATTCAAGTACTCTGACTGTTCTTCACTCCTTCAACTGGTACCATTAAGAGGAGGTCAGAGTGAAGTGCTTAAGCAATGTGGAAGTTTTCTCCAGAGGAATCAAGGGCTACACAGGTTTATAGAGCTCCCAGCTTAGCTTGTTCTTACAAACTGAAAGACACAGCAGAAAACACAGGATAGAAACAACCTCCTCTGTCCTTACAGCTTTAGAGGACCTGCCTCATTTATCTACAGTATTTTCATTACATTTATCTGGTAACATTATACTAGGTTACATTACCTACTGACTAGGTGTCCTGGTACCTGATTGTTAAATAAATAACATACAGTTCTCTGTGGAAGTTGCATGAACCACTCCTAGGAGATGGCTATTTAAGCAAAACAGAATCAGATCATTGTCTTCAACAAAATTAATTTACTTAAAGTTGCCCTACTTGACCAGTGGGGTACTCTCTTTACACAGTGGACCTGTGGGTTGATTTAGTCAGTCAAACATCAAAGCCAGCTCTGAAATATCTTTAGAAATGAAGAGACATAAAACAGGTGACTTCTGACAGCTTTTCTGCAAGGATCAGCTCTCCACCTTGTTATTGGCCATGCATTATGGATTAATTTATCAACCATTTCATTCGGGTTTTTATCATTAACTCATGGAAATCATTGCCATCAGATTTAATAAGGTGAAAAAGTAACAGGATTCCAGAAGCACTTCATGTAATTGGAGAGAATGAGACAACCCCAATAACACCCACAATGAGCAGAAACAAACATGGGATTCAGGCCTTCCCAAGCCTGCCATTAATGACAGCTGGAAAAAAGGGCTCTCTGTGGGAAAACTGTCCCAAACCAGCTTATTACACTGTGCTAACAGTCCCTGTGATGGAGTGGCCGCCAGCTCTGTGCAAGGCTCAGCTGAGGACAGCAGGACCTGCTTCACCTTTGCCACTCCTGAGTTATTCTACCTGCAGACTCTGCCTACAAAGAGCACACACCCCAAACACCAATTCCTTCTCATACCTCAACTTTCCAAACCACCTTGCTCTCTCTCATGACCTCCCTCACCTCCTCTACATGGCTCCTCCTCCCCCAGGACACTCTCATTTCTGGAAAACCTCAGATAAATACTTTATTTTGAGACATCATGGCTCAGTTGGTTAAAACTTGGCTGTAATAATGCCAAGGTCATGGGTTCAATCCCCTGTGTGGGCCATTGACTTAAGAGTTGGGCTCGATGATCCTGGTGGGTCCCTTCCAACTCAAAATAGTCTGTGAGTCTGTGATTATTTCAGACCGTTGTATTTAGTTTCTGATACATGTAACTTATCCTACACTTACCTACACATAAAAGATTCCTCCAGCTTTGCATTTTCTCTCAGATTCTTTAGAAAAGGTCAAAATCTGCCTTATTGACAAACCAAAATGATTAGTTCCAAAAAGCCTCCTGAAATATTACACAGTGAGTAAAGTACACAAAACTCTTCTTTTTTTCTTGTGGAATTTCACTGGAGTCTTTCACTTTCCTTTTCTCTCAAGTTAATCTCCATCAAAAAGAAGAAAACTCTTTCTGCAAAACAAAAATAAAGCACCTGAAGGGACAATACCAGAGATCCTTTTCCCAAAACATGGATAGTTATATCTGACACAAGATGCTCCAGGGCACCAACGTTTGTAAGCCCTGGGGCATCAGCTCACAAGAAAAGAATGCACATCCTTCATCTTTCCAGAAGATCTGGTCCTTAAAAAAATAGGTTTGTTTTTAAAACAGTAGTTTCTCTCTCATGTTATGCAATCTTACCTCACAGCTCCACAGCACTGAGTCTGCTTCTCTAAATTAAACAGTTTTCCAAATTACCTGCTCTGGTGAGATTGCAAAACTGAAAATTATTCTGCCTTAAAGGTATTCTGCAACATCTTAAAAAAAAAAAAAAAAAGAAGTAAAACAAGAAAACCCAAATATCAAAAACAAGCAAATAAGCAAAACAAAACAAATCACCCAAAACTCAAGAGTATAAAAATGTGTTTATTGTTGAAACAGCAATGAAAATAATGAGGTACATTGGGGTTTAAGTGTTCTGCAGCTGTTTCAGAGTCCAAATTGGTATCAACAGCTTTCCCTCCCCTGCACTAGTCCAGTAAAACTTACTATTCACTATGTTCGACATAACTCAGTCTGACCAAGGATCCACCTCATCTTTGCCCTGTTTGCAAAGGACAGTTTTATTTTATATGCAGTTTTCTCCTGAGCCTGTATAAACTTCTGACAACTTGTTCCTCCACCACCTGACAAACGATGTCCATTGTTTGATCCCAGCTCCACTGAGCTTCCTTTCCTTACCTTGGCTTGCTTTCAAGTGAAAAAAGATAAAAAATAACAGCAGGGGAAGAAAAGAAATAAGTTTTAAAAATTATTTCAGTATCCTTTATTTGCACATGAAAACACTTTTAATAAATACCCTGCACAGCATTTCCAGATTTGGAGATGAGGGGAAAGGGAGGCTCCATGTCACATTCAGTTCCCATTTCTTGCTGTCTAAACCTCTTCACACTGTGCTTGCCTGCACAGCACACCTTTGGAATACTTGCCCTTGGCTGTTAAAATGCAAAATAAGTTCTCACATCCAGTCATTGAGGGGCTGGAGTGGGGCCAGAGAAGAGCAACGAGGCTGGAGAAGGGACTGGAGCACAAGTGCTGTGGGGAGAGGCTGAGGGAGCTGGGGGTGTTTAGCCTGGAGAAGAGGAGGCTCAGAGGTGACCTCAGCACTGTCTGGAACTACCTGAAGGGAAGTTCTGGCCAGTGGGGGTTGGTCTCTTCTCCCAGGCACTCAGCAATAGGACAAGGGGGCACAGGCTCAAGCTCTGCCAGGGGAAATTGAAGTTGCAGATCAGAAAAATCTTCTTTACAGAGAGAGTGCTCAGGCATTGGAATGGGCTGCCCAGAGAGGGGGTGGATTCCCCATCCCTGGAGGTTTTTAACCTGAGCTTGGCCGTGGCACTGAGTGCCATGATCTGGTAAAGGGACTGGAGTTGGACCAAGGGTTGGACTTGATGATCTCGGAGGGCTTTTCCAGCCCAATCCATTCTATGATTCTATGATACTGGACTCCTAGGGAGAAGCAAATATGACTCTAATACTGTGGCTATGAATCACCACCTTCCTCTGTGAGGTGGTGGGAAATATTTGGTCTCACTGTTAAACTGCAGGAGGTTGCAGCGTCCTGGGCACATTTGTACCAACTGTTCCCACACAGTGTCTGCCTCACTCGAGTGCAGGAGATGGAGAGCTGTGCAAGTGTCCACAGAGCACCTTTAGGCAGGACAGCAGAATGAACTCTGCCTTAGTCAGAGTTTTGAAGGACACCTGATAGAAACCTGAGGGTGCCTCAAACTGTTGGCTGCGAGCTGGACCACAACAGGTTGTGATGCTACTGTGTCAAACCACCTCTGTGGAGGGGAAACTTCCCTCATCCTCAGTGCCCACTCGGTCCAGGTGCCTTGGTTGATGTGGAGACTGGCACTGGGACTCCAGGAGGTCTGAGACAAGTAATTCCTGCTTCTTGCACTGCTGTGCCTGTGCAATGAATCACAGAATCATAGAATGGATAGGGTTGGAAAAGACCTCTGAGATCATCAAGTCCAGCCCTTGGTCCAACTCCAGTCCCTTTACCAGATCATGGCACTCAGTGCCACGGCCAATCTCACCTTAAAAACCTCCAGGGATGGAGAATCCACCCCCTCTCTGGGCAGCCCATTCCAATCCCTGAGCACTCTCTCTGCAAAGAATTTGTTTCTGATCTCAAACTTCAATTTCCCCTGGCAGAGTTTGAGCCCATTGTGCCCCCTTGTCCTATTGCTGAGTGCCTGGGAGAAGAGACCAACCCCCACCTGGCCAGAACTTCCCTTCAGGGAGTTCCAGACAGTGCTGAGGTCACCTCTGAGCCTCCTCTTCTCCAGGCTAAACACCCCCAGCTCCCTCAGCCTCTCCCCACAGCACTTGTGCTCCAGTCCCTTCTCCAGCCTCGTTGCTCTTCTCTGGACAATACATCATCTGAACAATTAAGACTCAAAGGACCACAAGGCTGAGAGGAACCACTGGATAATCAGACCTGGGGTGTTTTTAACCCACCAGGTTTTTAAATACCGGTCAGTTCCCTCGTAGTAAATCCAGTGATTAGTACCTAAATCAATAATTCTCTTTTGTCATCAAGGCAGAGTCTCTGGCTGTGCCTCCTCCCATCCATCACTGCTTTAGGAGCTTGCTTTTGGGGGGTTCCCCCTTAAGAAACAACAAAACACAAGTCACTCCTGTACCCTTCTTTTTGATGAAATAAACAGATTTGGCATCTGAAAGGTTTTCTCCCTTCATAAGAAGAACTTTCAGCAATAAACATTTCTTTCTTTCTTTGCCCTCTCTAGCAGGGATATATTCTGTAATGGATGTTAATATTTGGGTCATGGTCAGGAATTGGGGGAAGGAAACTCTTGGAGCAAGACATTTCCAGGTGCAGCTTCAGTGCACTTTTTGTTCCTTTATCCTGTACATGTAACTTGCTTTGTTGGTTGGGGCCCATTAAAAAATTACAGCTAAAAGCAATAAACCTCTCCCACACCTCTGTCCTCACTTACTCCTCTGGATTCTCTCTCATTTGCTGACACTTTCAGCAAGGTTAGCTGTGTTTACTTTCAGATCACTGAAGATATTGGACAGTGACAGGCTCTGTACTCATCCTAAAAAAATCAAACAATCAAAACTCCAAGAACTCCCACTCTAAAATGTATCCCTTTACTTCTACTTTTTAAGATTTCTCCTTAACAGAATGAACGGCAGGAGTGAAAAAGCAGCAAAAATAACTTTGTCTCCAGACAAACAACTAACCTGAACCAAACCCTGCCTTAAAATGCTTAAATTTGCTGCTTCAGATTTTTAGAAATGATAACAGTGAAACAAACAGAGGAATCTGGGAAGATCAAGATGGGCAACTCTGCTCAGTGAGTGAGACTCATTAAAAGGGAAGATAAATCCTTCAGAAACAAATTCGAGATGCACTGAGGGAGTAACATGACAATTCCTCTTTCCTTGTACAGTAACAACTCATCAGGAGTAACAGAAACTGCAGCATATTTATTTACTCTTCTTTCACAACCAGCAGGCCAATGGAAAAAACTGTGTGCAGGAAAAACACTTTCAAACTTTCAAGAATGAAAACCAAGAGTTCTTAGGCTGTACTGAGGAATCTTGCTCATTGCTGATAGTTATCTGCAGATTTCTGGCCTGTGTCTCATATTTTTACCTCTTACAGGTGAGTTGGCAACAAATTCTTCCATATTGAGGAAAAATTCTTCCACATTTGAAAAAAAAAAAAAGATGGTGTTACACATTGACATTCAGTTGAAGCCAATATTAGAGAAGAAAGCTACAGCCATGGAGCAGGAGGTGTTCATGGCCATTGGTGTTTCTTTTTCTCTTCAAGAAAAAAAATAAAATCCTTCTGTTGCAGCATAAAAAGCTTGATTAGAAGAATAGTGCCTCAGGCAGACCCTGGAGGTAGGAGCGACTTGAAAGAAACACTGTGCTGAAAAACTAAGTTGATGCAATATTAAAGAAGGGAAATCAGGGAAACAGGGAGGGGGGAAATCTTGAGAGTCAGATTCAGAATTCCTTTACACTGGTTTGACATTAAGCTAATGCTGCTAATTACTGCAGGATGGCTATTACAGCAATTACACCACTGGCTCACACGAGTGTCATGTACAGAACCAGCCCCACAGCAACACAGCCCTGAGGTCTCTGCTCTCCCAGCAGACCCCAAAACCCTGAGATTAGCTCAGTTGCAATAATGCCAAGGTCATGGGTTCAATCCCCTGTGTGGGGCATTTACTGAGTTGGACTCGAGGATCCTTGTGGGTCCTTCCCACTCAGAACAGTCTGTGATTCTGTGATTCTGTGATACTTAACCTGGTTACAGGTGCCACAACCTCCAAGTGCCTGGTCAGGACCCACTTCCCTGGATTGGGAAGGTCACGGGGAACTGAACTGCCTGCATGCAAACAGAGCAGCTTCTCTGCATCAGAAGGGGCCCTTGGAACAATCACAGAATCACAGACTATTCTGAGGGACCCACAAGGATCATCAAGTCCAACTCTTAAGTCAATGGCCCACACAGGGGCATTATGACAAGCAAGTTTTAACCAACTGAGCTAATCTCAGGGTATATGATTGTGCTTTGCTGATGAAACCACACACAGGAGCCAGGTCCTCCTTGGAGATTTGGTTCTGTCCAAACCTTCCAAGTGCATCATTCTGGGGCTGAGATACTGCCTGAGACACCACAGGCTGAATCCACACACACAGAGATGCACAAACACCAGTTCTCAGCGATGGAGAAGGAAGGCTTTCCAGTGAAAGGTGACCTCAGCACTGTCTAGAACTACCTGAAGGGAAGTTCTGGCCAGGTGGGGGTTGGTCTCTTCTCCCAGGCACTCAGCAATAGGACAAGGGGGCACGGGCTCAAGCTCTGCCAGGGGAGTTTTAGGTTGGATATCAGGAAGAAGTTCTTTGCAGAGAGAGTGCTCAGGCATTGGAATGGGCTGTCCAGAGAGGGGGTGGATTCCCCATCCCTGGAGGTTTTTAACCTGAGCTTGGCCGTGGCACTGAGTGCCATGATCTGGTAAAGGGACTGGAGTCGGACCAAGGGTTGGACTTGATGATCTCGGAGGGTTTTTCCAACCCAACTGATTCTGTGATTCTATGAAATGCTCATCCAACCTCAACCAAAACACCTCAGTTCTTTCACACAGTTACTATTTCCTTACAACACACAAGCCACCTGCACATTTCTTAGCCACACCTCACCTTTCACCTGTTACCATGAGGCGCATCCAATTTGTCAAGTGTCATATCAAAGGATTTTTGAAGATCCTCATTCAAACCCAACAGGATCAATTGCCTTGAGGAACCCGCATTGCCAGAGGCACAGTGACACCACTATCAGTGCTGCTGCAGTCTGGGCCACCACTGTCCCTCCTCTCTGCCCCCAGAGTCCTTTACTGCTTGCAGCAAAGGTTATCTCACCCTGGAGCAAAGGGCAGGAGCTGCCTGATGGCAATCCCTGACAGGTCCCACATTTGTTTTGAGGACATAATTTGATGTTGTTTTTGCAACCTGTTATTTTCAGGAAGATGCCAAAGTGCGCTGAGGTACGAGCCTGCCTTTAAATACCCAGAGCTTTCTGTCTGCCACACACTTCAAGTTTTGCTCCACAGGCTTGGGCTTAACGTGACATTGAGGTGACCATGATGAAAAACACAACAATTCTTTCAGCACTGCTGATTCTGGTTCTGCTCGATCTACTAAAGGCACACGGTGAGTCCAAAATATATTGGGAAACCCACTTTTGTCAATTTGGAGTAAGATTCACATTCCAGATTTTACTTATTCCCAAATTTATTTTTTCCCCTCCCTAAACACCTACTTGGGCTCTCTGATCTATAGAAACTATAGAAAATATGTGCAGATATCCCTGGAAATAACTTGCTTTCTCAAACCATCCTCTTCATGCCTGTAAATTCATTTTCTTTGCAGGTCTCCCTGTCACCCCAGTGCTTGAGGGAACAAGTGTGGAGCCAAGCAGAGGTCCCAGCACGGAGCTGCCCCCGGAGTACAGCGGAGACTCCCACAGGGAGGATGGCATGGAGCAGGTTGGGAACACTGGAGTGCCAGAGGGGGAACAGCCCACCTGGGAGCTGAGTGGAGAGCCAAGTACTGAGTCCACCCCTAAGCCAAGTGTGGGGCCAAGCCAAGAACCAACCCAGGAGTCATCCACTGAAATATCTGGTAAGACCCTTTTGGTCCTTGATTTTCCATGGTATTACCTCCATTTCATTGCTCCAATGTTCCCACCTTTCCCACTGGGGCAGCAGGATGTAAAAAAATACTGCTTGTCCTTGTGGCCTGCTTCTAGCAGGGCATCTGGCATGCCAGAAATCTGGCCATTTTCTGCTCCTCTTATTCCAAAAACATAAAGAAATTGCTAGCAACAGGAAAAAAAAAGTGATACTCCTGAAGACAAATTGTGTTATTATGGATGAGAGCATTTTACAGCTGTATGAGAAGTAAAGAGGTTTCTCTTGTGGATATAGTTAATGCTGGCTTATAATGCACATTTCTAATGTGGAAACAACCCCCACAAAGACAAAAAACCAAAAATGTTTATTATGTGGTCGAGTTTCATTGTTAGCAGGGAGGCTTGTGGTGTGCCTGAGTGACATTTCACTCTGCTGAACATCATTTCCCTAAGGGTGGGCCAAGTTAATCCCTACAGAACAATCCTGAGCAGGATTTTGGCACCTACACGGTGTAACTTTTGTTCCCTCTCTCTCCATGTTTCTCATTTCCACAGTGAGCTGTTTTGTCATTAATAAATAAAAGGGCACAGCTTCATTATCAGATGGTGTTAATTCTTTGGGGGATTTTGTGTGTGTTTTTTATTTATTTTGTGGTTTGAGATTTGGTGTTGGTTTTGGTTTTTTGGTTTTTTTTTTATTAATTAAGAGATTAACATCTTATGAAAGACAATATAAGTGAGGATATTTTAAATTTACACGGGATATTCTGAATAATGAAGGCATGAGGAGGAGGGTTTTTTTGTTTGCTTCTTCTTTGCAATAGTTTATGTGGGAACAATTTTAATACCCATTCATTCACAGGAAACAATTTGCAAAGCCACAACTCTGAGCAGTGCAGTAGTTTTATATTCCCTCTCTTTGTTTTCACTCTAGAATAAATTGCAACATGAAAACTTGATGGGAAAGCAACATCCAGGTGCCTGCAGAGGTGATTTCACCCCCAAGAACACACGTGAGGTGCCTGCAGCAATCCAGGCAGCAGAGCCATTCCTAGAACTGCACCTTGCAGGAAAACTGTGAGCCTTCAGTTCAAGAGGCCCATTTAATTCTTGCTTACTTGACCAGGTTAATTAGATGAGAGATGATCTGTGCTGTTTTGCCTGCATAATAACCTGAAATAAAGAATGTCATTGCATCTATACATGCTTTGTCATTATTGTAAATGCTTTCCTTGGTCCACTGAAACAAAAAAAAGATTTAAAAGATTTCAGGGTATTTTTTTTCTTAGGTTTTCTCTCAAACCTATTTCAAACAACTGATATTTGTGTTTCCTTATTTTCCTATGTCTGTGACCAAGACCATGTTCACTATGCAGGAAGTAGGAGAAGCTTGTGAAAGTATTTTCAGGCAGACTTTGGATCTGCTGAAAGTGTCATCAGACGAGAGGGGCAGTTTGAAACACAAACCACTATTTAGCCCGTTAAACTACCAGTGAATAACATTTTTACACAACTGTGGCTACAACAACCCAAAACTCTGAGTGTTTTCATGGTTTGCAAGTACAACAACAAAGAGTGTATTAACAACTTAACTTACCCATTTATTTTTCTTATAATATCCAAGTAATTCCTACTGCCTGGCTCTCCTTAGAGGCAATGGAACCATACAGAGAAAACAGAAATTAAAGTGTCAGAAGAGCAAGGTTCTCTAAAACAGTTTAGGAATCCATCCTTGCCAAGGGACTCAATGCTGAAAACTTTCATTAAAAAACCCCAAACAAAATCCATAGGGAGATGTCTCCATATCTTCTAATTCCTGGTGTGGTGCAGACAAAGCAGTTCTATGAATTTGAAGAAAATATAAGCAGTCTTGGATTTCCCTTTCTTCCAGCTTAACTACAAACATAATTTTGTACCTTCTAATTACTCATTTGCAAAGTCATAAATAAGGCAAGTTCAATTTCTAATCCCCTACTGGTGCAATGAAGTAGAAGACACCTAAATGTACCAAACCAGAACACTGGTTTACACGTGTTGATCACCAGTATATTCAATATAAAAGTGACCAAATGTCACACTCAAAACACATTTTTTTTCCAAGTTTGAGGCTTCACCTTATAAAAGAATTTTTTGTCTGTCAACATTACACTTCTGTTGGACTGATAAGCCACATAATGGTGGGAGGGGGAGAAAGAAAGGAAAAAAAAAGAGGAAAGAAAAAGGAACATCCACATTCTGCTGTTTTTAGTTCAAGATGCAACAGGGAGACAGAAAAGAGCCACAGAACGCTCACGTTGCTCAGTGGCATGCAGGAAGAGTTTCATATTCCTAAAATATTGCTTGTGTGACTGGCAGAGAGAAAATAATTCAATGAAAAATACCGAGTTGGGCAAAACTGACTGGTAATGTACAGGATGACCACACGATGGCTCCAGACACAGAGGCTTTTAAACAGTTGCCGTTACTGTTCATCCCAAAGTACCAGTACCAATAAATCAGCCAGCTCTGCAGCAGCAGGGGTGAGGGAATCCAGCAAACAGAGCTCACCTCTCCAGGGAATACAGAGGCCACTTCCTTCTCACAGCTTGCCCTGGGTCACCTCCCACGTAAGAATGCAAGTCACTGCCCTCTCATCCATGGTTTGGAGAAAATTCATAGAATCATAGAATTGATTGGGTTGGAAAAGCCCTCCGAGATCATCAAGTCCAACCCTTGGTCCAACTCCAGTCCCTTTACCAGATCATGGCACTCAGTGCCACGGCCAATCTCACCTTAGAAACCTCCAGGGATGGGGAATCCACCCCCTCTCTGGGCAGCCCATTCCAATGCCTGAGCACTCTCTCTGCAAAGCATTTTTTTCTGATCTGCAACTTCAATTTCCCCTGGCAGAGCTTGAGCCCGTGCCCCCTTGTCCTATTGCTGAGTGCCTGGGAGAAGAGACCAACCCCCACCTGGCCAGAACTTCCCTTCAGGCAGTTCCAGACAGTGCTGAGGTCACCTCTGAGCCTCCTCTTCTCCAGGCTAAACACCCCCAGCTCCCTCAGCCTCTCCCCACAGCACTTGTGCTCCAGTCCCTTCTCCAGCCTCGTTGCTCTTCTCTGGCCCTGCTCCAGCCCCTCAATCTCTTTCCTGAACTGAGGGGCCCAGAACTGAACACAACACTCAAGGTGTGGCCTCACCAAATAAAGCACTACCCCCCTAACCTCCTATATCAATCCTGTGCTGTTAACTACTAAGGCAGACTTGCATTTCTACAGCAAAGCCAACATACTATTTACATTGTTTAGTTGTGCTGGTCCTCCTTTCCTTCCAAAAGAACTTTCAAGAAAATTGAAATGGGGGACGTGTCCTGCCATGACACTGTGTTTGTCATTACACTGTGTTGGACTGGAGGACCAAGCTTGTTGTGTTGTTAGAACTCACTAAGGAGGAACTGTGAAATAAGCTGCATAATAATGCTGTTGTGTTGAACAACAGCCTATAAAATATTCAGTGGGTATCTCTTTCTTTTGGCCTGATAAAAATGTATAGCTCAGGGCCCAGAGGTTCACTCTGACATCTCAAAATTTTCCACTAGGAAACTGATGCAAATTAATATCAAACAGCAAAGGCTGTCATTACAGCATTCAGAAAATAAAACAAAACATGAGAAAGACTTTTAAAACAGCAAGTCTCTTCTGAGGAAAGAAAATAAGGATTAAAAAAAGAAAAAAATAATTGTTTTCTATTCTACACTTTGAATAAAATCAGTAATTATAACATCAGTGAAAAGGCTTCTCTATGCTACAGAACAAAGTAGGATTTAAGAATATATCCCCCAAACCTCCTCCTTCACCACACCAACACTGAAGGACCTCACTAAGGCTTGGGTTTGGGTAATCCATGTGCAACAAAGCCAGAGTGAAGTTCCCCATGACTCCTCAGCAGAGAGCACACCGGTATCAAAAACCACCTGGGTGCTGGCTCAGTTTAGGACTCTGTTATCTGAAGCCTCAAGCTGTGCTTTGCACCCAGCAAGGCTTTGCATTTGGGCACAGACTACGGGAAAAGGGAAGTGGATTTGCATCCTTGCTCTGCTTCCACTGGCTGTGCAGTTTAGCCCAAGAGTCACAACATGTAAAGGCAAATAAACTCCCATTTCAACTGATCTTGCCAGGAATTTTAAAGCTGTTGCCCAACTCAGGCTAACATGGCATAAATACAGAGGTTCCTTTCAGTAAGAGAAGGAAGGCTGAAGTTGGTTTCCATTCATGGCTACCAGTCACAACTTCACAAAACATTACACTGGTCTCTACACAAGGTACCTCTGAATCAACACAGAATTCAGTCAGGGAGGATGGGTGAAAGATTTAAGTTCCACAGAAGTCAAACCCAAAGTTCACCAAAGATGATGGATTTTATCTCTCTGAAGAGGACAAAAATGACAAGGGCACAACAGCAACTGTGCTTCAAATGATTTTTTAATAGGGATGGGTACAATTAATACACTGCAAGCCATTTGCACTGAAATCTTATTACTTTAGTGAATAAATTAAGGGTCAGCTGAACAAAAAGAACCCCGAGGAATGAGTAAAGTTATCACAAATCCCTTGAGGAGCTCTTCCACTGCCACAGTTACCATCATCACTGATACACAGCCAAAATGTATTGGCATGATTCTTTCTCAAAATGCCTTCTCTGCAGCCCCTACCAACTCATTTAGTGATTTACAGTCCACTGTCAGGTGGGCAGCTCTTTGGTAAAGGTGTGGCAGCAGACTCTTTGCTCTCTGTCAGTGCTCGTGGCTGATGGACAAACACACTGAACCTGACACCTTGGTTTGCTGCTGCCCTCACAAACCCACTGTTTGCTGTCATGGTGATGGCTTTTAAAGTGTCTCCTGTCCCAAAAATGGCCAGGGAACGGCTGTTGATTTTTGAGCTAGTGACTAGTCCCAAGGCACGGTCAGATGGCTGGTCTGGCACCACAGTAACCCTCTTGACAAGCAGCGCAGCTCGCTCCTTCTCCCCAGGCCCTCCCAGAGTTTCCAAGATGGACTGAAAATCCCTGACAGCAGATTCGCAGGCAAAGAGCTCTTTTCCCTGCATGAACTCCTCCAGCTGAGGCAGGACTCTCTCCCTCCTTTCTTGGGCTGCTTGCTCTGTCAGCACTTTCTCCTTGAAGACAAAGTGGCAGCCACCATAGCTCAGAGCAGAGACATAAGTTATCAGGGTGGTGATGTCCAAGTTAACCCTGTTGCAGACGTTCACTTTGATCTGGGTAGGAAAAGCAATGCTGGCCACTAAATTCTCCCTGTCCACTCTGGTCACCTGCAGGAGCTCAGGCCCTTCTTCATCTGATTCACTGGCACTGGGGTGCTCATTTTCTGTAGATGGCTCCACCAGTGAGTTCACAGCCACGACGTCTCCTCTCACAGATATCCCCATCTCTGTGAGTCTCTCTGCCACGGGACTGGACACGCTGTTGTAGAAGGCAAAGATGATGTGGGGGTTGCTGTACTCCACAGGCTGCTGACGGCTCGCTTGCAGGAAGTCCTCTGCCTGCTCAATGACACTCTTGTCACCATACTGGCCTCTGCCCAGCCAGATGTTGTGCAGGGCCTCAGCTTTCCGACCGATGGCCTTCACCCAGGTGTGACCTCCGTTTGCAACAACATCCACCACCAGTGTCTGTTTGTCTCCAAACCTGTCCTCATAAGCAAAGACATGGAGGACACTGACAACATCCTCCAGGTTCTCTGCTGACTGAACAATGGCCTGGAGGTGGGTAAGGTTGGTACTCTGCAGATGGGACTCTTTAATGGCCACTTTCCCCGCCTCTACCTTGTGTAAGAAGTTTAGCTCAGCCTTCAGTTTGCTACACAGCTTTGCCCCACCTTCTATTCTCCTTTTCTGGGACTTGCACAGAGCTTCTGCTCTCTTGATCAAGTCTTTGGCAACAGCAATTCTTTCACAAAGCAGCGACTGCAGAGACATGTTGGAAACATTATTCCTGTCAAGTGAGAGCAAAAGAGAAGATTGTTATTGCATGGCCAAGAACACAGGCAGTGACAAGAGGTCTTTCCAACAGTACACACTCAAGCTTTGCAGTAGACTTTGTGCAACAGCTGCCAATATTGTAAAGCACAAGCATCTGGAACCTCAGTACAAATCCCAGTGAAGAGCTCAGTTCCTTTCCTTTGCCTTGGGACATCCAACCTACAGCCTCAGAAGACCCCAGTCCTCAGCTAGGAAGAACAGCAGCATTCAAGTCTCCACACTCACCTTACGTGTCTGTGGTTTCTTTCCAAACCTCCCCCCCTGCACAGGAGCCCTTTCTGCCTGGCTGCTCTCCAGCCACTCTGTGCCCAGCCTGGAGCGCTGCAGGGGTTGTTGTGGCCAAAGGGCAGGACCTGCACTTGGTCTTGTTGAACTTCATCCCATTGGAATCAGCCCATCTCTCAAGTCTATCCAGATCCCTCTGCAGAGCCCTCCTGCCTTCCAGCAGGTCCACACTCCCTCCCAATTTGGTGTCAACAGCAAATTTGCTGATGATGGTCTCAATTCCCTCATCTAAATCATCAATTAAGATGTTAAACAGGACTGGCCCCAACACTGACCCCTGGGGACACCGCTGTGACCAGCTGGACACAGCCCGGCAGCGCTCCTGGGCCGGCCCTGCCCTCACAGCGCCCACCCTGACACAACATTCCTGGGTGCAAACCAACTCCTCAGCCCCGCGGTCAGCCCTGGGGCACCTCTGCCCCCGCAGCACAGCCCTGCACACACACTGAGGCCTCCGCGGTAGCAAACACGGAGCCCCGCGGTGCGAGCGGCCCCACGGACCCAAACACTGCGGCAGTACAAGGACTGCGCGGCGGCCCCAAAGGGCACACACGGGACTCCGCCTGGACGCGGCCCTTCGCCTCAGGGCCCGGTGTTCCGCGGGCGGGGACTGGCCCTCCTAACCCTTCCCTCCCGTCCCATCCCATCCCTCCCGTCCCGCCGCTCCGCCCTCACGTGGCCTCAGCACCATGTTGGATGAGGGCAGGCGCCATGTTGGGTGCGGGCAGTGCGCCATGCTGGGTGCGGGCAGGACGCCATGCTGAGTGAGGGCAGGGCGCCATGTTGGATAAGGGCACGGCGCCTTGTTGGGTGCGGGCAGGGCGCCCTCAGCGCTCTCCCCCGGCCCGGCCTCGCCCCCCGCCCACACGCCGGGCCCTGTCGCTCCTGCCTCGCTCCTGCCTCCCTCCTGCCCCCGTCCCTGTCGCGGCGCGGTGTGCCCGGGCCGGCCTCGCCCCCGCAGCCCCCGCTCACAGCCCGTACTCACAGCCTGCCCGCCGTGGCGTGTCGTGGCCCGGCCCGGCCCGGCACCTCCCCCGGCGCCGCCGGGCGGGGACAGCGGCACGGCCCGCCCGGCCTGGCTCTGCTCCCCGGCGGGGCCGCTGCTTAGCCCGAAAACCCTTGGAGCGCCGAAGACATTACGTCAGGTCAGACCCAGGCATGGAGTCAGGGAAAGTGCTGAGCTGGAAGGGACCCACCAGGATCATGGAGTCCATCCCGAGTCACTCCCTGTGCCCCAGAGCATCATCCAAACACTCCTGGAGCTCTGCCAGCCTTGGGGCTGTGCCCACTGCCCTGGGGAGCCTGGTCAGTGCCCACCACCCTCTGGGGGAAGAGCCTTTCCCTGAGATCCAACCTGACCCTGCCCTGACACAGCTCCAGCCCATTCCCTGGGGGCTGTCCCTGCC
>JAJPCS010000038.1:908566-937654 GCA_021164005.1 Willisornis vidua nigrigula
CTCCAGGCCATTCCCTGGGGGCTGTCCCTGCCCTGACACAGCTCCAGCCCATTCCCTGGGGGCTGTCCCTGTCCCACAGAGCAGAGATCAGTGCCTGCCCCTCCCAAGGAAGTTGTCCCTGCCATGAGGTTTCCCTTCAGTCTCCTCTTCTCCTGCTGAACACACAAAGTGCTCTCAGTGTCCCCTCCATGCCCTTCCCCATCTTTGTTGCCCTCCTTTGGACAGTCTCTAAGAGCCTGACATCATTCCTATATTGTGGTGCCCAAAACTGCAAACAATATTCAAGGTGTGGCCGCATCAGCACAGAGCAGAGCGGGACACCCTTTTCCTTTCCCCTTCAGGACCAGCACTGGCCGTGCAGGCTCCAGCTTTCCTCCCACACGCAGCCGATGCCGGCAGCGACAGCGGCGCCGAGGCAGAGCCGGGGCTCTGGGACAGCATCGTGTGGATGGCGGTGCCCAAGAAGCGTCGCACCATCGAGGTGAACCGCTGCAGGCGCCGGCACCCCAGCAAGCTCATCAAGGAGAAGGTGATCCCCAAAGCCCCACGGGTCCTGGTGGAGGGGGCAAACAGGGCACAGTGACCTCAGCACTGTCTAGAACTACCTGAAGGGAAGTTCTGGCCAGGTGGGGGTTGGTCTCTTCTCCCAGGCACTCAGCAATAGGACAAGGGGGCACGATGGGCTCAAGCTCTGCCAGGGGAAATTGAAATTGGAGATCAGAAAAAACTTCTTTGCAGAGAGAGTGCTCAGGCATTGGAATGGGCTGCCCAGAGAGGGGGTGGATTCCCCATCCCTGGAGGTTTTTCAGCTGAGCTTGGCCGTGGCACTGAGTGCCATGATCTGGTAAAGGGACTGGAGTTGGACCAAGGGTTGGACTTGATGATCTCGGAGGTCTTTTCCAACCCAATCCATTCTATGATTCTATGATATTTGCTCCTTTGTCATTTATTGGAGAGAATCATTGCAGTGCCCAGTACCAGCTGAGGAAGGTTTCTGGGCTTTGTTTCTGAGTAAATAAGCTTAAAAGACACTGTGATCTTTAAAATGCTGTGTGAGAGGTGTGCTCATCATGTGTGACAGCAGTGTGTGGTTAAATAAACAGTGGTACTTTAAGTGCAAGCCAACTACATGTGAATTCTGGCTCAGTAGACTAAGTGGAAAAGGTCTGTGCTTTCTGTGCATCTAATTGAGTCTTTAGTCTTCCCAACATCAATTAGGATATAATGACTTTGAGAACCAACTTCACAGCCTGGTTAATTAGTAATCATTTGACACAGCAACACATCACAGAAAAACTACATAGAAAAATAGATTTTTTAAGTGGTAACTGAACTTCTCTGATATTTCACTTAAAATTCTTAGTAGTTTGTGATTTCTCCCTGTTTGTTTTGTTGCTGCTGTTCAAATGACGAATTCTGTATTTCCCGCTGTCGTTTCAGAGGAACATTGATGTTTGTCCTGAGTGTGGGAACTTGAAGCAGAAACACGTCCTTTGTGGCTATTGTTACGCCAAGGTCAAAGCAGAAACTCGGCTGATACGGATGGAAATGGGGAAAAAGGAGGGAGGACCATTTAATGCTCCAACTGTAGAGACTGTTGTCCTTTATGATGGAGAAAAGCCCACGGAGAAGGATGAAGGCAAGCGGATCATTGAAAGAGCCAGGAAACGTCCATCTTGGTTTGTTCAAAACTGAGGCTAAAGAATTAATCCCAACAAAAACAGGTGCTGCAGCAAGACAAATTGTTATTTTCAAGAATGTTTTTCTCCTTCATTTAGTGAGAATACAGAACACCTACAAACTTCTGGGAAGTCTGCTTGGTTTGTGTGTCATGCCACATGATTGGCAGTCAGATGTTTCTGTAGGATACAGTAGGAAATGCTTCTCAGGGTACGTCATAGCAGTCAACAAAGAGAAATCGGGATCTCCTTTGGATTTGGACATTGTGTGCAGTACACTGAATAATTTGCATGCTAATGTTCTGTGCTGGTTCTGTAATTAACACCTCTTTTAAGGGAAAACATTCACAGATGTACAATAAAGTGTGTTCAGTTTCCTGGGGAAATCTGCTTTCTGGTTTTGGCTGCTGCTCTTTTGGAGGGACAAAAAATGTTGAGTAGAAACGAAGGATATTTGCAAGGAAAGATACAGTTATTTTGTTATTTCTGTGGTCAGGATCTCTCCCCAAAGCTGCTGTTGGAGATGATGGGTGATCCTCCTGGTTTTGAGCAGAACAGTGATTGCTACTTAGTATTGACACTTGTTCTGCAGTGGACTGAAGGCTGAGTGATCCCTGCTGTTGTCAGTATCCAAAATGATTTTCTGTCTTAAAGGGATAAGGAAAGCCTATTTTTCCCACCTTACAGTGCACTTGACTCTTGAAAAAAGTAACAAATGGAAGTGTAATAACTGTAAATCTGTAAACTTGGCAAGGGTCAAAGCTGGGTCTTTGCAGCCATTGCCATTAAGTCATCCCAGTGGTCAGTGTTTGCTTGGAAAAGTGCAGGCATCTGCCGTGGCTCCCTCTGGAGTCCTGCAGGGAGGGAGCAGCTCTGCCCTCGGTGGTGCAGTCACAGCACCTCGCTGTGGGTTTCCCTTTGGTTTTAACCACACAGCAGCACCTCTGCGTTCAGGCTTTACATCTTTTCAGTTTTTGTTTGGGGTTTCAATATACAAACAGTGCTCTTTGGTATTGTGGCTCAGCCAGCTTAATTTGCTGCCAAAAATGCAGGACTGCCCCAGCCGGGTCTGGGTTGTCCCTGTGTTTCTGTGGAGCTTCAGTGTGTGTGTTCCTGTGCTGGTTCAGGAGCAGTGCTGGCTTAGAATTGCTCCCTGGCTTTCTACTTCTAATTTTTTCAGTGGGCACCTCCCTGTAGCTTGGCTGCTGTCAGGGGCAGAACAGTGGCAATGTGGACTGGAAGAACATGAAAGTGGAGGACACAGGACCATGATTACACAACAGCCTTCACTGGCACTTGGCTGAGCTCCTTGTGCCTGCTTAAGGAGTGGGCTGGAATGCTTTGCTTTGGCTTTCCTTGCTCTGGGTCCCATGTTAGTGATGCCGTGAGAGACCCCAGCAAAGCAGGACTCTGAGCCAAGTTAGTGTGGGATGAGATAAAAAGTCAAAGTCCTTTAATATCAGGCCCAGGGCCCACAGGAATACATATTGATGTGCACTCTGAACACTGATTTCTATGGGTTTTATAATATTGTCCACCCAATCCCCAGTTCACACATCTCTCAGTCCAGCCCCGTCCTGCCCCTGGTCACACCCCCTCAGGATTTGAGTCAGGGCTCTCTTCATCATTCCCTTCTTCCTCAGCACACACAGGGCTCTTGGAGCTTTTCCAGTGTTCTTAGACCCAAGGTTGGTGGCTCATGTTTGTCTCATTCTGCAGGCCTTTTGATATTCTTCAGTTTTCTACCTTGAAGAGAGTCTAAACAACTAAAAGAATTTGAGCTACTGATATGTGGCAGAGGTTGGCATTTATAAACATTGAACTTAAGCTGCTAGAAATGTTAGCACACTAAATCTACATTTTACTACAGTTACAAGTACGTCTAAAATTATAAAAATGAAAAAATAAAAAAATCAGGAACCCTTTAGGCATCATTAGAAAAGCATAACTGGTCGGAACAGATGTTAGTGGAGATGTTTAATTTCCTCCGTAGAGAAGGGAATAATGAAAGCTGGTAAGTGTAAATTGATGCCAGTTAGCTGACAGTATCTGAGTGAACAATCTAAGCCCTTTTGATTTGTCCAAACAGGATTTATTCAGTCGTGTGTGGTTTCCACTTGTTTGGAAGTGAAGCCAACAAAAGGTGTCCAGCAGGATGTGGAGTGGAAAGCTGACTTTGACAGAACTGCATGAGATGAGACTGACAGCAGAGGGAAGATCAGCCAAGCAGTAAGACACATGCACACCTTTCCCTCGGGACAGCAGGTTTTAGGGAGAGGTGAGGTTTTGTTTGTTTGTCCACATATAGAAAATCATAGAATCATAGAATGCATTGGGTTGGAAAAGACCTCCGAGATCAGCAAGTCCAACCCTTGATCCAACCCCACTGTGATCACCATCCCAGGGCACGGAGTGCCCTGGGATGGTGATCACAGTAGGGTTGAATCAAGACGTGATTGATTCTCACTCAGTGCCACATCCATAGAAACACAGAATCATAGAATGGATTGGGTTGGAAAAGACCTCCAAGATCATCAAGTCCAACCCTTGGTCCAACTCCAGTCCCTTTACCAGATCATGGCACTCAGTGCCACGGCCAAGCTCAGGTTAAAACCCTCCAGGGATGGGGAATCCACCCCCTCTCTGAGCAGCCCATTCCAATGCCTGAACACTCTCTCTGCAAAGAATTTGTTTCTGATCTCCAACTTCAATTTCCCCTGGCAGAGCTTGAGCCCGTGCCCCCTTGTCCTATTGCTGAGTGCCTGGGACCACTTACACCTTACCAATTACGCTTAGTTGCTTTTTATATATTAATATTTTTGACAGTTCTCTTAAGAAATAAGCTAAGTTAGCCTTGGATATTGAGAGTCACAGGTTAGTTTCTCAGGAACACAGAGGTACCATTAAAAAACCCCCACTGTTTTTCTCTAAACATGAGGGAGGACATGCAGCTTCTGCTAGTGGAGTAAATATGTTAATCATCAGTACATTGCATTGGTTTATTGCATTACAGCATTGGTGAAGCAATGCAGTTGCTTTACAAACAGTCCTTATGAAACATGGGTGAAGTTTGGCTGTGTCACTGCCCAAGTATTTTAAAATCCTTGCTGGGCCATGGTTAGGCAATGATTCCTACCTTGAATCCCATCAGGTTGGGGCTCTAGGCAGCAGTGGGAGCCAAGAAAACTGATTTATATTCAAGCATCAGGTCGAGGTCTGTGCATCCCTATGGGTAAGAAATGAAGCAAAGGGGCAGGAAGCCCCCGTGGATGAGCAAGGAGCTTCTGGCAAAAGATGGAGAGAAGAAATAAGTTCACAGAATGTGGGCACTTGGGCAGATGGGAGGGATAGAAGAATGTTTTCAGGAGTATGCAGGCATGTGATGTGCAAGGCTAAGGTCCATCTGGAATTAAGTCTGTCAAGGACAACAAGAGGATCTCCTTCAAGCACATCAGTAGCAAAAGGAAGACAGAAAACATGGGCCCACTGCTGATGGTGACAAAGGATACAGAGAGGGAGGAGTCACTGAATGTCTCTTTTGCTTCAGTCTTTACATTAATGCAGCACTCAGGAAGCCCTGACCCTGCAGGCGAGTGAGGAATTCTGGAGACGGGAAGGTTCTGTGCTGGTTGAGGAGGGTCAGGTTAGAGTTGTGGGTGTCAAGGCAAACTTGACGCCCATAAATCCATGTCCCCTGATGGGATGCACCCTCAAGTGCTGAGGGAGCTGGGAGGGGTTATTGCTAAACCACTCTCCATCTTTGTAAGATCCTGGAGAAGAGGAGAGGTGCCTGAGAACATGAGGAACTTCAAAAGGAGCAAGAAGGAGGACCCACGGAACTATAAACCAGTTAACCTCACCCTAATCCCTGGAAAGCTGATGGAATGGCTCATCCTGGTTGTCATCTCTAAGCATGTGGAGAAAAAGGTTGTCAGAAGTACTCACCATGGATCCACCAAGGGCAAATCAGGCTTGACCAATCTGAGAGCTTTGTGAGTGCAATGACTGGCTGGGGAGGTGAGAGGAAAGCCGTGGTTAATGCCTGCCTTGACTCAGCCAGGCTTTTGATGCTGGTTTCCACAACATTCTCATAGGAGGGAACTGGCTGAACAGCAGATCCCAGAGGGCTGTGATCACTCCAGAGTCCAGCTGGAGACCTGTGGTTATGGTGTTCCCCCGGGGTCAGTACTGGGTTCAGTCTTGTTCAGTTTATGATTGGGCTGGATGAGGGGACAGAGTGCGCATTTGCTGATGATGCAGAACTGGAAGGAGTGGCTGATACCTCATCCTGCTGTGCAATGTTCTGTGAGACCTGGGCAGGCTGGAAAGGGACACAGAGGAACCTACTGAAGTTCTACAAAGGCAAGAGTAGGGTCCTGCACTTGGGGAGGAACAACCCCAGGCACCAGTACAGGCTGGGGGCTGACCTGCTCGGAGGCAGCTCTGCCTGGGACTCCTGGGGGACAACGAGGTGTCCATGAGCCAGCAGTGTGCCCTTGTGCCCAAGGCCAAGGGTATCCTGGGCTGCACCAGGAACAGCATTGCCAGCAGGTCAAAGATCCTGCCCCTCTGCTGAGCCCTGGGGAGGCCTCACCTGGAGTGCTCGGTCCAGATCTGGGCTCCTGCACATCCAGCAGAGGGTGACAAAGGATTGGAGCATCTCTCTTAGGAGGGCAGGCTGAGGGAGCTGGGCCTGCTCAGCCTTGAGAAGAGATGACCTTATCAAGGCACACAAATGACTTAAGATGAGGTGTCAAGAGGATGGGGCTCAACTCTTTGTCAGTGGGTAAAGTAAACAATTTTCAGTGGAGAGAAAGGACTTCACACAACAAGCCTGTGAGGTTTATAGTGAAGACCCTTTATTACACAGAGCACAGAGTTTATATAGGGTTAGAACTACATCTTATTGGCTAAATAAAGTTTCACACCACCATGCTAAAACCTTTAATTGGTTAAAACCCATATCTCACAAGTCCCATGTTTATATTATTTCATCCTGACTGTTTTCACACACCTGCAGAGTTCTGTGAGAACCTACTGTGTGAATTCTTGGGGAGTAACCTCCTCCCTACCAGCTAGAAGCAGCTGAGCTCCTTGCTGCCTCTGGCTGATAGCTAAGTCTCACAGGGTTTGTGCAGGCTGGCTTCAGTCTTACAGGATCTTATATAGATCTGAATGGCTCACTTTTGATTTTATTGTAGCTGCAAGTGGGGCCAGCAACAGGATGAGGGACAACGGGCACAAACTGAAACACAGGAAGTTCCATCTGAATATGAGGAAAAACTTGACTGTGGTAAGGCTGAGCACTAGAAGCGGTTGCCCAGAGAGGTTGTGGACTCCTTTTCCCTGGAGATATCCAAAAGCTGTCTGGGTACAATCCTGTGCAACCTGCTCCATGTGAACCTGCTTTATAGCAAGAGGTTTGGAGTAGATGATCTCCAGAGGTCCCTGCCAACCCCAACCCTTCTGTGATGCATTTCATAGCCATACAGTTTATGTTAGTACAGCTTATGTGCAATCCAGACAAGAAGAGATGCTTGATAATGATTTATAGTCATTTCTGAGCAATGTGAGGGGAAAGTCAGTAAAATATCTGGTATTCATGGTGTTTAAAAGAAAAATTAGAACCAGCTGACCAATACTGAGGATTCATACATGCAATTGATACAGTACCCATTAATTTTCTGTAAAAGGAATTATCTTCAGTGAGAGAGCCTGACTTTTCCTTCAATTGAAGAGCAAAGGAAAACTCACTTCCAGAGATTCCCTGTATTAACTCTGATAATGCAAATTTCCATTATTTAAAAAAAGAAACTTAAAAAAAAATCAAAATTCCTCAAAATATGTGGCATTGTCTTTTACTTGAAA
This sequence comes from Willisornis vidua nigrigula, assembly GCA_021164005.1. Classification (NCBI taxonomy): domain Eukaryota; kingdom Metazoa; phylum Chordata; class Aves; order Passeriformes; family Thamnophilidae; genus Willisornis; species Willisornis vidua. Next base: position 916,114 of record JAJPCS010000038.1, read on the forward strand.
TAAGCCCTGTTTATATGTAATTTTGACAGATACATAAAGTGCAATAGTGCTAAAATAGAAACATACACTTTTTGAACCAGTGTAAATTAAAATTAATGAAGGGCAAGCTGGTTGTTGCAAATGCTGTGCTCTAGAACCCAGTAATTTCACTTTGATTCTTTGGGTACCTGCCAGAAGTTGAAACAGACATCTTTTGTCTGAAAATTTCATATGATTAAATACGTTACATTTGATTGTATTGTTTCTTCCATAAGGATTTTATGTAAAAAAAAAATAGTTTATTTTACATTTTAGGAAGATGCATGAAGATGATGCAATGTCCTACAATACAAGGATGCAGGTTGCTAATTAATTATGTATTATACCAAGATCTGCAGACATAGAGGTGATTCTGGCAGAGATCAGTTACAATATCCTTAAAGGCTGATAAACCAAGTTCCTTCTTAATCACCCATTTAGCAAGAAAATGTTAATAAATGTTTCTGCACACCCCTCATGTACTCTGTTGAACAGGATATGCCATCACGAGCAGCCGTTTGACCTAAAATACCCCTTTTCACAGCACTAGGTGGCAGCGCAGCGCAGCTTTCCCGCAGGGGCGAAACAGAAGCCTCAGATCCATCACAGGCGAGGTGGGAACGGTGTCAGAGCCAATAAATGTGCCCCTCTGTGAGCGACACAGCCGAGAAAAGACTGAATTCGGTAAATACAAAGGAAAATACCATGCTTCTGAAATCTAAACTAATACATTGTGATTAATTTTTCCAACTGTATTTAATTCAGTCTCTACAGAGAACTAATGCACTGGCTTTTGTGTATATGCACTTGTCTTTATTGCATGAATTATTTGAAATTGCAGTTGTACCTATCATTTCTCCTTAATTACATACAGCTTTTTATGCTCATTTCTATGCCTAATATATTCATTTAATTCATATTTTATTTACACAGCTAGAAAGTTCCAAAAGTAACAGACCTGGTGGCGTTCCAATGAACTTCAAGGCATAAGTGTCTTGAGTTCATGGAGTCATAAGGATCAATTTGCAAACAGCAGACAGGAACTGGAAAGAAAAGAAAACCAGTGTGGTCTTTAAAATTAGTTGCTCAGAAGGGAACAGAAGATTTTGTGCTCCTTCAGAGTTTTAAAATGTTTTGGAAGCACACAAGTGATGGTCTCTTCTCCCAGGCACTCAGCAATAGGACAAGGGGGCACAGGCTCAAGCTCTGCCAGGGGAAATTGAAGGTGGAGATCAGAAAAAATTCTTTGCAGAGAGAGTGCTCAGGCATTGGAATGGGCTGCCCAGAGAGGGGGTGGATTCCCCATCCCTGGAGGTTTTTCAACTGAGATTGGCCGTGGCACTGAGTGCCATGATCTGGTAAAGGGCCTGGAGTTGGACCAAGGGTTGGACTTGATGATCTCAGAGGTTTTTTCCAACCCAATCCATTCTGTGATTCTTTCAAACATCCCATATTTCAGTTTTCCCTGGTTAAGGACAATAGATATACATAGAAGAAAGTGTACAGGATTCATTTCATATTGACTAAGCTGGATAAACCTATGAAAAGCAAACCTGAAACTGGAGCAGAAGACCCAAACCAAAACTTTTGTGTAGTTGACAACATACAGTAATTTGGCAGGGATTTCTCTGAAGTGCCACTCCCAGATCATATGATCTTTTATATTTGTTTTTAATAAGGCAGATTTCCTGGTTACAAGAAGGAGAGTCAAAGATGAAGAAGCAAACATTTGGAAGAGCACTCAGCAGAAATCCAATCCTGTATTATTATTTTCTGAAGTGTCATACCTATAAAACCAATCCTGTTATTTTGAACAGCTGGGGTACACCTGGTGTGTTCTCGTCATCCAAACACACAATCATCTAACTGTTTGCCTTGATTTCTTCAAAGCACACACACTCTTGTCTGTGCAAGATGATTCTGACAGAGTTGTTCTCACTACTCAAGCACACAGAAATGTTCTGACATGACCTGGGTGTAAGATTAACCCTTTGTGTGTCCTAAATTTGGGGTTAGCTCAGGAGGAAGAGCCACCATAAATGCAGTGTGTGTCATGGTGTGGGAAGGGCAATCAGCCCCTACTTTCTGCATCCATTCCAGGCTGTACTAATGCTGTTTCTATTCCCAGCCCCATCACACAGGCTCAGCAGCTTGTCTGGCAACATGGCTCACAGCTCTGCTTCCCATGATGCTGCAGCTCCAGAGCACACTGGGTGACATTCTCTCAGTGGAGTTGAGAATTTTGAACAGACTGTTGGAAAGATACACATTTCGTTTTATAATGTGGGATCACTATTAAATGCAAAGAATAGTGGGTTTGTAGGGGCTGTATTGAATGGCTGAAAGCTCAAAATTGACAGGCCAGTCCTGCAGGAAAAGTTTGTTCTAAATATACTGCATTTGGAAGTTCCTACTCATTCATCTTTTGACTGTTCCTACTCAGTCACAGTCAGATCCAGTAGAACATCTAAGGTGTTTTGAAGCATAACATCAGTTTTGTCCAGTTGCAGATATCTTACATAATTGAGATGAGCTCAGTTGGTTAAAACTTGGTTGTAATAATGCCAAGGCCATGGGTTCAACCCCCTGTGTGGGCCATTGACTTAAGAGTTGGACTCGATGATCCTTGTGGGTCCCTTCCAACCCAGAATAGTCTGTGAAAGTCTGTGAAATAGTTTAATTCTGTCACTCTTAAACAGGACAAGTGACACCTTGATCTTCAAGAAGCCATTGCCTTTAGCAGGATTTCTTTTAAAGGAAATCATAATTCCAAGTGACTGAGATACAGACTAAAAAACATCAAGCCGTTGGTTACAAAGTCACTTAATGCAATTGTCACGTGAAAGGGGGGAGAGACAGAAATGCAAAGACTTCTAGTCCCTCCTGTATTAAGTTAATAGCTATAAGTGTCCTTGGAACAATCAAAGCTTTATGAATCCAGCACTGCCTGTTGACTGTGGACAGAACACATGCTGGAAAGATTTTTGACTCTCCTATGAGGACCACACTTAAGCCAGGGAGAATTTATAGCTATATAAGCATCTCCAGAAAATTAGAGCCTTATGCACCCAACACTGCCTATCAAACATGGATAACACACAGGTTGGAAGGGTTTCTGACCTTTGATATAAGACCACACTTAATAGCAAGAAAAGAACTTTCCCCACAACAGCTCCCGAAATAACATTTATTAATACAAGTATGTGACAGTTATTGTGGGATTAACGTTGCTGGTGATAACTTTTACCTGCAAGATTGTATTTAATTGATAATAAAACACCCCAAAAGAAACCAGCACAAAACACATTTTACACAGACAAGCATATCAAACTTAAGTTTCAATACATCAGTGTATCCCATTCTCACGACAGACAGAAACTAGAAACAAAAACTATTAACTGGAAACACAACCACCCAAATGACTTCTCTAGGCACCCCCTCGGTAACACAGGGCAATAAAATAGCTCACACACCACCTTCTCTGTAACACAAAGCAAAAGGAAAGAACAGAGCTGCTTCTCATCAACACACATGGTGAAAAGGAACTGCACACTGCAAAAGAGCACAATAACTAATATAAAGTAAGGTATATATTTAATAAGTAACAAAGTGTAAAGCAAGTTGCTGTTATTAGTATTAAAGTAGCAAAACACAGTTAGAAAAGAAAGTGCTTATAGAGTAAGAATCAAAGTAGCTGTTAGCATAAGATATAGGATAGAATGTATGAAGTAATAAGCTTTGTGAGAGTAAAGTATAAGATATAAAGTGTAGAAAGCACATGGTTTCTAACTCCTACATTGTCTGAAGAGGTGGGAAGAGGCAGGGCAAGCTGCTAGCAGTTACCCCCCCCAGAGACAATGGCATTTCTCCCCGGTTTTGGCTTATACTCCCTCTCTTTTTATACCTTTTTTTTCTTTAGGTGGTTTGTGTGACTAAAGTCCATACTTTGGGGGTGATAGACAGCACAGGACTGAAGGGCTCCCTGTGTAGTCATAGAAGATATCGCAAAGGAGGGCCATGTCATCTTTACAACACTCCAGCCTTTGTTAATCTTATCAGTTTGAAAGCTCTTTGTCCTCTGCTGGGAGCATCCCCCTGGGGGGCCGAGACGTTTCCCTCAACTCATCAAGCAGGGCCATCACCCCACAGCAATCATGAAATCTTTGTTTTTAAATTTTTGATTTTTTTAAGTTGAAATCAAGGAAATAATGAACATTAAGCCTGTCTGTTGCCAACATCCATCATGAGACATCCCTGGAGCCCAAGTGACATCCCTGGAGCCCAAGTGAATGGATAACTGCAAAGTGCTCGTGTGTGTGGCACTGCAGAAACAGGGGCAGAGCAAATACCACAGTCATACACCACCACTTTGGTGTTAGCAATTCATCCTGGAAGCCAAATGGCACAATTACTGCGTGACAGGTGGCAAACTGAGGAGCCAGAAGAGCAGAGGAATTCCACAAAACTGCTCCCTGGGTCAGTGGCAGAGGAAGGAACTGAAGGCATTTGCAGATTATCAGCCTGTTGTATTCTCTGCTGTGTCATGGGTTAGGGAATAATGACAATTGCCACTTGTGGTGGCCATTAATGCAGTTAAGTCCATGCTTTGATCAAATAAACTGCTGCAAAGATACCACACATCAAAACATTTGATAGCCCATGAGGGCCTTTATCCAGAGCTCTTCAGATAAGCTGGAAATCCGGTTTATTACTAAATGATGCCCCCTTTATCTTTACTTTTTTTTTTCCTCCTTTCACTGAAGAACAGGAGGAAAACTGATTTTTACAGGAAGCTTCCAAGGACCAAACCAAATCACTTCTCATCTGCAGAAAGAGTGTCTTACCCTAAAAGAAAAGCCATTCTGTGCAGTGAGGTTATATTTATAAAGGGATGGCTCAGATGGACAACAATGGCAGAATCTGTCCCCAGGAATTTTTAATGGATGAGTCTAAAACTAAGTGCAGTCCTAGAAATAAAGAATTTCTCCTCCACAGATTAGATTCCCTTAGTCCAGAAATAAGGTGCCCCCTTTATCTGTTATATACAAGACATTCTGTCTAATAATAAAACAAGCAAACAATATAAGTGATTAAATTGTTTGGAAAGAAAACCAAATGAGAACAGAAGATCCAGAGATCATTCACACACAAAACCAGCAGTACCAGTGTGCAAATAATTGCTTTAGATCACTTCTCAAAGAAATCATTTTTCCTCTGAGACACTTCATGCTAAAAAACATGAAGGAAGAGAATTTGCAATAATTTTTTCCCTTCTCTTTCTGATCAAAGGGTTGTACTTTGCTTTCAAGCCATCAGAGTGTATCTCCCTCATCCTGCTGATTTGGCTGATGTTACTCTCAGATTCAACAGGCAAACCATTGAGAATAGGTAGTCTTGATCAAAAGTAATTTAATTCTTTTCAGTGTATTGATGTTTTAATAACCCTGTTATAATTATTGATGTTTTAATAACCCATTGCAACGACTGAATCTTCCCAAGAGCATAGACATTGGCTTTGTTAATATGATTTTCAAGAATGCTTGTCTGCATCAGGAACATTGAAGGAGAAAGGAAAGGATTCCATAACCTTTGACAGATCTTATAGCTACATTTTGGTCTGAGAAATAGAAAGGAGAATCTGAGACTTTATGAAAAGATTCTTTTCCAAGATAAAGCTGAAATATAAGAGTTTCACTTTTTGAGTTTTTCAGACTGTGCAAGTGAAAAAAAAACACAACAAGATGAAAGTTTCTGGCTGAATTTAAAGATCTAGAGAGCATTGTCAGGCAGGCTACTTTTTGTTCATTCTATACCTGTACCCCAAGAGAATTCCTCTTACACATCTGCAGTCAGTGTTAATCATGAGCACAGGAAGATCTCCCTAAAAGAGCAAGGAGCCAAAAAAGCTGTAAGAAAAACATGAGTTATGAGGCCTCCACTCCAATAGTAAAATCCATGTTAGTTTGGTCAATAACAGGCATCTCCATTTCATTGCTCAGCATCTCCCTGAGTGGTTACCACAAGCTATTGAACCCTGAGATTGGCTCAGTTGGTTAAAACTTGGTTGTAATAATGCCAAGGTCATGGGTTCAATCCCCTGTGTGGGCCATTGACTTAAGAGTTGGACTCGATGATCCTTGTGGGTCCCTTCCAACTCAGATCAGTCTGTGATTCTGTAAGGATCAACTCCAGCAGGAATCTTCTGTCCTAAACTCATGATTAACCTGATTGGAACACATCTGTGATTTTAAGGATAACATGATTTCAAGTTCTCTGCTTAGTGGGTGTGTTGACAATAATTGGAGAAAATTGTCCCTGTCTCTCTGTGCCTCTCTTTTCTCCCTGCAACAGTTCTGATTCTGTGATCACTGTCCTGCTCAGGAGCACTAACAGCAGCTCTGCACTGACAGTCTCAGGGGAGGAGTTGTGGAAAATAATCATTCCCACTGATTTCTGGGAAATAAAGAGGAAAGCCAAAGCCTCCTGGAGATGGCACAAGCCACATCTTGGTTTGGTTGCAGGGAGCCAGCTGCTGCAGGCTTGTGCCTGTGTGTGGGCTCTGTGTTTTCCTGTGCCATGCACTGTGGGACCTAAATTATAAGGGACAGATTCTGCCAAGCCCAGTGGTCAAAGGGAGCGTGGACCATGTGACCAGACTCTGAGGGGGCAGAAGGGAGCAGAGGTACAAACCTACTCCCTGCTGCAAGAACTGCCAGCTGTTGTTTTCCACAGCCTACTTGGTGCTCCACTTTCCTGGACTCCATCCATGAGGCAATTCTTACTGCAATGCCTGAATATTTAGACTTTTGCATTACAGTTTGGCCATGGTGGACTCCCCTGTGCTGTTTACTGCACTGCCAAGATGTGCATAGTCTTGGCAAGTCTTGTGATTTCCCAACCTAATCACTTACTGAAATTTGAAGAAAAAACTGTTCAAAACCTTTCTTAAAATATTTTATGCAGCCTGAGTTTCTTAGTATTGTAGAATCATAGAATGGATTGGATTGGAAAAGACCTCCGAGATCATCAAGTCCAACCCTTGATCCAACCCTGCTGTGATCACCAGCCCATGGCACAGAGAGCCATGGGCTGGTGATCACAGTAGGGTTGGATCAAGACATGGTGAATTCTCTCAGTGCCACATCCATAGAATCACAGAATGGATTGGGTTGGAAAAGACCTCCGAGACCATCAAGTCCAACCCTTGGTCCAACTCCAGTCCCTTTACCAGATCATGGCACTCAGTGCCATGGCCAAGCTCAGTTGAAAAACCTCCAGGGATGGGGAATCCACCCCCTCTCTGGGCAGCCCATTCCAATGCCTGAGCACTCTCTCTGCAAAGAATTTGTTTCTGATCTCCAACTTCAATTTCCCCTGGCAGAGCTTGAGCCTGTGCCCCCTTGTCCTATTGCTGACTATCCTCCTCCTATTTTCTGTGTATGACCTTGGGACTAATTTCACCTTGGTAACCTTTTGATCTAAGCAGTGTATGTGGGGAAAATCATGGTTCTATATTTCCAGCTGCACTCTGCAGTAGTCCCTCTGAACTTTGCAACAAATGAATTCCTGCAGGGTAGGAGTTAAGCCATATGTTCAGGCTTCCTCCATCTTTTGTTTGAAATCCTGGACTGGCATAATTCCTGCTGACTTCTTCGGTCATTTTCCAGTAAAACAAAATATTGAGCCAAAGCACAAGAACTCGTCAACAGCTTGGTGCAAATCACTGTCAGCATTCAGTCCCTGAGACAGTCAATAAACATGGAGGGCTCTCTGTACCTTGCTGACTTCTTCTTTAAACTTTGTATTTTCCTTTAAAGAAAAGGACATTGTGCTTTTGTGAAATTCAGCCCCTACAACAGAAGGCTTTGTGTTGGCGCAGCAACATGTAACACTAACAATGAAGGATCCTCCATGTGCTCACCCAGAGATCTGTGTATCCATTTTTCCTATTTCTGATCAGCTTCAAAGGCAGTGGCAACATATAGGAGAAGGGATCTGCTGCATCACTCATTATGCTGAGACTAATATGGCTTTGTATCTTATTTTAGCTACAGAGGAAGTCCCGAGGCTGTGGGGATTATCAGAAAAGCAGCAGTGTGGAGATGTGTATGGAGGGGGCAGGGCATTGAACAGCTGGGAGTCCTCAGTGCTGGTGCTCTACAGGGAGAGCAGAGATCTCAGCCCACGTGCCAAGATCGTGTTGTGAGCACACTGACCTCACAGGGCCATACAAACCACCAGTTGTGGATTTTATATTCCATCATGGATTTGTTTCACTTCTCATGTAGTGTATCTGGCTGCAGTGCCTTGCAATTAATTTATGCACTGTTTTTCTCAGAGCCAGCAGAAAGCCACATTTTGTAATTAATTAGTTTTTAATATTATATTGGTGTATGAGAAGTGCTTTAATTAGCCAGCACTCTCCTTGAGGGGTGAGGTTTTTTCCTCCTACTTATTTGCACATATTCCATATATTCTTCTAAGCAGGGGGAAATTGTCTTACTATTTTAAGAACTGTTATTGGCTAAATAAGTTCTCTAACAGAAAAATTAACTACTTCATTGCTTTGTTCAGAAATTCTTTTCAAGTGGATGACCTTGTCACAAGTTAATAACTAGAAATGTGGATCAATATGGGAAGCATATATGCAAATTTAGCAGCTGAAAGAAAGCTGCAATAAGGATAGTTAATTATGTCATTAAAAAGTGCCTTTTTACTTTCTCTCTGCTATTTCATGTGTAATCCCAAATCTGTTCTTCCTCTTGCTTTACACAGTCCTTTGTCTCAGTGAAGCCATCCACTTTCTTTCCCTCTTCCCACATCTCTGATCCATCTGCAGTACCACAGAACGGTCTGGGTTGGAAGGGACCTTAAAGATCACATAGTTCCAACCCCCTGCCATGGGCAGGACACCTTCTTCCCACATTTTCCTTCTTCCCACACTTCCCTTCTTCCCATTTTTTTCCTAAGGATGTTCTAGGATGCTCTAGATGTTCTCCAGAGGTCCCCTCTAACCCTAACAATTCTGTGGTTCTTTGAGTTTTCTTTTTAATCTTTACCTATGGTGTGACACCCTTATCTTCACCCCCACTGAAGAAGGGAGAGGTTCTGCTCTTCCCTTGCTCCTGAAAACAAGTATTTCCTTATTCTTGTAATGCCTGACTTGAAGTGTGTTTGGGACCTGATGTTTCCACTTAGTGTGCTGGGGAAGCCCCAAGGACACATAGAAGGTTTGTTCAGGATGGGAAGTGTTATTAAGACAGAAAACCACAGAGGCAGAGAGGGGAGCAGGGAGGGAAACAGGGAAATCCTGCATGGAGGTTGGGCTCTGATGGAGGATCGCTCCAGAGCTCCTCTCCCAGGTGTGTGCACAGCCCCGGCTGCATTCCTGCACTGCTCTCCCTCACATGCTCAGCTCTGGGCTTTGCCACTCTTAATAATTTAACTGGCAAGATTGAGCAACTACTGACTGAATTACTGAAGGTGTAATTAAGCGCCGAGGGTTGAGGGGAGCATGTGAGCAGATTCTTGTAATAAACCCCACAACGTTTCACAGGGAAACGAAATGTAAGTTCAGTTTCTACCCTGAGCCTTGTCCCCCTTCCTGTGTTACAGAGCTGAAGCACCACCACAGGAGTTGTGAGTGCTGGGAGTGAGTCTCCAGGAAAACCACCCAGCTGCTTGGGAAGTCACTGACTCTTGACACCTAAGAGTCTCATCCTCCACTTCTCTATCTCCTGTAGCAGCAATGGTGAGCTCCTGTTTAAAGGCAAGGTCATGCCCCTACATACAGGTCTGGGTAACTCCTGAGCTACTGTATGCACAAATTTAGCAGCCTCTGCACTGCAAAGATTAAGACAGGCAGCAAAACTGCTTCCTGGTTGCCTGGAGTTCCTCTAAGGTAGAGATAAGGAGCTCACAACTTTTGTCCTATGTGTAGCAGACTCCTAAAGGGTTGTGACAAAGACAAAACTCATCTCAGTAAAATTAGACCTCATAATGACACAGAAGTTATTTTAGGTGGGCTTCCTTTTTGAAAGACTTTGGCTAATTTGGCTGTCTTGCTGTAACCTAAGAAGGCATAATCCAGCAGTGGAAATCAGGTTGGACAGGATTTTATTTAGCCTACTAAATGCTTGCATTAATTCTGGGATTTAATAATTCCACAGCTGAGAGCCACACTGTGACAAAGTCGTGATGAGTGTCTTTATCAGTCAAGTTATTCCAGCTCCTATGGGACAAAACCTTAAAATAAAAAAGCATCTTTGCCTGCTTTGCCTCCTTACATTTGAGTTTATGACTACAGTTAATGAGAAATGGCATTCCCAGGGAATTCTCCCCCCCCCCCCCCCCCCATCAAATTTTGCTGCTTAGCTGGTTTTGGTTGGATCTTCTTGGGTGTGCTATCCTTTATTCTCTGGAGAGGAATAACAGTTATATTAATATTAATAAGCTACAGTTGGCATAACTTTGCCTTCCCAAACACTGGGTCAGAGAAACAGCACATGGACCACCCATTTTGCCTGACTGAAGCAGCATCCAAGCAGCATTTGATCCAGTATCATAGTGTGGCTGCTCCCAGTCACAGTGTAGCTCCTGGATTTATTTAATAGCCAGAGAAACAAACCCCTGTGTTGGACAGAATTCTTGGGGAAACCCATAGTCATGGCAGGAAGGCAGGAGTAAAAAGGTGTGGAGAAGCAGAAAGAATTTAATGAAACAAAATATTTTGGAATTTAGAAAAAAAAACAAAAACAAACCCCCCCAAAAATCCAAACCAAACCCCACAGTGTATTCACTTTAAAATAAACAGGAATTTATCTCCATAAGCATAGGCTGCTTTGAAAATGTCACTTATAGAATCATAGAATCACAGAATCGATTGGGTTGGAAAAGACCTCTGAGATCATCAAGTCCAACCCTTGGTCCAACTCCAGTCCCTTTACCAGATCATGGCACTCAGTGCCACGGCCAATCTCACCTTAAAAACCTCCAGGGATGGGGAATCCACCCCCTCTCTGGGCAGCCCATTCCAATGCCTGATCACTCTCTCTGGAAAGAATTTTTTTCTGCTCTCCAACTTCAGTTTCCCCTGGCAGAGCTTGAGCCCATCGTGCCCCCTTGTCCTGTTGCTGAGTGCCTGAGACAGTTTTATATTTCCGGTTTTTATTTGTTCCAACTTAGATTTTTGAACAGTTTCTGACCACTGAGCACCCAGCAGATTGTTTCTGTCTCATCCAGATTCTCTTGGGAAAATGGTGAAATTAATTTATTGAGCAATTATCCTGTGACCTGAGATATGCCAGTAACAGAGTTTGATAACAATAAAACAAGTGTTGCCAGAGACAGTTAAAAGGCAGGTGAAATACAGTTTGTTCAGTGGTTGTGTGAGTTGGGAAGGAAGAGGTGTCATAAAGAGAATGAAGCTCCACACCCTCCCAGGTATACAAGGCAAACATCATATTGTCTATGCTAGCAAGCATTCTGAGAACTTCTTTAAACAGAGAATAAAGTGGCAAAGTGAGACTTGTATGAGGTTCCTTAGGTGATTTCTGATGAGTTGGCAGAGATAAAATGGACTCTGCAGCACAAATATGACTCACAAGAGCCTTTAAAGCAAATATTCTCAGTGATTCAGGCAATTATACAGGTTTTCCACATAAACTCCAGTATTTCCTCAACTTGCTGTCTTCCAGAAGTCTCCTTCCCTGCTTCTTTTGTGTTGAGCTTATGGTCTTTACCTCACCAGCTTGAGATAAAACAGAGCCAAGATGCATTTACACAAGGCTCTGGACTTGGTTGCATTTCAGCCAGTTACTGTGCTATGGATCTTCCCCTCCAAACCATCCCAGACTAAACTTCTTCAGTAAAACCACGTGTGAGTCTGCACTGAGGCAGCTGCCAAATACATTGCAGGTCACAAAGGCTGCCAGACTTGTGAGGAAAGCAAGCACTGGGAGTAAGAAAACGTGTGTTGAATCATGAAGAATGGGAGAGCCAAGAAAAAAAAAGGATGCTAAATGAAACAGGGAGAAGGAACAGAGAAGCTGAAGGCAGGTACTGGCGGAGACCGAAGTCACTTCCCACTGAGCCAGACACATCCTGCAGCCTCACTGGTGTGTAACAGGGAAGGCTGGGAAGGTTCCCTTCTGCTGCCATCAGGGCTGAGATTCAGGCACCTCCAGCACAGTTGCCAAACTGTGCTCTGGCAGGTTCTGCAGGAGACCTGCAGCATTTGAGGGAGACATTTACAAGAAGCAGCAGCTCCCACTGAGAGACAAACTCGGCAGAAGGGAGGAGTGCTGTTCTCCACAGAGACACAACACCCAGCAGCACATCTCCCACTGAGCTCTTGTCAGCAAGCTGATTTGGGAATAAACACATGGTCTGACACATCAGCCTTGCAAGTTGCTGAACTCTTGGTGAAACTGTTGCCAGCTGTAATGAGTAAGCTTCAGACCTTTTTACTTTAATCCAGGTTGCAGCCATGGTGCAGTCAAAGCTCCAGATCATGTTGTGGCTCCTCTGATCTCTTGTGCTGTGCCTCCAAGACGTAGAGCTCTGTCTGGCACAGTCTGCCAGCAAGTCCCCAGCTGCTTTCTCTTCCTGCAGACTGTCATGCAGACACCTGCTAAGTTTTCAACCTTGCTTGTCCCCTAGTGCCTCAGACCACTTGCCCTTTGGGTAGAAAAAGCTAATAATTGTATGTGATTTTGGAGGCTCTACTGCTTGATGCCAGCTTTTAGAATCATAGAATCATAGAATCGATTGGGTTGGAAAAGACCTCCGAGATCATCAAGTCCAACCCTTGGTCCAACTCCAGTCCCTTTACCAGATCATGGCACTCAGTGCCACGGCCAAGCTCACCTTAAAAACCTCCAGGGATGGGGAATCCACCCCCTCTCTGGGCAGCCCATTCCAATGCCTGAGCACTCTCTCTGCAAAGAATTTGTTTCTGATCTCCAACTTCAATTTCCCCTGGCACAGCTTGAGCCCCCTTGTCCTATCACTGAGTGCCTGGGAGAAGAGACCAACCCCCACCTGGCCAGAACTTCCCTTCAGGCAGTTCCAGACAGTGCTGAGGTCACCTCTGAGCCTCCTCTTCTCCAGGCTAAACACCCCCAGCTCCCTCAGCCTCTCCCCACAGCACTTATGCTCCAGTCCCTTCTCCAGCCTCGTTGCTCTTCTCTGGACCCGCTCCAGCCCCTCAATCTCTTTCCTGAACTGAGGGGCCCAGAGCTGAACACAACACTCAAGGTGTGGCCTCACCAACACAGAGTCCAGGGGAAGGGTCACTGCCCTGGGCCTGCTGGCCACGCTAGTTTGGATCCAGGCCAGGATCCATTGGCCTTCTTGGCCACCTGGACACACTGTTGGCTCCTGTTGAGCTTTCTGTCCCTCAGTCCCCCCAGGTCCCTTTCTGCCTGGCTGCTCTCCAGCCACTCTGTGCCCAGCCTGTCCCCTTTTGTCTCCCTCTCTCCCAGTGTGTCTCCTCAGAGCTAGATCTGCACTCTGCAGACCATGCAGTGCTGAGATGTGCTGTGGATCACCAACTTGGAGGTAAGAGAAGTCCCCAGACTGGTCCCCACAGGCTTGGAAGAGGTCCATTCCAGTGACCTGTTAGAAAACAAACACGACAGTATGTTTGGATAAGTAGGCACTTGTAACCTGAAGCTACAAACTAATGCCTGAGAGTCTGGGGAAACTCTTTCTCACAGTGAAAAAATAAAAAAAAATAGAAAGAAACAGATCCCACAGCCAATGTGACCTACCTATCTACTAGAAAGCAGTTGCTCAGCTCAAACACCTTGACATCCACTTTAAAATTATTCTGTCCTTGAATGAGAAGGGAAAACAGACTCTTTTCATTTATTTCAGATATCCAGGGTGGTCTTTCTGCTGATTCTGTCTAATGGCTCCTTCCAAAAATATTCATTTAACCCAAATTTTATTTTCCTAGAGGAAATATCCCCAAAGAAAACATTGGCCTCTTTTCCCTCTCCCTCTTACCCTGCTCAGTGAGGAAATATAATGAGTGAGAATACAGAACACCCACCTCTGCTCCCCCCAATTTTTCAATAGTATTTTCAAGCCTCAGGACTCTACTGAGGTTTCGTTCTAGTTTTTAAAAATGGGAAAAGGGAAAAACAAAATTTAGCTTCCAGCCAGCCCTCTTTCAACACACCAGGGTAGATCTCTCATCTCTTACCCAGATTGAGTGAACTTTTCCCACAGGTGCCAGCATCATGAAAACTCAGAAATGCAAAATGAAAACAACTGAGCAAATTCGCCATTTGCATGAAAAATTGACCTTCTTTGGGAGAAGGATGAAGATGTTGGGGAGGAGGAGCTCGGGGGAAAAAAAAGAAAAGACATTTTCCTCTTGGAAAATTTGCTGCCAGATCCTGTACTCAGGAAGCTGGTGCTGTCCATCAAGAGCACTGCCTTTGGTTTGTACACAGAACTGCCCAGGCATCAATACTGATCCAAGAAGTGACCTGCTGATCCCAAATGCTCCACAGGAAAGAGGTCGGGTTAATTCAGAATGGTGAAATTCCAGATTTGAGTTCCTACAGAGTTTCTACACTGCTCAAAAATTCAGTGTGGGGGTCTAGATGGGAAACCCACAGGGCTCATCTTCTTTTCGAAGGGGTCTTTATGGTAAGACTTCAAACTCAAACCACCCCAAATATGTGTAGATATTAAAATTTTGAAGATGATATGTTTACTTGTGTTGAGACTAAACAGAATGAGTGCCCAGGACAGCTGTAATTTCCTATAATAACACTATTTACAGTAAAAGCACAGATAATTCCAGAGACAACAAAGCAGTCACTGTTTCCTGAAGATGGTGTTGCAAAAGGGCATAAGCAGCAGGACATCCTTAAGTGTGGCTCTCCTAAAAAGGCCTGCACTGACACGTGTTACCTGTCTCTGAGTTTGCACATTTTTTCAGGGTGATTTTTGTTTTGGTCTTGTATGTTTTTTAAAGAAGTTACCTAGAAGGCAGAGAATTAATCCCAAACAGTTAGTCTGTGGTCATCTGGGAGGGCTGGGGGGAGCTGCTGATATGGGGCTTTGCATTTGGGGCTGTTCAGCCTGGAGAAGAGGAGGGTCTGGGAGACCTCACTGGGGTCTGTCCATGTGTAAAGGAGGCTCATAAGAAAGGAAAGAGCCTTTTAACCAAGGCCTGCAGGGACAGTTTTAAACTGAAGAAGGGTCCATTTAGACTGGACATAAGGAAGCAATATTTTCCAGTGAGGGTGGTGAGGCACTGGAACAAGTTGCTGAGATAGGCTGTGATGTCCCATCCCTGGAAGTGTCCAAGGCCAGGTTGGATGGGGATTTAAGCAATGAATCCCTGGTTATGGCAGGAGGGTAGGACTAGATGTTCTTTAAAGGTCCCTTCCAACCCAAACCCTTCAGTGGTTCTGAGATTTTGCTCCCACTCCCGTGGACATTTTCCCTCTCCCACCAGAGGCATTTTCCTGTGCAGCTGAATAGCAGAATTTGTGAAAATGTATGTGCTTACTGGAAATAACACAAAACCATCTTTGGAAAGCCCTGTTGCTCAGATCCCTTGGTGCCTTTTGACACAGCTCCCTGAAGTTAAAGGAAATGTAAATTGGGTGGGTTGCAGCTGCCTCAGATGACTCCAGCTGAGGGGAATCCTCATATAATACATGTTTCAGCAGCTGTAGTGACTCCTGTGCCAGTGCAGTGCGGGGTTGCTGCATGGCATATGCTGCAAATAGCCTGAAAAAATCAGAAAAAAATTAGTAATGAGATTAGGTGAGACACTGTTATATTCTCTAGACTTGATCTGGGGCTGTAGGGCTGTGCCATACTCCTGGACAGTCCAGGTTTTGATGTGCTGCTCCCTGGGAGTTCCCAGCCTTCAACTCTCCAGCAGTGCAGGTGAGGAGACCACCAGCTGGCTTTGCTGGAGGAGGTGCAGCTCCTGCAGCCCCCAGCAGAGGACAAATGCTCCCAGCTCCTCCCTGGAGGTTGGGGCCACAGTGTTGAGCATCTGCCAGGCCCACAGGGACTCCCACAACATCAGGAACTGCTTTCCACAGAGCATGAAGCACAGGGAAAGTATTGCTCTGTGGAAAACTGTCCTGAAGCAAACAATTTACTCAATCATTTTTAGCATCACAATCTCAGAAGGCAGCCTTTGCTGGAATGAAGAAAGAGGCTTTCATTTAATAAATTATGAGGAGCAGCCTGACTCAATGCACAGCTTCTTAATAGTACTTGGCAGTGCTACTGCTTGTGATGATATCCTTAATGCATTTCCTACTGAATAAGTAATAGATTTTCCCAATGTGACTGCACATGCTGCTCAGCCCATTTTTCTTGAAAATTCAGGAGTTCTCTTTCAGATAGTAGGATCATTTCATCGAAATGAACAATCTTATAGCCTATAGTTCTTTTGGGTTTCTATTAATTGCCAAGGAGTTATTTGGTTGCAAGAGGAATATTTCATCCCTGAATACAGAAGGCATTTGCCTAATGTGAACTGCAAGCAAAGTCACATTGATCCTTATATGATACATGGTATTTGTACATATTCAAGTGCCATTCTGAATCCTTGCACAGTAGTCTCATTTATTTAAAACAGACATTTTTTAATTCTTGGAACTCTTTTTTTTATGTGGAGACAGTTTTACTTGACTATGTATTACAGAGGAAATTTTGGTGCTTTAAAAATTAGGATTGCAGCATCTGTGTTCTCCCATTCACTGTAAACAACTCGCCCTGTTTGAGCATAAGTGAGGAGTGTGCTCTCTAAGCAAGCTTCATCCCAGTAGCTGACCAGAGGAGGAATCAGCATTGCACCTTCTCCTTGTAGCAAAGAATCATGGAATCACAGAATCAATTGGATTGGAAAAGACCTCCGAGATCATCAAGTCCAACCCTTGGTCCAACTCCACTCCCTTTACCAGATCATGGCACTCAGTGCCACGGCCAATCTCACCTTAAAAACCTCCAGGGATGGGGAATCCACCCCCTCTCTGGGCAGCCCATTCCAATGCCTGAGCACTCTCTCTGCAAAGAATTTCTTTCTGATCTCCAACTTCAATTTCCCCTGGCAGAGCTTGAGCCCATCGTGCCCCCTTGTCCTATTGCTGAGTGCCTGGGAGAAGAGACCAACCCCCACCTGGCCAGAACTTCCCTTCAGGCAGTTCCAGACAGTGCTGAGGTCACCTCTGAGCCTCCTCTTCTCCAGGCTAAACACCCCCAGCTCCCGCAGCCTCTCCCCACAGCACTTGTGCTCCAGTCCCTTCTCCAGCCTCGTTGCTCTTCTCTGGCCCCGCTCCAGCCCCTCAATCTTTTTCCTGACCTGAGGGGCCCAGAACTGAACACAACACTCAAGGTGTGGCCTCACCAAGGCAGAGTCCAGGGGAAGGGTCACTGCCCTGGGCCTGCTGGCCACGCTAGTTTTGATACAGAAGTTGTGAGTTAGTGCATTCACCCATATAGGACACCTCAGTTCTTAACCCTCCTCTGTCTAGAAAACTTGACCTACATGTCTCAAAGCCCAGGACACTGCATGGATTCCTGGAGCCTCCCAGGTGAACATGCCAAGCCACTGAGCAGAAGGAGGTGGTGGTGTCCTCTGCACGCTCCCTTGGCAGCACAGAGGTGTTGGTGCATGGGCAGCACAACCCTGGTGGGAGCCTGTCAGAAGCAATCAGCAGATTCACAGTGTCTCGTTGCTCACCATGGGGCCTGGACGTGTCCACAGTGACTCAGGGCTGCCTTTGCACAGTGGTGATACATGTGGACACCTGAGCCATTTCTGAATACACTAACTGGCTGCTGGAAACAGCCCAAACATGTTACTGTGGCATTTTGCTCTGCTTCTTTTTGCCTTCTGGAGAAGCATCATGTGCTGGCCTGGGATTCCCCACGCTTTGCTGGGCACTTTCCTTACAGATAACCATTACAAACATTGTGTGGCATTACTATAACATACCATTACGCCCCTACAAGGCCAGTTGTCACTTGGGGTGTGGGTTTATGAATGTCAGTAACACCTCAGCAGTGTCTCTAAGCATCCAAAGGCCCTTGGAAAGCCAGTTTTTCTGCTCCTGAACTACTTTCATTCATTCTTTCCATACACACAGAACTCTTCAAGTGAAAAATACAGTTATTTGCACTGTACAAGCAAGAAGTTTAGTGGCTGCCAAAGTCAGCTTTAAGAATCAGGAAAGTTTTGGTCCCTTGTGTAAAACCACAGACAAAATACTCCCTTTGATTCTGTGTTCTTGTGTTGCTCTTTTATGTTGGAGCTGACTGATGCCTACAAGGAAATGTGTTCAGCTATCTTGGGCTCCAAGAGCCAGCAAGGGAGATGCTCACATTCTGTATAAATGTGCATCCCGTTTGCCTGCTGCTGAATAATTTAAATCTCTGCTATTTAAGGAAGCTGTCAGCATGCTTTGCTCTTCTGGTTAGACAGGAGAGGCAAAGGAATCGGAGTGAAGTGACCAACTAAGAGTTAACATTTATGACTAATAGTCTCACTGCTCGTGGTTGCGTTTTAGGAGTATTTGGCAGTCCTGAGAGATATTACCTGTTACTATAAATGAAACACTGGCTACCAGGATAACTGTTCTTCCTCATTCCTCTGGCAAATGAGCCATTTCTTCTTTTACTTTTAAAACCTGCACTGTTAAGGCTTGTGTGTGTATTTGGCTCTCAGCACAGACAGCTTTTACATCAAATCAGCAAATTTGCAGACAACACCAAATTGGAAGGGAGTGTCGACCTGCTGGAAGGCAGGAGGGCTCTGCAGAGGGATCTGGATAGACTTGAGAGATGGGCTGATTCCAATGGGATGAAGTTCAACAAGGGCAAGTGCAGGTCCTGCCCTTTGGCCACAACAACCCCCTGCAGCGCTCCAGGCTGGGCACAGAGTGGCTGGAGAGCAGCCAGGCAGAAAGGGACCTGGGGGGACTGAGGGACAGGAAGCTCAACAGGAGCCAACAGTGTGCCCAGGTGGCCAAGAAGGCCAATGGGATCCTGGCCTGGATCAAAACTAGCGTGGCCAGCAGGCCCAGGGCAGTGACCCTTCCCCTGGACTCTGCCTTGGGGAGGCCACACCTTGAGTGTTGTGTTCAGTTCTGGGCCCCTCAGTTCAGGAAAGAGATTGAGGGGCTGGAGCGGGGCCAGAGAAGAGCAACGAGGCTGGAGAAGGGACTGGAGCACAAGTGCTGTGGGGAGAGGATGAGGGAGCTGGGGGTGTTTAGCCTGGAGGAGGCTCAGAGGTGACCTCAGCACTGTCTGGAACTACCTGAAGGGAAGTTCTGGCCAGGTGGGGGTTGGTCTCTTCTCCCAGGCACTCAGCAATAGGACAAGGGGGCACGGGCTCAAGCTCTGCCAGGGGAAATTGAAGTTGGAGATCAGAAAGAAATTCTTTCCAGAGAGAGTGCTCAGGCATTGGAATGGGCTGCCCAGAGAGGGGGTGGATTCCCCATCCCTGGAGGTTTTTAAGGTGAGATTGGCCGTGGCACTGAGTGCCATGATCTGGTAAAGGGACTGGAGTTGGACCAAGGGTTGGACTTGATGATCTCGGAGGTCTTTTCCAACCCAATCCATTCTATGAGTCTATGATTCTATGACACATAGTCTCATGTTGCTGTTCCTCCATGTGGTATTTGCACTCAGAGATGGAGTTCACATGGTAATGCTGAAAGCTCCCACACCATAGAGGAATGTGGACTTCTCCTGAGCTGAGAGACCTGGTGTTGCTCAGAAGTGAGGAAGCAAAGGAAAGAAGGGAAATTATTGTAGTGTTATTTCAGTGACTTCAGATCCCCTGTGCTCTGGTTCACCATCACTGTCCTAGACTTGAAGCCACCATCTGAGATAAAGGTTGGTTTAGGGTCATACAGAGCTGTTTCTTTCAGGCATTCCTGCTGCTGTGTAGGCACTGAACTGTGCAGAGGAACAGATCTGGCTGAAAAATATACACAAGAAGGGAAGAATGAACAAGAGATTTGAAAGTATGTGCAGGCATTGCTGCCAGCACAAGAATACATGCAGAAAATATGTTATGGGCAAGACTGAAACCACTTTTTTTTAAGCCAGTTTAAAGTGGTTATGGAAGTGACCCACTGGGAGAAAATAGAAGGCTCTTTTACATTGTTCCTGTAGATAAAAGTATGCTTAAATGTTTTCTTTTTTGTTAATAAAAGCATATTTTCTATTAAAAGAACACATCAATAATTTATCTGGAAATATTTCACAGGGGGAGAATGCCTTTCTACATACAGACTTATTGATACCTCTGCACCCATACATAGAACTTAATGTATGCAATAATCATCAAATAATCTTGCCAAAGTATTAGAAAGTGTTTTGCCAAGATTGATCAGTTACTTTCTGGGAGTATCCAGTACCTCAGTCCTACAGAAAGGAGGCATAGAAGATGTTTGAGTCTCACCCTAAGACAATTGAGACAGAAAAATTTCTTCACTAACTTCCCTGGTCTTGCCCGAGGCCAAAAAATTCAATAGCAGAGCAAAGGACTGAGTGAATTGTCCAGATTCCTTATTTCTGTTTTCTTGGCTCTAGGCACCTTCCTTCTGTGTGTGCCATTAGCAGAATGATGGTGTTACAGTGACTATTATTTCTGGTGAAGGTCATCTTAGCTTCTTAATAAAGCCATTTTTTTCTTTTTTCTTTTTTTTTCTTTTTTAATCAAAAGGCACATAGCAATAATAATTTTCCCCTGGGATGAAATTCAGTCTGAGAACAGTTACAACAACCTTAAATTAGCATACTCATTTCTTACTAAGTTAAAGAATGCCAAAAAAGCACTTTTGTGGTTTCCCATTATGTGCTTAGCCCGTCTCTCAAATAGCATAAAGTGGCTTTGAAAATGTAATTGATAGCATGAACTCAGCTTTTCTAGTATTGAAATAGTGTAGCCTGCAAGTGAATCAAGAAGGAATATTTCCTGCTGGGAAAACACCCCATGTAGGAGGTGAAGGTTCTCATGGACTGCAGGCAGCAAAGTACCCACTGCAGCCCATTGCAACGGTCCCTGTTAAAACTCTTAGTACTGACTGGGGCGTGTGCTGTGTTGGGAAGGGCATGTGGGAGCAGTTTGCACACGTTCTTGGCTACCACACTTGCATTTGAAGATGGTGAGCACAGGTGTTCGGATGGCAATGTGTGGCCACGGGACAGAGCTGGCCCAGCAGCGCTCAGAGTCACCACGATGGGTCACACTCACCTGCCTTAGTGCTCTGTGCAGTGCAGATGAACACAGCTCAGCACCTGTGCAAGTCCCTCTGCAGTCTGGAAAATATGCCTGCATTCTGCACCAAAATTGAAACCTGTCTGGGATTCATCCTGGCCTTTCAGCCCCGAGCCACCCCTCCTTCTCCCCCCCCTCTTCAAAGCAGCGAAAAGGAAGGGGAAAAACAAACTTGAAAGAAACTGAGTTGAGTCAGGGAGATAGATAGATAGATAGATAGATAGATAGATAGATAGATAGATAGATAGA
>JAJPCS010000038.1:937664-951052 GCA_021164005.1 Willisornis vidua nigrigula
AAACCAAAGAACAGCACAACATAAATGGGAGTGTTTGCTCCCTCATACACACTTGGCTATTGCTCTGCAATGGGACACAAGGAACTGGAAGACCAGGCTGTTCAGCTTGTCTTTTCCAGTGACAATTTCAGTGACCTTAGGGACCTGCTGTTACTTCCAAACCAGCACACCTGAAGTTTGGTGCAACAGCAGCTGAGTCAGGCCTCACTGACACTAAAGAAACAGTTCCTGTATGTTTCAGTGGGTGATGGTGCAGCAAATCCTGGCGAAATGGTCAGACTTTTTTATATCTGCAGTGCAAGCTGAAGACAGACAGCAGGACACTCAAGTTCATGCCTACCTGCAGATGCAGGCACTTAACTTCCATTAGCTAAATCCAAGAAAAACCTCTGAGATTGTATATACTTTTTAGGGAAAAAAGTGAGAAAAATTATCTCAAGTACTGGGGGAGATGTGGAATTTAATTATCTGAACCCAGAAGGCCACTGATTTGTATGTTTGATCTCATGGAAACTGGTATTGTCTCGTCCTCAGGGGACTTGCTTCTGATTTGTTCTGGCAGAATAGTCAGAGCGTAGGAAAGGTCCTAATTTGGAGCTTTCACTTGCTCACTGTGAATAAGGGGGCAGAAAGTGACATCTGGTAATTGATAACTTCATTTGCACTGCACCGTTTCTCAGTGCTACGGCAGCTTTAAAATGTATACACTTTATATTCATTGCTACCCTCAATTCCAGGCTTTAATGTAACTAAAATGACCCTCACAGCTGCTTTTTTTGTAAAGCAGTCGAGAGTCCCAGAGATGGAAATATTAGGAAAGTTGGGCTTTTTAAGCCATGACAGGCAATAATTGGTGCCAAAGAGAAGCTTCTGGGTTTCCTACAGTCGTGTGGCATGTGCAGTGCAGAGTGGTCACCTCTCCTTTAGACCAGGTGTGCAAGTAAGCTTCATATACAGAGAAGTGAAATAAAGACACAGGCTTTGAGAGTGTATAGAGAAATGAAAACTAATGTAGGCTTTATCCTCCTACCTGTCAGTGAAGCTGTGGGTACAGTGCAGTAATGAATGAGTGATGAAACTTGGAGTAATAAAAGGGAGGTAGTGGGGGGGAACAGAGCAAGGCATGTGGCAAAGCCACGTCAAAATAAGCTCATAGTTTGGGAGAAGCCAACAAATGTGTTTGGCATGAAGGATGCTGTGGTGACAGAGATAGGGAGTGGGGCAGGGGGACTGAAGGGGGACCCACACTCCTCCTGCCCAGTGTTGTATCCTCCCAGTTCTTCCCTTCATCTCATGGATCGTCCCAAATAAAAAGAAGTGAAATTAAGCTTTGCAGCCCCTTGCACACAGGGATCTGCTTTTTCTCTGTGCAGCACTGGGGATAATCGGTGTTGAAAAGTCTGTTAACAACAGAGATCTGTGTCCCTAATTACTATTGCACTGCACTGTTTGCCCACAATGTGGCTGCCCCGCGCACTGTTTTCTAATTAAAACTCTTGCTCTTTGTGTACGTGCGCTTTGGTGAGCCTCTTCCTCCCAACCCCCCAGCTGTCTCCTCTCCAAATTCTGCTTCATTCTTCTGAAACGAGCTCAGGAAGCAGTGCCACCAAGCACATTTAGCAGTGCCACCAAGCACATTTAGCAGTGCCACGTCGTAGCTGCCTGGGGAGCACAGATGGGGCTTCAGCTGCAGCAGGTGCTGAGAGGGCAGATCGCAACCCGGCAGGGAATGATTGTGCATCCTCTGTATGGGCGCATTGTTTGGAGGCAGCCGGCTCGGTGACACGCCCCGCGGGGCAGCGGCGATGCTGAGGGGGCTGATTCAATCACTGCTTTTAATTTAGGAACTGAAAAGGATGTTCTCCCACCGCGCCCTTCCCAGAACGCAGCACATACGGATTTGGAGACTGGCTGCACAGTCCGGCTGTGTTCGCAGGAGTCGGGGGAGGAAGGGGGTGGGAAACAGGCTGATTGCTGTGCTTACAAATGTATTTGCTGTCCACTTTCTAAGGGAGCCCTGTTCAGTTGGTTGTGGCTAAAGAAAAGGGTCAGGCACTAAGGTTAAACTACCCCTCCACAAGATGTGATCCAAACTGCGTGTTTGGATGTGCCGGGGAAATGCTGCGGCCACCAGTGGGGATGGGGCTTTGCAGCTGTGACCAACAGAGACCTGTGTTAGGAAACAGAATAGAATAGAATAGAACAAAATCCTTCCTTTTGTTCAGCGCTGAGAACATGAGGGGTAACCCCACCAGAGACCTGTTCAACCAGACTTTTGTGTTTCCAGGTTTATATACTTAGTTACAACTGAGAACCCCTCCCCAAAATTAAGCAGGATATTTTGAGTGACTTTTAACAGCTCTGATGTGCTGCTGTTATCTCTGCAGCTCTGTATTTCCTTTTAAATAAACAATGTTACAGCTTCAGACCTCAACTGAGACAGATTCTCTGATTTATTTCTTACAGCTCAGCCTCTAATCTAATCAGGGTTTTGGTTTATTTCTTAAAGTTCATCTTACAGCAACAGGGTTAAATTCCTCTTTGTCTAAAGCTGTGCATGGTTAAGAGAACTGACAAACTTAGGTACAAGCTAAAATCAAAAATTAATATAAAGTACAAAGTTAGTACAGGTCTGATTAAAAATTAGTAAAGACTATTATGGTTTTATGGAGAAGCGATAAAATCCATTTTCTTGAGGGGCCCCTGTCTCAGTTCCTTGGTCGAAGGGTGGAAACATCCTGCAGTGTGTGTGTCCTGGAGCCCTCAGGGCACCTTGGGGTGCCACAGTTACACTCCTGGCCCGAAGCAAACGGGCCTGGCTTGAACAAGAGGCTCTCTGATCATCTCTTTCACCCCCTGTGATGCAGTGTGGTTGTGGCACATTTATATGTGAGAAGAATCTGCACATCCATCTGCATCCTGGGAGGCGCAGATGTGAGTATTTTTGAAAAGATCTGCGCTTTTGGAGAGCCTCACAACAGCAGAGATTTCCTGCCCCTCCTGGCTAAATGCTAAGGGGACAACAGAAAACAGGTTTTCTAACCAGGCTTCACCTTCCAGACTTACTGGCATAAACTGGAATAGAAAGCCAGATAGATTATTGTGCTGGTTTAAAGGTGAACCAGCAGGGGAAATGGACTCACCACGAGAGAGAACACAAGTCAGAGGCTAAAATTTAATAACAATATTACAACAAATATACTGACACAAAGGGAAATTGCTTCCAACTCACAAAACCCAGCAGTATAACCCAGTGTCCTGGGGCACAAACCCAAGGGGGTTTGTTTGCCCTTGCGCTGAGACCCCTGTGGCTCCCCCAAGTCCAAAGCAAAAGGAGTGAAAAACCTGTTGGTGCAGGCGAGGGCTGTGGTCTGGTTGAGAGTGGTGATCTCCTCCTGTCCAGGTCCTGCTGCTCCTCTGGATCCAATGAGAAATTCCCAAGGTCTTCTTACCCACCACTTATGTACCCTCAGGGAGCACCCAGTCCCTCCCCCTGGGCGGGGACTCGCACAATGGGTGATTAACTCTGGAGCCAGGGGGTATTGTTGAACTGTTGATGGCCCATGAGCAGCCACACCCCCTCAGGCTGGGTGTGAAGGTGATAATGACTCCCTGGGCAGCTGCTGCTAATGGCCCATTGTCCTTGGGGAATGAATAGAGGGGGTAGAATACACAGCTTTAATCACCCACACACAGTGTTAGCTGGTCCCTCCTGCTGAACTAGGACAATTATATTGCCTCAGTGTGACCTTTTTTTTTTGTGTAAGATGAGGGGAAAAAAGGTAAAAAATTTCAGTCTTATTCTTTATCAGATACATCATATTCTTTGCAGTTTATTACATACTTTATGTTCTTTTCTTATATTTTTAACATATACTTTATTAGACCCTTAAAGTAGTTACATTTATAGAAAGCTCAGAAGGAAATAGATCATTAAGGAACTTTTATTTCTACCATGAAGTACACTACTGAGAATCTGCTGTTCATGAATGTCTCTCTTCTCTTTTCATTCAGGAACTTTAATATCAAAGCTGCAGTTACAGATGCAACACAAATCTTGCTGCATGAGATGTGGACACTGGGACAGTGGAGACACCAGTAAGTCAGTGCTTCTGAAAAAATGCCTTTAATTCAGCACTCTGACCAGGATATAGGGATGTAGTTATTTATATGGCAGGGCTGTGCCAGGGAGGAGACAAGTGTGAACTCCCTGAGTATTAGTCTATTCTACATAGTTTTTAGAGTAGTGTTTTAGGGAGTTTACTTAATCTTGTGGCTCTCTTTTAACCCTGCTATTCTTTCATGAGTTTGTGACATCAAAGAAGTAGCACTTGAGCCTTCCACTTCCCCCTGCTGCTGCTCTAATTATAGATGTTTAAGCATTTGGGGAAGAAAGGGGAGAGGAAGGAAAGGGGAAGGAATTATGTGAGTTAGCCAAGTGATCTTGGCTTATACTTCCAGCACTGCTGCTACCTTTTGGATCACTTTCTGCAGATGACTTTATCACAGTACTGTGTTGTTTGTGTATTCCCTGTTTAAATACAATATTTAAATAGCCATAAAGAGTCAAATTGCAGAAGTTTAAAAATCCTACTCTAATCCAGAAGTGTAATTCCCAATTTCCACTGGTCATCTCTATAAATTTCCCTCTGCAGCTGAAGCATCACTGTCATTAATACTCTGTATTGTTGTGTTACCTGATCATGGCTGAGGGGGTATAAATCAATATTAATGAATATGTGCCCTGTGCAATACTCTTAAAAGACCTGGCAGATGGTAATTCCCTGATTTTTAGAGTCTACTGCCTCAGTCTGTTGGAGTTCATTGCAGAGTCTCATTCTTTTCACTGGAAAATTTTTAAATGGCATTCCAGGGGCCTTAACAACTGATATGATGGTACAAAGCCTGAGAACTGTTTGACACTGATGGGTCCTAGAGCTGCTCACATTGAAGGTCTGCACTGTGAGTAGACAGAGAGTGGGGCAGATTCTTCAAAAAGTCATACCTGGGTTAAAATCTTCTAAAGAAGAATTGCAGGCATTGAAAACTGATTTACTCCTTTCATTGCTGTGCCACAACTTATGCACTAATTGGCATTTAAAAAGGAACTAAAGTTCATGTGAAATATTTCAGGAACTGGATGGCCTTGGAAGAGGAGGTGCTCCTTTTCCTAAATCACTAACTTGAATTGGTCTCACCTGGTAGCAATCATATTGGAGTAACACTGTGAAAAATGAAGGTCAGCCCCAAAAGATTAAGAAGTTAAAAAATCATTGGTGATTTAAGATATTTGGTATGAGCTTGCTGGGCTAATGCCAATGGCAAAGTCATGGAGGTTTTGTGGAAGGACCTGAAAATTATAAAAAAGGAGGAGCATTCTTTTCTTTTTTTCCTGAAGTAGAGAAAAATTTCCTCTTAAGAATTATCTTCTCTGTGGTCCCATATGGAGCAAAGGATAGAATCATAGAATCACAGAATCATTTGGGTTGGAAAAGACCTCCGAGATCATCAAGTCCAACCCTTGGTCCAACTCCAGTCCCTTTACCAGATCATGGCACTCAGTGCCACGGCCAAGCTCAGGTTGAAAACCTCCAGGGTTGGGGAATCCACCCCCTCTCTGGGCAGCCCATTCCAATCCCTGACCACTCTCTCTGCAAAGAATTTGTTTCTGCTCTCCAACTTCAATTTCCCCTGGCAGAGCTTGAGCCCGTGCCCCCTTGTCCTATTGCTGAGTGCCTGGGAGAAGGAGGATGCAACAGATATTACTGGATATATAAATCTTTATTTTTGAGCAGATAATGCAGTGCATAAATTGTGTGCATTTGTCTTGGGAGTCCTAAATATTTTCTCATGGATGGAACAGAACAATGTGATGTGCAAGAAGGAGGAAGGTGATCAATGCAATTAACCCCCCATACTTTTGCAGGGTCTGGTTAATCCCTTAGAAGGAAATGAGCACCTTTTGACTGATGAAAAGCAGAGAGTATTGAGAGTAAGACAGACAAAATCAAACACCTCCTCTGCTGTTCCCCTTGCTGACTTGTTATTATGCAGGGAGGAAGGTTCTATGGCAGAAGGTTATTCCAAATAGCCCTTGTATAACACTCCAGTGCCACAAAATACTTGGGCTTTGGGCAGCACTTGTTCACAATATCCCTCTCAAAACCCTTGTGCCAGATGATGTAGCACAGGAGTAAAGGAGCTAATGCACCTCTAACTCATGGCTCTGGCAAATGGTCACTTTGATCTGCTTGTACATATTTATAGCCCAAACCTCTAAAGAGTTTAAGCAAATCCTGACAAACCTTTGTAGCGAGAAGTCTGTGTTCCACCAGAGGCTGTACCTGTTGGGATGGTGTGAATGCCCAGGCACTTGGCAGGAAGGAGTAAAGCTCACTTAAGAAATTTCTATGAGTTAGAGAGAGACTGATAGAGTAAACCCTCTGAAACAAAGCCTTCTGCTCTGGGTGGGCAGCCTGTGCCACCTCTCCTGGCTGCTGACTGGAGTTCAGCATTATCTCACTTCAGAAATGACCCACAAAGACTCAGTTGTGGTCATATTTGATGGGGCAGAGGGGAGGGACATAGTTCTTCTTTGCATTAACAGCACTGTTTTTAAAAATAAGTTTTAAAAATAAGTTTTAAAAATAATTTAAAAATAAATCTGGAGACCAGTCAATAAATAATCCACTGCTTTTATTGCTGAAAAATATCTTGTCTACAAGAGAGACAAGTTAGGACAAAATTAATGAAGCTGTTGAAAGACAAGTGCTCATAAAGGAGGCATCAGGATAATCTGATTAAATGACTTTGTTATTATATAGAGCATTGCTCCTCAGGACTTGAATTCTTGGTTATGAATGGCATCAGGAGGATTTGAAAGGATTGAGTTTTCTTACTTGAGATTAGTTTGAGATATTTATGAAGGATTTAGGCAAACTACTGCTTCTTTTAGGACAATGTTACTAATGAAAGGTAAGTACCAAAACCAGAGCAAGTGTTTTGTGATCCTCGGAGAGATTTCTAACATGTCCATGCACTCACCTCCCAGGGAGTGAAGGACAGACACACTTTCCCCTTGGCAGTTCACTAATTTTGTTTTTCAGCTTTATCCTGATTCTGATCCACTTTCATATATGTATTTTTTAATATTTAATTGCCTTGAAATTACATATTCCTCTGGGCCAGCAGTTCAGAGGCTGTTAATGAGGAATGGATACTGTCAGCCCAACCTGAATGCCTGTGGCTGTTGACTGTCACCCAGAAACAATCTTTGTCTGATGGGAATGTGAAAGGTGGTAAATCTGGCAGGGAATTTTAACACATGGTGCTGAGATTAAAGGGATGAAACTCCCTCCCCACCTGCTTCTTGGTGAGAATTGGAGCATAATGGTATTTATTCTACATGAGCCCTTGCAGAAAAATAAATCAGTACCATCTTTTATTTAACTTGCTGGAAGTGTTTGGCTGGGGAGCAGCACCTTAAGTTGAGAAACTGCCCAAAGATATCTGGGATTTGTGCTATCGAGCTCTGTTGTCTGAAAATTTGAAATATTATTCCCTTTTCTGTCTATACTAGTCATGGAAAGTGAGGGGTTTGTTTTAATCTGGTCTGTCCTTTAAACATTTGTACCCTCAGGCTTCTCTCTGATGCATTTTGTTGAAGTATCTCTTTGTTAAAGCCTCAAATGCTCTGAAGGGAACAAACAGTGACAGGAAGGTCGTATTATGTAAAGTTGTCCAAAAACAGTGTCAAAAATTCACAGTGTGAATGGGCTTGGGACAAAATTAGCTGCTAGTTAGGCTGTCCCTGAGTTTCTGATGTGATGATATGGTGTCTGAAGATAACATAAAAGTTTTGGGTTTTTTCCCCACCATGAAAGTATCAGAGTTTTCAGGGATGAAGAATCCAAAGGCACTTGAAAACCAGGGTGGAGTAACACACACTGCACTCCTGGCAGAAGTCATGATATGTCATGATATGCCATACGACTACAGACAGTGCAGGACCACACACTCTGGCTTTTAAAACCAGGGTTCCCTGTCCCTTTTTTTCAGTGATCATCATAACTTGAGGGGGAATTCTTTTGCACTGCAGAAATTATTGGCTCGCTATGGGAGTGGATTAGCTGGAGTGAAACTTATATATAAATGCAACATGAAAGGCTCTTAATTTTCAGAGATAGTTTTAATGACTTTTATTGCAATAAATCATTTGATCAGGCTTCAGCAAAACTTTGTGCTGTGGCTGAAATGAAGGAGTTTGCAGAGACAGTGTCAAGAATAATCACATTTCTCCACCAGCAGATCAAAAGCATTCAGTACATCCCACGCCATCACACACGAGTGATCCGCTTGGCTGTTTGAGAAGTACCACCTATAAAGGTTTTGTGAAATGAGGAGAGTAGTTACACAACAGTCAATATGGGGTGGGAAAAGTGGCTCCTTGACTTTTCCAGTGCAAGTTTTGGGTTTGGTTGTGCTGTTAAAGTGCAGGGTGGAAAAACTTCTCAGAAAGGCACAGCAAAATAAAATACAAGTGGTGTTTGGAATCTCTCAGTGGGCATACTGGGCATATAGTGCCTGAAAGTGATGCTAAAAGATGGAAAAACTTGAGCTACAATTCCTGATACGATAAATATTCACAGGCTCACAGACTATTCTGAGTTGGAAGGGACCCACAAGGACCATCGAGTCCAACTCGAGTCAATGGCCCACACAGGGGATTGAACCCATGCTCAGCAAGGGCTGCCATTGTGGCTCTGTTGCCACTTCTTTACTTCAAAATTTTCTGTGTGGCAAGAAAAACTGATGTATTCCTGAGAGTTTTTACTATTGTAGCACCTAGAAATCAAGCCATGGGACTTCTCATATTTAGCTGTGAACATACAATCTAAGATAGCCCTTGCCTATAATAATGCACCATATGAACATGATAGATCTTGAAAACAGAGCTGCAAAGTCTTAGTGTGCTTTCAAGGCATTGTCTTTCAGGCTCACAATAAATGTGCTGATACTGCAGCAAACCCAGCCCCAAACCATTCTCTGTGAGGATCTGCATGCCTCACTCAGGAGGGTCATTTTTAGCACTCTGAATTTCTGAAATGGTATTTTCTTTATGTCTGACACCTGGCCAGGTTCTCTTCTCTGCCTGACTCAGAAGCCACCTCTGCCAAACCTCAATTTTCTCTTTTAAAATAGTAAGTCATCTTAGCATTTCAAAGAAAAGAATAAATGTTCCTCTAGTGTCCAAACCAGGGTTTTTTTCTAATATTTTGTTTAGAAACAGTAGAACCATTTGCACTGACATTTTTTTTTAATTAAAGAAAATCAGCCTGAGGCAAACATTCAACAGAAACAGAATTACTTCAAATAGAAAATGTTTGGCAAAGCCAGAAGCAACTGTGTCCTATAATGCAAGGTGTCAGTCAAGCTCACTGGGCAATGCTTGAAGCTTTTTATAAAAGAACAGGCCTGAAGAAACACAAATTTCTGTGTCATACAGTTCAGAATTTTAGGGGATTGTACAAAGAAGGAGAGATGGACTGAAAAAATGAATTAAAAGCTGCAAAACTGTGATGCTTTGTGTCTGCTTTGTTCTTACTTTATAGAGGCAACTTGAAATTTCAAAGCTATCCTGACTGCAACTTCTTAAAAGCTTTTTATTTCCTGAGGCAATTTAGCTACTGAAACTGAGTATGAGGTGCTGTGAGTGCTCATGACTTCCAAGAAAAGAAAAAGTTGTACCGTGTCAGGTGTTAATTAGATAAATTACTTTGTTCCTTCCTCTTAGACACTTGTGTGAAAGCCTGAATATTTGGTTAGCAGGTCAATAACACTACAGTGTTTGCAGGTGTGTGCTGGGCTTTGTGATCTCATTCTTCTCTCTTCCCTTCAGTTGATAGGAAGCCTCTCAAGAGGAGCAGGTCATTGGCTCCTCACACCTTTCAGCTCATTAGAAATTCTTTTCAAACACAGCTGTTTAAGCCCCAACTGGGAGAATTCATCTTTCCCCTGCCTGCAATACTCCTCTCACCTGAATCATCATCCTCTGATACAGAACCCTTAGTAACTGAGCCCTGAGATGAGCTCAGTTGGTTAAAACTTGTTTGCAATAATGCCAAGGTCATGGGTTCAATCCCCTGTGTGGGTCATTGACTTAGAGTTGGACTCAATGATCCTTGTGGGTCCCTTCCAACCCAGAATAGTCTGTGAGTCTGTGAATTACAATGATGGAGGCTTTCATGGAATACACATCAGATGGTCTGATAATCCCATTAGAGGTGATGCATTTTCCTGTTTGGGTTGATGCACAGCTACTAAACTGGTTGTGAAATCATTATTTGCTTCAGCACAGCTGTCCCTGCCCACCCCTGTCCCCCAGGGCACATTTGCTGTCACAGAGGCCATTGCCTTCATACCCAAAGCCAACAACTCCCACCAGTGTGGGCTGTGTCCTTTTAAATAAATGCCCAGAGCCTTGGTCATGCACAGCAACAGTCCTGACCAGCTGTCCTGGATTTGGCTGTTGTGGCCATGAATTGCAGGCTGTGTGTCACAGTGCTGACCTGCTGCAGAGAGTTAACAACCCTGAGGACTCCCATGGGTGCCCTATACAATGAGTATTGTGTTCAGTTCTGGGCCCCTCAGGTCAGGAAAGAGTTTGAGGGACTGTAGCGGGGCCAGAGAAGAGCAATGAGGCTGGAGAAGGGACTGGAGCACAAGTGCTGTGGGGAGAGGCTGAGGGAGCTGGGGGTGTTTAGCCTGGAGAAGAGGAGGCTCAGAGGTGACCTCAGCACTGTCTAGAACTGCCTGAAGGGAAGTTCTGGCCAGGTGGGGGTTGGTCTCTTCTCCCAGGCACTCAGCAATAGGACAAGGGGGCACGATGGGCTCAAGCTCTGCCAGGGGAAATTGGAAGTTGGAGAGCAGAAAGAAATTCTTTCCAGAGAGAGTGGTCAGGCATTGGAATGGGCTGCCCAGAGAGGGGGTGGATTCCCCATCCCCGGAGGTTTTTAAGGTGAGATTGGCCGTGGCACTGAGTGCCATGATCTGGTAAAGGGACTGGAGTTGGACCAAGGGTTGGACTTGATGATCTTGGAGGTCTTTTCCAACCCAATCCATTCTATGATTCCATGATTTGGGTGTTCAGGGGTGCATCTGGTTGTTGCTACTCCCTCAACTGTACTCCTTGGACTGATAACTGTGTGACTTCCTCCTTCAAATCCCTCCCCTCTTATGTCTTTAGACCCTCAGTTTTGCCACGATGGATACTGTGACAACACATGTTGCTGCAGCTCAGTGTCACAGCATCAAAACACAACCAATGTGGAGAACATGGTCTGAAGGCATCTTGGCCCATCTTTCCTATCACAGTCCCAGACTCATCAATGGCTTTTCATCTTCAGATACTCCTCCCCACAAGCAGTTCATTCTGGTTCAGCCCTGGCAGTTGAAATCACAGATGGTGTTTTCAAACCACCTGTTAAATACAGCTCTGGAGTGCCTCCTTCTTTTCCTGGAATGTCTTTTATGTTCAATGTGGTGGCAAGTTCCGTCTTCCCAGTCATAGAATCATAGAATGGATTGGGTTGGAAAAGACCTCCGAGACTATCAAATCCAGACCTTGGTCCAACTCCAGTCCCTTTACCAGATCATGGCACTCAGTGCCACGGCCAAGCTCAGATGAAAAACCTCCAGGGATGGGGAATCCACCCCCTCTCTGGGCAGCCCATTCCAATGCCTGAGCACTCTCTCTGCAAAGAATTTTTTTCTGATCTCCAACTTCAATTTCCCCTGGCAGAGTTTGAGCCCATCGTGCCCCCTTGTCCTATTGCTGAGTGCCTGGGAGAAGAGACCAACCCCCACCTGGCTTGTCATGTAAGCTCAGACCTGCCAGTGGTTTTGTCCTGACTCCTTCTCCCTGGGAATTCAGTTCCAAGGTGTGTAAAAATCCCTGTCCCCTTCCCCAAAAAGTGAGACAGAGAAGTGACATCCTTGTTGTGCAGGGCTGTGTTTGAGAGAGAGCTCACAGCTTTTACACACAGAGAACCCACAGGCCAGGTGCTGTCCTGGTCCCAGTCCCAGGCCAGTGGCATGTTTACAAAGTTGAACTTTCTCTGTTTCAGTGAATCTGCAATGAATTCCATTTAGATAAATGCAGCACCTCTACTGATATTTTACAGTGTTGGGTCTGCATTCACTCTGATCTCCATCCTTGTTTTAAAGCCTGACACTACTGGCTTAAAATGGGCCTGATGCACAATTTCTTTCTCCTTCCCCTCTCCCAGATGGTGTTTCTGGACACCTGGTTTCATGGCAATTCTGTTTAAACCACGACAAAGAGAGTCTAAAATTAGCATCTTTTTTAGGATCTAATCCAGCAATGAGTTGCTGCCAGGTGTAACTGCTTAATACCTTGTCAAGTCTCATCTCAGGAAAAAACCCACCACCTGCAGAAGTCTCATAATGCCATTTTTTACTGGTGACTTAAAGAGGGACTCATCTTTGAGTGTACAATCATCAAGGCTTTCCTTTTAAAGCACCTGAAATGCACTATTGTTTCATTTCTGGTTGGAAGGTGGGCTGCTGAGAACCACTGTCAGCTCCCATTTGTTAGGCTGCAAAACCTGTGAAATGAAGCACAGCTTTACAAATGCACTCATAACAAAGGTAACTTGTCTGGTATATCCATTTCATCCCTGTATTCATGCCCAGTCCATTCCTTCAAGCCCTGGACATCATGCAAAATGAAAGACAGAGACACAGAGTGTGTGACAGCAGCTAATTGGGAGAAGTGTGTGTGGCCTTTCTGCCTCCTTCTCACCAGTCCTACTGCACATGGATTGCACATGGTGGGGAATTGATCCTCTCCTTGTCCCTATAAGGTTTTCCAACTAAAATGTGCTCTTGTCCACCACAGTCTGCACATCACTTTGTTGTTCTTAAATTCTGTATTGATGGCTTCCCTGATAACAAGAATTTGTGTTTACACACCAAAGTAGCACCTGTGGTTAAACACAGGGATGTGTTCTCAGAAGATGAGCTGGATCTGCATGGTGGGACTGAGCTGGGTGGAACTCAAGAGCATATATGGGGCAACATGTGTCTGCTTAGTGTGAACCCCATGCAGGCAGAGTAAAGGAAACCATTTGGCCAGCACATGCAATCCCAAAGCACAAAGCCTTCAGGAGAAGGGAAGTTCTGGCCAGGTGGGGGTTGGTCTCTTCTCCCAGGCACTCAGCAATAGGACAAGGGGGCACGATGGGCTCAAGCTCTGCCAGGGGAGGTTTAGGTTGGAGATCGGGAAGAAATTCTTTGCAGAGAGAGTGCTCAGGCATTGGAATGGGCTGCCCAGAGAGGGGGTGGATTCCCCATCCCTGGAGGTTTTT
>JAJPCS010000038.1:951062-973792 GCA_021164005.1 Willisornis vidua nigrigula
TATATAATTTTATGTAGTGGCTTTCCTAGAGAAGACCCCCAGTAACCAGGAAAGGCAACGAAGTCAGAAGTTTGGTTGGGACTTCTTGTAAAGAAGGAGTATTTCCTTTCCCACAAGGACGAGTGCTTGGGGGAGCTGAGGAGTATAACATGATATTTTGCCTCTTGCTCGGTGCTGTGTTTGACCTCGAATTGGAAATTACAGGGTTTGGGCTCCAGTCTGCACTCTGCTTGGAGACTGCATGTCCTCAGCAGGGCAGGCATTTTGCTACCCCTGGTGAAAACAAAGTGTTCAGCAGAGTTTGCTGGGGCTGGGGTGAAAACAGGCTGACCCAGGCGAAAGGAGGAGGAGCTCAGAGGCCCAGGAGCAGATGAGAGCTGCGGGGCAATGGTAGGACGTGTTCTTTTTGTTGTGCCTACCTTCAAAGACATGGGAAACCCAGGGAGGGATGATAATCACTCCTAAAATAGCACTGAGGCAGCCTGGAGTGCTGCAGGGGCAGCAGGAATGGCTGGGGGCTGGGGCTGGAGGTGTTTCACTGCTTTTGAACGAGGCTATCCCTGGATCAATCCTCAACTGGAAGAGGAGATGGGAAAGCTTTGAGGGAGCCCTCGTGTTTCACACTGGTCTCTGGAGGACAGGGTGAGCTGCCTGCAGCAGCCAAAACTTGTAAATGCCTGCTGGATAACACAGCAAAGAGACTGTTCCATGGAAACAAGGACTGAAAGAAAGAGGCAAAAGGAGAAGGGAAGTTCTGGCCAGGTGGGGGTTGGTCTCTTCTCCCAGGCACTCAGCAATAGGACAAGGGGGCACGATGGGCTCAAGCTCTGCCAGGGGAAATTGAAGTTGGAGATCAGAAACAAATTCTTTGCAGAGAGAGTAATCAGGCATTGGGATGGGCTGCCCAGAGAGGGGGTGGATTCCCCATCCCTGGAGGTTTTTAAGGTGAGCTTGGCCGTGGCACTGAGTGCCATGATCTGGTAAAGGGACTGGAGTTGGACCAAGGGTTGGACTTGATGATCTCGGAGGTCTTTTCCAATCCAATCCATTCCATGATTCTAAGAAGGTCCTCAGGTGAGAATGAGAGATGTGGCACAGGCTCTCTCCAGGGTACAGCCCAAAGCCAAATGTCAGACTTTCAAGTAAGGAGGTGTGACATATGCAGGTGTGTAACACATCCTGGGAACTGCATGGCCCCCAAACTTCTCTCTTCCCCTGCTGCAGGAAAATTTGTTGCTGGGGTAGAGATGAATAGCAACAATTCCCCAGACTTGTGCTTTATACAGCAGAGCTCAAAAATGTCTCCTTCCTACACCTCTGCCTGCCAGACGGACACATCATTTCTACCAAGATGGTGACACTACAGAGGTGGATGAATTCAGTAAAAGGCAAAGATCTTACAGCCTTTAGGAGTACTCCAATCTGATGTGCTCTCTGGCACATCCCTCCTGCCCCCACTGCATATTGGGGTACCCCCAGAGCCCAGGGCAGGGCTCAGAGTAACTCTGCTGCTGGTGGAGACTCCCTGCAACCATCCTGCCAGACAGGTTTTGCCAAGAGGTCCCTCCCAGTCTGGGTGGTCTGAAAGGCAGATACATCCTATGAACCTAAAATGGAAGTTGATAGTCAGGAACACATTTTGCCCAAGATCCCCAGTTAGCCAAGGAAGAGGAGGACTAGCTGTAAAGACAGGCTGAAGGAACTCAGAATATTGTGCAGCTCACCAATGAAAGGCAGAGGAAATTCAGTGCAAAGGGAAGTAAAACAATCCTAACTTGTAGCACTAAAAATAAAGGTTTGAGACTTTTATTATTTAGGATATTGGTATGATTTCAATAGACAGATCTATCAAAATAACTGTTCTGTGCTCAGTATGACTTAAACCAGCAAAATCCAAATGGTTTTGAATTATTAAATAAGGCTTGGAGAACAAAACATCAGGTAATAATTATGCGCTGTAGAAATTTGTAATATCCCTCCAGAAGATCATGTGAAGTTCTGTTCTCCTTCCTCCATCTCAGGAGGATCCCAATTGGAGAAAGCTCAGAGATCAGTGAGAAAGACCATCCCACAATTTCCATAGGAAGGACAATTAGATAGACTAGAAGTCTTTAGGAATTAGAAGAGATGATAATGAAATTCTGCACCTTAACAAAAGCAAGAGAAACACAGACAAAGCAAATTAAGTCTGAAGGCATCACTGAGTGTTAATGGCCCAGCTGAGCCCCACATGAGCTTCCCACAAACTGCCCATTGGCCCAGGAGCTCTATTTAAGCTCAGGTGGGCAGTGTTACCTGTTTCAGCTTTGAGGGGGGTATTTGGGGCTGTAGGTTGTCCCTGTGCTGCTGGTGGCTTGTCTGCAGTCCTGCCTTTCACCCTGCACTCTGGGCAGACCCAGGACCTCCCCACCTCCATCAGCTTCTTTGAGAAAGTGACTTATTCATGTCAGAACAATCTTCTGAAGTCTGACTTAACCTCTGTCTTTGGGCTGGTTTTTTCAAGCTGTTCATCCGTTCTCCATTTAGCTCTTCCACTAATATTTAGGAAACCTCTGAACCAAAGTAACCAAACTGAGCAGGCAGGTAGCAAGTTCAGAGACAGGCTCTTACAGGCTGCTTGTGAATTAACCAAACCTGGCCAAGTGGCAGCCCAGGGGAAACGGGGTTTGAAGGAGCAGTAGGTGGGGTAGGACTGGGTGAATCCATTGTTGGCTTCTGGGGCCCCTTTGCTCTGCTTTTAAGCACGTGGAAATGCTGCTTTGTGTAACTCCATGGGAGTTGCTCGTTAATAGAAATGCCTGTTCTACTGCTAGACTGGAATAAATAGAGATGAAAGTATTTTAAAAACAGTAAGGTAACGAGTTCAAATACTTAATGTGAAGCACTCAGCTGACAGAGAGAACCCACTAATTGGTTTTATACGTTTTAACTTCTTTCTGTCATGTTTCTGAGATGTCGCTGTCAAATTTTATCTCTTTGCGTTTCGCTGCAACTTCCTGAAGAAATAGATTTGTTTTTGTCTTGCCTGGGTACAAAGCCAGAGAGGAAGGTGTTTATCAACTTAAGAATTCCCTTTCAATGTAACAAAATGGTACAAATGCTCTCTTTGTTTGTTTGTTTTGTTTTATTCAGAAGTCAAACATCTGTCAAGAGCTTTCCTGAGTGGGATAACCAAGTGTGATCTCCGAGCATGGGAACAGTGAGCAGACCAGGATGGTTGTTGTGTACTAAGGTGACTGAACCACCCAAGCTATTGACCAGTGCCAACAAGTAGAAAAAGCAGCTACAATAATAATTTCCTCCAGGGGAAAAAAATGGGTTTATTTTCAGAACTGTGATACTCTACATAAGCATCTCGGTTGAGTTGTATAACCCCTATTTTTTGTGTTCTAAGCTGCCTTGGATATCGAGCATGTCTTTAGTAGCTTTCTAATATATTCTGTTCTGAAAGGCCTTAGAAGATTTTGAGTGATTGCTTTGCCTTCTTTGAACCTACAGACTGCATTTTAAAGTAGGAGAATGAAAATGTGATGGGTGGTTTTTTAACTCCCCAATTTAACCCAAATGAAGCAAAAACTTTGCTTTATCAAAAGGAAGCAGAGTTAGACATTCCCAGAAGGGGCTGTGTTTTCTTGTTCTTGGGGTTTTAGAAGCTGAACTCTTGAGGGAGGGAACACCACACTCGAGTTCCTTTCCCAAGAGATCAAATGCTGCTGAATCTTCTGCGTTTTTCTTAAGATTTTAAAGCACCAGCTGCTGTCTTAGTTTTTTTGCCACTTGAGCTAATGATAAGTAGTTTAACCAAAGTGATGAATAATTCACGCTGTTTTTCAGAAGGCCTTTAGTTTTTTTCATGAATTTCTGGATCTATTAATTTCATAGTTGCTTCTTCTGCTGCAAGTACTAATTTAAAGGGACTGGAATGAAATGGGGACACTGGGCTAGGCTGCTGTCTCTGGAATTCAGTGGAGAAACCTGTCATCTTTAAGGACAAACCTGGGAAATGACTCTTGGAAAAGATAATTCAGAGCAAGGTTTTCTCAATGTGCTGATACAATGAAAGGAATATAAGTAAAAATTATCGAAGAGAATCAGGACTTTAAAAAAAAACACTTTACCCATTTCAAAACAGCTTCCACTTCATATGCCAGAAGGAGACAACTGTGCCAGTTTCTGAAGAGAAATCCAACCAATGTCTCTCTCCATCACGTTTTCTCCAAGACCAAGCACCTCTCAGGCTGTAGCAAACTCCATAATCTGCATATTGAAATGGAATCTGAAGCTTTTTAAGGATCTGGTCCCATGCCCTCACTACAGGCAGGGTTGGCTTACAAGAAGTGTTTTCTGTCTTACATAGCCTTACTTGGAATCTTCCATTTAGCGTTTATCCCTTTCTTGCAAGGGGGTAGCAATTAGTTCCTTGTTCAAGGGTGTATTCTAAAAGCTGAAAACCAAGTTATAAGCAT
Organism: Willisornis vidua nigrigula; assembly: GCA_021164005.1. NCBI lineage: Eukaryota > Metazoa > Chordata > Aves > Passeriformes > Thamnophilidae > Willisornis > Willisornis vidua. The sequence goes on from JAJPCS010000038.1 coordinate 955,529, forward strand.
TTGGATCCTTATTACTGGACATACACTAAGGGGGTATGCTCTGTTTCTGCAGTTCAAGGAGGCATTTTCTGAGTGGTTTGGGGGTTTTGTATGAACTGTTAACTGTTGCTCAGCACTTTCTAAGGGTGCATGGTTCTCTGCTGGTTAGAAAGGGAACAGCATGGATTTCAAAGCAAATTCCATTTTGCTCAGGAGTGCACTCTGTCATGGAAAGGCAGAAATGAGTGGCCTGAGGTCATGCAGAAAGTCTGGTGGCCATGAGCAGTTTGGTTCTCAGTCTTGTGTCCCAAGTTGAATAATTTGTTCTTTCTGCATGGAAATAAGGAAGAGCACACTTAGATGACTGAGGAACAGGAGCAAGCCCAGCAATTTTCCCCTGCTCTTATCTTCCACATTTTTTGGGGGTAATAAAAGTGGATTGTGGGTTGCATTTTCGTTCTCTTCTTCTCTGTAATGTAATATTTGTAGTCTCATCCTACAAATGCTTTACTGACATGAGCAGACCACAATCACATCATTCAAATACTGTGTCTGTAAGGACATTTCTAATTCATAAAGTCATTGAATGACCTGGGTTGAAAGGAACCTTAAAGATAATTTAGTTCCAACCCTGCTGCCATGGGCAGGACACCTTTCACTAGACCAGGTTGCTCAGAGTTCCAGCCAGTCTGGCCTTGGACACTTTCGGGGATGGGGCAGCCACAGCTTCTCTGGGCAACCTGTGCCAGGGCCTCATAACTCTCACAGGGAAGAATTTCTTCCGAGTATCTAATCTAAACCTGTTCTCTCAGTTTGAAGATGTTCTCCCTTGTCCTGTCACTATGCCCCTGTAGAAAATCCCTCTCTCCCACAGGTTCAGGTCCCGGGAGGGGGCTCCCCGCGGGTTCAGGTCCTCCCTGTGCTGAGGCCCCAGAGCTGGATGCTCTGCTGGATGCTCCAGGTGGGGTGTCACCAGAGTGGAGTGAGGGCCAGGATCCTCTCCCCTGCCCTGCTGGCCACGCTGCTTTGGGTGCAGCCCAGGATATATTTGGCTTTCTGGGCTGTAAGTGCACATTGCTGGCTCCTGTCCAGCCCCAAGGAATTTCTGTAGGGCTGCTCTTGATTTGTTCATCCCCCAACCTGTGTTGACACTGGGGGTTGCCTCAATGCAGGGACAGCACCTTGTCCTTGTTAAACCTCATGAGATTGCCATGGGTGCACTTAGGAGCTTGTCCAGGTCCCTCTGGATGGCATCCCATCCTTCAGGTGTGTCAAGTGATTAGACTGAAGTTATATTTTGATTTCACTGCTAAGTGAATTTGTGGAAATTGAGTCAGCCACAAATCACACCTGAATTTAAAAATAGTCATACTTTCCCCCTTTTTTTACTTTGAGTTTTGTTTTCAGACCATAAGTGATGTTCATTTGGTGTGTCTTTGTTCCAAAGCAGGGCAAAAAATATTCCCTTAAATAAAAATCAGAAAGCTGCAGTTTTAAGAAACACCGTGAATATGAAAGCCTGTAAAATGTGCCTCTGGGAGCACAGATATCAACTGCTCACCTAAGTTCATACCTTCTGCTTCAAGTCCAGAGTGGGAGAGCTGTGCAGGTGAGTCAGCATTGACATGAACCACATAATCCAGGGCAGGACTAGTCTAGGAAAGACTTCTGGAATTCTGCAGAAATGTCAGAGTCTCAAATCTAGACTGAAAGAAGGCAGTGTCTTTTTTTTTTCCAGCTGCCTTTGAAATACAAGATATGTAGGAGTTGCTTTTTTAATAGACCTTAAATCTCCTTAAATGCAAGCTGCAAGGGAGGTTTAGGACCTATTTTTATTATAAGCTTTTTTTGAGCATCTTATGAGTTGTTTGCCATGTAGTAACATCCAGTTCTGGGCCATGGGAGAGGCTTGGAGGCTGCTGGCACTTCACACATCCACTGCTGCTCATGTGACACTGTTTCTGGGTGGGAAGTTAAGCTTTGAGAAGGGATATCTCAGGTGCCTTTGGTGCTCCATGTACCCAAATATCTCTGTTTCTTTTCTTTTAGTCCTTCATTCAGATACCTCCAAAGTTTATACCATCTTTATTCTTAAAGACTTCTGTCCAGCATTCATGCCTGTTAGGATTGCAGTTCAATACTATGCTAAAATTCATGTGCATGGATAATTTATAATTATCTTGATTTTCAGAATTAAATTAATAATTCTTGAATCTTGACAGTATTTGTGAATGTTTAATTTGGAAATACTTTGATCTTCTATTTTATTTAAACAGGCAGTAATCCCCACTATTTTTTTTTTCTTGTGAGCCCTTTGATATCTGACTAAACTTTCTGGGCTTCTTTGGAGTCAAAATGTAGACTTTTCATCTCCAAAATGCAGCAAGCTACAGAAATATATTTCTTTCTCTCACTTTTTCCTGTGATCAACCTGCCCTCATGCCCCTGAGTAAATAGGGATCTGATCTGCACATTTATTCCATATTTGCTGTTATGACAACTGGAATGCTTTGGTCATTATTTTATAAGGTCTTTTTTGGTCTGTTTGATGAGTCCTAATATGTTTTTTCACAGAAGAATTAAAACCCAGAGGATATCACCCTTGATCTTTAATTCATACCCCTTTAAAAGGGAAAAGGAGCAGCTTTCCTGCTCTTGGACACAAAAGCTTTTGCTTTTGGTAAGGGTGGATGGTGAGTTGAGGTGACAGACTGAGGGTTTTTGCCTGTGCAGGGCAGGCACGGTGCCACCTCCTGTTGGCATATTGGCCACGAGGATGAACAGTAGGAGATGGTTCATCTTTCACTTACAGCTTGCTAATTATGCCCAATATTGTTTTCCTTTGGCCAGGGATTAAGGACTAGTCTCAGCCATGCCCCTGGCTGGGCAGGAACATGTGTTAGACTGGCAAAAGGAGGGTTTTTGTGGAGTTTCTTATCAGCCTTGCTGTTCTGGGGGCAAAAACAAGTATGTGTTCTGCGTATTGCAAGCACAAAATTCACTCAGAAAGGCTTGAGTAGACTTCATAACAAGCAGAAGGATAAGGAGGAACTGTTCCTTAGGGCTTCCAACACCACCTTGTTCCTTTTGTCCACTTTGGGCAGGTGACAGGCACTGTGGGAAGGGAGTCACCAAACCCTGGAGTGTGTTTTACAGCCCTGCAATAGAAGCTGGAACCTGTGGCACAGGAAATTGTGCTGCAAGGAGCTCATGGCTGCTGCCATGTGGTTGGAAGCTACTGCAGGTCAAAATGACAGAATCATAGAACTGATTGGGTTGGAAAAGACCTCCAAGATCAGCAAGTCCAACCCTTGGCCCAACTCCACTCCCTTTACCAGATCATGGCACTCAGTGCCACGGCCAAGCTCAGCTGAAAAACCTCCAGGGATGGGGAATCCACCCCCTTTCTGGGCAGCCCATTCCAATCCCTGAGCACTCTCTCTGGAAACAATTGTTCTGATCTCCAACTTCAATTTCCCCTGGCAGAGCTTGAGCCCGTGCCCCCTTGTCCTATTGCTGAGTGCCTGGGAGAAATGACCAACCCCCACCTGGCCAGAACTTCCCTTCAGGCAGTTCCAGACAGTGCTGAGGTCACCTCTGAGCCTCCTCTTCTCCAGGCTAAACACCCCCAACTCCCTCAGCCAGTGCAAACAGTGCAAATGCACCAGTTTGGAGGTACCCATAGGATGTGTTAATGTATGGCTGAGCCCAGAATACTGCAATTGGGGGCCTTGCTTCTCATCCTAATTGGTTGGCATTCCCCGGGTAGTCACAGGCACAACTCTTTCTAAAACCTGCTTTTCTCCCCTTCCCTGCCTTATGAAGGGTAGGGAGAGAGATTTATAGCAGGGAAATACAAAGGAGAAGTAATGACCAATTTCTTGGATCTGACACCCACCAAGAGGGAAGTTTGGATTCCCATCCCTGCCCCCCGAGCTACTTATTTGGCATTAAAATATTAATCTGCTAAAGCACAATGCTGGCTGAGGCTACAACACAGCTCTTCTCCTGGAGCTCAGTGTTTCCACTGTGCTGATGCTGGCTCTTCCCTCCCAGTGACTGTGCTCTCCACTGCACAGCAGTGGCACTTTCTGGCTGGAGATTTCCTCAGTGGTGATTTTTGGGGTTGGTTGGTGATCATCTGATGGACCTGCTGGAAGGCAGGAGGGTTCTGCAGAGGGAACTGGATAGACTTGAGGGATGGGCTGATTCCAGTGGGATGAAGTTCAACAAGGCCAAGTGCAGGTCCTGCCCTTTGGCCACACCAACCCCCTGCAGCGCTCCAGGCTGGGCACAGAGTGGCTGGAGAGCAGCCAGGCAGAAAGGGACCTGGGGGGACTGAGGGACAGGAAGCTCAACAGGAGCCAACAGTGTGCCCAGGTGGCCAAGAAGGCCAATGGGATCCTGGCCTGGATCAAAACTAGTGTGGCCAGCAGGCCCAGGGCAGTGACCCTTCCCCTGGACTCTGCCTTGGGGAGGCCACACCTTGAGTGTTGTGTTCAGTTCTGGGCCCCTCAGTTCAGGAAAGAGATTGAGGGGCTGGAGCGGGGCCAGAGAAGAGCAACGAGGCTGGAGAAGGGACTGGAGCACAAGTGCTGTGGGGAGAGGCTGAGGGAGCTGGGGGTGTTTAGCCTGGAGAAGAGGAGGCTCAGAGGTGACCTCAGCACTGTCTGGAACTGCCTGAAGGGAAGTTCTGGCCAGGTGGGGGTTGGTCTCTTCTCCCATCAACCAGCAGTAGAACAAGAGGGCACAAGCTCAAGCTCTGCCAGGGGAGGTTTAGGTTGGATATCAGGAAGAAGTTCTTTCCAGAGAGAGTGCTCAGGCATTGGAATGGGCTGCCTAGAGAGGGGGTGGATTCCCCATCCCTGGAGGTTTTTAACCTGAGATTGGCCGTGGCACTGAGTGCCATGATCTGGTGATCACAGTGGGGTTGGATTGAGGGTTGGACTTGATGATCTTGGAGGTCTCTTCCAACCCAACTGATTCTATGACCTTGTTAGCATGGAAGGCCCTAAATGTTTCCTATTGCTGGAAAGCCTCAGAGTTCCCTTTGCCTCCAGTTCAGGGCTGTCACTGTAGAGTTTGTGTTGTAGGTAAAGCAGCATCACAGCTAAGGCACACAAATATAACTGCAATGAAGTGAAGTGAATAATGTGAGTCATAGCCAAGCAAGCTGCACTGAGATATGGCCTTCAAGTAGATATTTTTTACTTTGACTAGTCTTCCATAATCAACTTTAACTGAAACATGTAAATAGGGCAGTAGTAAAGGAAGGTGAAAATTTGAGGCAGTCCTAGTAGGCATCAGAAGGAATTTGCTGGTAGAGAAAGAAATTGTAGCAGTGCTGGGCTATCCTTCCCCCTCCTGCAGAGCTGTGTTGTGGTTTACAGACAGAGTTACTGATCTGTAGGCTCCAGCTGTCCTGACTTGGATCATTTAAATTATTAATGCATGAGTTATAAAGAAAATACCCCAATTTAAACCTCTGACTCCATTTAAATATTTAATTAGAAAAAAATTACAGGTAGGAGAGCTATAAGAACACTTGAAATGTACCACACTGAAGTGCTTTTGGGAAGGCACCACCACCATCTGGAAAGGAGTAGAGTCACAGGGAAGGCAGTGCCATACAGCTGGTTAGTGGTACTTGGTCATGTCCTCTCTGGAGTGGTTACTGGTAATGTTCCTTACCAGGGTTCATGCCACAACTCACTTGCAGTTGACTGTTTACACTCTGGTGTTATTTGGGTAGGATTAAATGAAACCCAGATGTTATAAATGCATGGGTGGGCCTGGGGACTTTTGTTTTTCTCCTGGAGGACAAATCCCTGAATCTCCTTGGATCTATTTGCGAGCTGAAAGAGAGTTATTTTATGATAAGGGAGTAATTAGATGACTTCCTAGGTTACTCCAATTTCATAGAATCACAGAATCATAGAATGGATTGGGTTGGAAAACACCTGTGAGATCATCAAGTCCAACCCTTGGTCCAACTCCAGTCCCTTTACCAGATCATGGCACTCAGTGCCACGGCCAAGCTCAGGTTAAAAACCTCCAGGGATGGGGAATCCACCCCCTCTCTGGGCAGCCCATTCCAATGCCTGAGCACTCTCTCTGCAAAGAATTTCTTTCTGATCTCCAACTTCAATTTCCCCTGGCAGAGCTTGAACCTGTGCTCCCTTGTCCTATTGCTGAGTGCCTGGGAGAAGAGACCAACCCCCACCTGGCCAGAACTTCCCTTCAGGCAGTTCCAGACAGTGCTGAGGTCACCTCTGAGCCTCCTCTTCTCCAGGCTAAACACCCCCAGCTCCCTCAGCCTCTCCCCACAGCACTTGTGCTCCAGTCCCTTCTCCAGCCTCGTTGCTCTTCTCTGGGTAAAGGGACTGCAATAAATAAGCTGAAAATAACTTCAAATCTGCAAATGTTCATTTATTTCCTTTTTTACCATAAAAAAAAGGGTAAGCCTATCTTTTTGCTTTATGAAAGACAACATCACCAGTGCCAGTTTTTTTGAGGCCCTCAAAGTTATTTCCAACTCTAAGGGAAGGACTGGGTTTTGCTTGGGTGTTGAAAGCACTAGGAGTTGGGAATGAATCCTCTGCACTCTGGGGTTTGCTGCTGCCCTGCAGGCAGGAGCTCCTGCTGCAGCCTTTGGCTCTGGAAGCTCATTGGTGCACATCCTTCTCCCCCAGTGCTGCCTGTCCTCATGGGACCTGGGGCAACACTGATTTTTCAGTTGTTTTGGTTTGGGTTTAATTTTTCTCATTGTTGATTGGAAACTAGAAAAGTAGATAAGGCTTTGTGATAAAAACCAACATGCTCTCATTAACTGGAGACGTTCACAAGGGCTTAAATAATTTATGTTGAGCTACACTTGGTAAATCTCTATAGAGGTTTCTTTCCATTCTCTTACATAAAACAGATGGTATTTCATGTACTGATTTCCAGTAATATAACCCTTACAATAATTCTACTTTCTGGTTTAGGTCACACAGCAAGCTTAGAGACACTCTAAATTGGAATACTCTTTTCCCCTGGCACTGAACCACCTTGAGACTTCATGTGTGCCCAAGGCTGAAGGGAATTTCATGCTGAAACCCCAAAGCTTATTCAGGTGCTTCAGTATAATTTAGGTAGTAAATCCAGTTCTTTTGTTACATTTTGAAGGAGTCTTTCTAAGCTGTAAGACCTGGATTAAAGCAAATTGGCAATTTAATAATTTTGACTAGCACTCTAATGAAGATTGTTCTCCTGTGGTTAATCTGATTTTTGAAGGCTGCAGAGTTGTCCTCAAGAGAACTTTAAAATGCAATTTAGTTCCTTTGCTGTATCATCCTGGTGATTTTGTATTAATTTCTTCTTATTGCTTGACATGTCACCTAAAGATGTGTAAATTAGTCTTAAAATGAGGAAAATAAAAATGCTGCTTTGTCCAGTGAAGAAGGTGGCACTTGTTCTCTTGGCCCTGCAGCTCAGCTGGATGGACAGTGGCTTTGGCAGCCCCTGAGCAGGAGGTGGCTGAGGGGGTGAAGAGGTTATCCCAGGCAAGTGAGACTGTGTGTGTGCCAGGGACTCTGACTGCCTGCTGGGAATCACTTATGGACCACCAGAGGGTGGTCGTTGGGTTGGATGGTCCTGATCCAACCTGAGCAAGCAGGAGGTGACCAAGGGCCTGTCTGACCAAACTGACGGAGCAGAGGACGAATGGAATTCAGTAAGGTGAATGCAAGCTCCAACTGCTGGAATCACAAAAGCTTCCACTTCTTGCTTTTATTCTGGTTTTTCAGGGACTTTACAGTGAGGGCAGAGCAGCTGTGATGCTGCCAGGGGTGGTTTTGCCACTCAAGTGTGTCAGTACACAGGATGCTCTTCCAAAGGGTGCTGAGAAACTGGGAGATGGGAAAAGAGCAGACAGTGGCAGAAGGGCAGTAAAGTAAGATTTATAGTGAGACTCCTGGAAGTTTATCTTAGCAAAGGTTAAAAGGGACAAAAACTGGAATTAGAGGACTCATGTCCAGGAAATGACCATAGGATGTGTCCTCTGAGGAGGCAGTTGTTAGAAAAGGTGTGGGGGAGTCTTCTCAGAATATCCTGCTGCAGGTTTGGTTTTAATCAAGGGAGGGATGGCTGAGAGTCTTCAGTTTTCTCTCAGGCTGGAGGAAGGAGGTGGCACAGGTTTGGTCCCAGATGGATTGCAGAGGCAGCAGTGAGTGTAGGCTCTTCAGGGCCTTCTGCTGGAGAGTGGCTTGGAAAAGAAAAATGCTTTTCTGGGCAGGGCATAGGGGAGTGGCAGAACTCCCTGGCGAAGGGTGCTGTGGAGGCCAGAGAACAGGAAAAGGAGTAGGGAAAGAGCAGCTGCAGATGTTGAGCATAATGTTGTCCACACATACTGCCTTTTAGCTCCAGAAGTCCCTGGTCTCTTTACTACCAGGGGCACACTAGGGAAAGGCTTACTGTGTGTTTGCTGTGTTTCTGTTGATTTTTGCCTGAGCAAGAGTTCTGACAGCAAGTGATGCAGTGTTTGAGCACAGGGGTGAGATCCAGGAACCCTCATGTTTAAATAGGATACATATTTGTTAAATATTTCTTCTACCAATACAAACGACTTCCTGACCAACTGTGGTTTTTGTTGTTTGTTGGGGTTTTTTTACTGTAATTTTTCAGTAATAAAAGCAATTTATTCTTGAGAATAGATTTAATTTGCATTGCCTCTGATGTTATATATGCAAATCAGGCATTCAAACTGTATCCAAACTGAAATCCCCTTCCTTGAGATTCTGCTATTTAAATCAAAACCATGGAAAGACAGATCCTTGGCTAGTATTTGTGATTCCATTAATGAACTGGCCCCAAATGCACAGTGTCATGGTAGTTTTCTAAGTGAATTGTCTGGATTTCTCACTAAGGTTTCCCACCTTACCAAACGTCTCCTGATTTTGCAATGCTTTATTCTCCAGTGGTATTGGCATTGCCCTGTCTTTTTCTCATGTGACTGGGTCAGTCTAGTCCTTCCCCATCGTTGCTGCTCCCAAGAGCCATCCTTCTGTCCATTTGCATTATTATTGTGGTGTTTAGAATGAAGGAAATTGTTCTTAGGAAATGCACCTGCGAGGATGGAGAAATAAATCTGAAGATATATCTATTTTTTTAATAAGGAGCAGTTTAAATTCAGTTACACTCTGTGTTGTGGAAAAAGTAGCTGTTTGTCCCTACCTAAAATAGGGACTTTATTCTCCTTGGCCCTTTGGCCAAGTCACTCTGCACACTCAGAAAGGACAAGATTTCTTGCACAACTGAGATCTGAACCAACCTATGCCATTTCTGAGTTCCCTCTCATGACAGCAAATGTCAGACTAAATCTCTTTTCCTTTCACATGAAACAACTTCTGGCACAAAAGTTCCAGAAACCAATTGCATAAGTGTCCGTGAAAACCCTCTCTTTTTATTAATCAGCCTCTTGGACCTAAGAGCTGAATTAGACTTCTTGAGCTACTAAGGAAGGAAAAAACCCACTTGGAAGTTCACAGCTACTGTTAGTGCTGTGAGAGCCACAGAAAGGGCACTGGCTCGTGTAGTTGTACTGCACTTCCAGGAAATGTTGCTGGGGCTGCATCTATTTAGACATGACCAGAAACAAAACCTTGTGCTCGAAAAGAAAACAAGATTGCTGTAATGAGTGACAGAATGGTACTCAAACCAATGTGCTTCTCTGCCCTACATTTGTATGCTCATTAAACACAACACTCAACTGCTGTTACACTATTTTAATCAGTGGTGAAATCTAGTGGTGTGACTCTGTCCCAGGTTAATTAAATGTTTTGTTAAAATCCACTGTGCTGGTCTTTAACTGCTACAAATCTGCCACGGATAATGCAGGGTAATGTCTGGCTAATGGAGGTGGGAATCTGATCTCATTATCTAAACCACACTTTTCCAGGCAAGTGATGCTAAGGAAGGAATTGTCTAATCCTGCCTTTCCATGCACCTGACCAAGTGGGATGATTTTTTTCAGTACCAGCTTGCAGAGCTGCAAGACCTCATGGAGACAATGAAGTAGCACTGCAAAGCTCTCAGGAATATGTGGAAGTAAAGCTGAATGCTGAGTGAAAGTTGTTTAAAGAACAAAAGCACATGGAGTATCATCAGTCAGTGATTAAGATGGTGGGTGGTTCAGGTTATTTCTGTTTCCAGAAGTCTGTTTTAGGCTTCTGTATTTTGTTTCCAGTGTAAGGGATCCTTCTGAGTGCCTCACAGAGGGCATTCAGAATCACTAGTGGTACTTGAAAAGCAGGGTCGTGGCTTAGCATATAATGATTTGACAGGATATTTAACAAAATATAAAATCCCAAACCAAAAAACCAATACAACACACAAACCCGTTGTAAGTTATGTTGCAATGACAAGGTACTGCTATTCAGCCAGCTAATGCCACTTAAAAACATGGAATGCCACTTCCATCACAGTCAGGATGTGCCACATCCATCAGGAAGCTGGAGCAGGGGTTTTACAGGAGCAGTCCAAAAGATTTAAAGCAGCACACGTTGCTTTTTAGTGCCTGTTCAACTGAACACCTGCCCAGTGTAAGCACAGACATACCCCAGGGAGGGGCAGCATCTCCTGAGTGATTGCACAGATCACTCATGGAGTCCAACAGGAGGAGGCATCCAGAGTCAGGGTTTCTAAACCAGTCCCCTTTGCAGAGAGGGACAGGCACATCCTTCCTTTCTGAAGGGCAGAGGGGCAGGCTGCACCTTGCTGCTGGGAGCACAGTGTACCCTGGAGCTGTGCTGTGGCTCCAAGGTGTGCTAAGAACTTGTGACTCCTTACAGCAGCTCTTGTCAGAGTAGATTACTTGTGGCTCTTTTGTTTGTACACCTTTTGTAGGCAGGGAGTGGGCAAAATTCACTGGAACTGCTGTAGGGAACAATAAACCTTGTAGTGTTAAGGCTGCCTCCAGATTTATTGAGGCATAAACTGGAGCAGAGCTTCGAAAGCTGCTGCCTGTCCAGGGCTCTCTCAATCCCTCACCTAAAGCAGTGAAATAGAGCCCCTAATCCCACCTCCATTTTCAAGAAGGTGCATGTGCTTTGTTTTGGTGAGGATTCAGAGGAGCCTTTGCACAGTGGGAAGGACAGGTTGGTTCCCACACTCCTGAGTCCAGAGTAGGGCTTGTGCAGGAGCCTGGGCTGTGTCACTGCTGGGGCTGAGCTGTGACATTGCACATACAGGTTCTGAGGCTGGCAAAGGCCCAAGGCTTCCAGGCTTTCTGCATTCCTGGCCTAGATCAAAAATAGTGTGACCAGCAGGCCCATGGCAGTGACCCCTGGACTCTGCCTTGGTGAGGCCACACCTTGAGTGTTGTGTTCAGTTCTGGGCCCCTCAGGTCAGGAAAGAGATTGAGGGGCTGGAGCGGGGCCAGAGAAGAGCAACGAGGCTGGAGAAGGGACTGGAGCACAAGTGCTGTGGAGAGAGGCTGAGGGAGCTGGGGGTGTTTAGCCTGGAGAAGAGGAGGCTCAGAGGTGACCTCAGCACTGTCTGGAACTGCCTGAAGGGAAGTTCTGGCCAGGTGGGGGTTGGTCTCTTCTCCCAGGCACTCAGCAATAGGACAAGGGGGCACAGGCTCAAGCTCTGCCAGGGGAAATTGAAGTTGGAGATCACAAACAAATTCTTTCCAGAGAGAGTGCTCAGGCATTGGAATGGGCTGCCCAGAGAGGGGGTGGATTCCCCATCCCTGGAGGTTTTTCAACTGAGCTGGGCCGTGGCACTGAGTGCCATGATCTGGTAAAGGGACTGGAGTTGGACCAAGGGCTGGACTTGATGATCTCGGAAGTCTTTTCCAACCCAATTGATTCTGTAATTCCCAATGTGGTGATAGCAGCTCTCTGTGCTTCCAGGGATCACTGACTGAAGTAACCCAAATCCCTTTACGCTCCAGGGTTTTGTTTGCACCAGTTCAATTTCAAATGCTGGGAGCAAATGGAGTCAAGTTTGTCATGTTATCAAGACACTTCTGGTAACAGAATAAATAGAAATGAAACATTATGGCTTTGGAAATATTTGGCTTCTCATTGTTCCTTAGTGTAAGAGGTTGAGAAGAGAGTGTCTGGCTTACAAATAGCACTGTTCTTTCAACCCTGCATCTACAGTAGCTGCTCCATCTAACCTGGCTGCCTTATGCCTGTAGTTATGCTGTGCCCTAGACTAGTGCATTACCTTCTCATGCATCCTGTGAGTGATGCTGACATGAATTATTTTTAATTGAAAATGGTTTTAGCCTTTGCAACGTATTTCAGAACCTCCAGGAGGGTAGGGAGATATTCAAGTGGCATTGTTATAATTTTCTTGGTGTACACTGATATGGGTGGGTTTGGGGACTAGTGAAGAGTGTTTGAAGAAAGTAACCTAAACATATTAGAAACTATTGCCTGTGTCTGGAGTGGACTCAGCTTCACCTGGGCAAAACTTCCCTGCTGCATCTATATCACAGTGTTGTGGCTGAGCATCCTTAACGTTGTCTCTTATGTCTGAATGAAGTCTGTGCTTAAAACAGATTACACTGGAGGGCAATTCATCTGCTTTTAATGCTCTACAGACAAACTGAGCCAAAACATGGGGCTGCACCAAACTGGTACAAGATCTCTGTGCTCCCAAAGGCTCTTTGCAGTGCCCTGGCACAGCCTGTGCTGCCCTGGCTTGGAGCTGGGGTGGGGCAAGGACAGGTGTGGGCAGACCTGCTCCTCTGCTGAGCACTCTGCCAGACCGCAGGAAGGGCAAAACTGAGCAGGGGAATGCAAATCTGCTCCCCATTCCATGTGCTGTGGTTTCCCAAAGCAGCTGCTGATGTCCTTGGTTGTTCAGCTTGATATGAAGCTCTGGATATGAGGGCTCTGTCTGTCAGTGTCCCCGAACTCTGCAAGGCCAAACATGTGGCAGACTCTTGTCTAAAGTATGTTAGTCTCCTTTTAAAGGGGGAAGGACAAGATAAAAGCAAATTCTGTATTTTTTTTCCCTGAAGACTTAAGATAAAGTCTGGAGAAGATGGGATTAAGTCTTTGGGGATGACAGGGAGGGAGACATGGAAAATAGCTTAAAATAGATCTTGGGATGGGTTTTTTTCTGGCTGATAACCACAGAAGCTACTGAATGTTTTCTAAATTGACTGTGTAAGTGGGCTGAGTGCTTACAGTATAGGTTATGACAAATGCATTACTGAGTAGTCTTGTGAGCCATTATTGTTACATGTCAGTGCTGTGACTGGCGGAAGGAAATTGCATTTCCATCAAATGAAGCAACAGAAGGGCAAAAGTATCTCGTTATGGCTTGGATAATCCAGTGAGACAGCTAACAAATGCTGGTGGGAGGCTGATACACACCCTTCAACAGCAAGGTTAAAGCATTGGAATTATAAATTAATTCCCATGGACAGTCAGTAGGACATCTTGAAAATTTCAGAAGGAGCTTCCCTAATAATTATAACCCGAAAAACAAGTGCAAACCTAAAATAGCTTTTTTCAATATGTTGTTCATTCCTATTGTATTTTCCAGCCCCAGCTCCTGTAGTTCAGTGAACATACAGTGAGCTAAATCCACTCACCTTAATCACGTCAGCAATACCACTGATGTCCAGGAAGGATTTGCCCCACTAAACTGGTAAAAGATTTGGTTTGATTTCAACAGTTGTATGGCCTCTTGCAATATTATGTTGCAAGCTAGAATTAAACAAGAAGTCTCCAAATTCTGAGACAGAAAGAACACTGGAGGAAGAGAAGGAAAGAACATACATGTGTCTCACTTTCGTGTCTTGAAAAGAATGGGCAATATTTTCAGAACTTTTGGGCGCTCTGATTTATAACATTACCTGGGGAAAACTAAATCTGTTAGAGAAACTGGGGAAACAGAACTTCTAGGCTCTGGTTCCAGCATCTCTGCTGCCCTTGTGTGAGCTGGGCCATTGCATGTGCCCCAGCATAGCCACAGGAAGGGCATCCATTGCCTGAGGTGCCAACCAAAGCTCACCCCATCGTTGTTTGCCTGCCCTTCACAGCTCTCCATTACCCTATGGCTCTGTGGGCAGGGCAGCACACTGTTCCCAGTCTTTGCTCCAGCTTATCCAACTGGAAAGAACTTCATAGAATTGAATGAGTTGGAAAAGACCTCCGAGATCATCAAGTCCAACCCTTGGTCCAACTCCAGTCCCTTTACCAGATCATGGCACTCAGTGCCACGGCCAATCTCACCTTAAAAACCTCCAGGGATGGGGAATCCACCCCCTCTCTGGGCAGCCCATTCCAATGCCTGAGCACTCTCTCTGCAAAGAATTTGTTTCTGATCTCCAACTTCAATTTCCCCTGGCAGAGCTTGAGCCCGTGCCCCCTTGTCCTATTGCTGAGTGCCTGGGAGAAGCTGGAAACTGTATTAAAAAAGAAGCTCACTTTGTCCTAAATACCTACTGAAATATTAAAATACTGGCATTAGGTTTTGGGGGTGTTTAGTTTGGGATAATAGGTATGAAAGGAACGATGGGGAAGTTTTGGACCTAGAGCATATCTGAGCTGGGAATTCTGTGATAGGAGCAGAGCTAAAGACTTGTGAGGAGAGTGTCAGGAAGGTCTAAGTGGTTAGAAAAATCCTACTCCTGCATCAGCACGTGTCAGACAGCATGGTGACAGAGTTTCACTTGGTTTGAAGAATACCAGAACGTGGTGCTTGGGAGACCATGTTTCCTGAGCTCGGACTTGTGTGGTGTGCAGAGCTCAAGTCACCTGCCTGCAGATTGTTCTAACGCAATTCTTTCAGGAAAACACAGGTTCCCTGTGTGATTGGCTTGGTTTTTTAAGTCCAGCCTAACCCCCAAGTGACCAGCTGACAGGATGGGAATACCAGGTGGTCCCAAGAACAGCTTCTTCCTCACCCTCAACCCTCATCTTGAAATGTCAATCTAATGACAAGAGATAGGAATATTAAACTCTACAATTATTAGTAAGTTATTTCCCCATTTGTTGGTTCCTTTTGAAACCTATTTATTCATTTTCTCTGGAAGGTGACGAAATGTGACAGATTTTTGCTCCTATTCCTCTGAGGGGGATAACTCCTAATTGAGGGATAGATTCAGGAAAACCGCATAAGGATGTGGTTTTTCTCTTTGTTTTTCCTTGTAGTAATCTTCTTGCCCTTCCTTTTTCCCTGAGTCTGGGACATGTGGTTGTAACATAGGTCAAGTGATTTGACTCTTGAGGGTGGGGAAGTTTGAAGCTCTTTCATTATTCAGTCTTTATAAAAAGATGGAATTAAAGATGGAACCTCTGTAGAGATGTTTGGAAATGACCAAGGGAAAAAAAATGCTGCTGCAGAGGCAGAACAGAGATGCAAAGGTAATGGGATTGCAGGGCTTTCCCATGGGAGGGTGTTCACCTGGAGACATTGTCAAGAGAAGGGATTCTTGCTAAGCTGGAACTTGAAGAAAACCAGTGATTTGACATGTTTTCGGTAAAGCCCACTGAATTCCTGACTGCTTGTAGGAATCCAAGACTTGGGATTTCTTAGATTCAAGACTTTACTACTTGTATATTTGTACTTCTCTGAAATTGGGACAGGTACATAACTCAGACTGTCTTAACAGGGGCCTTGAAAGTTGCTGCTTGCACAACTCAGGGCTGTTTAAATGGTGATGACATCAGAGTATGGACTAACATGCATTTTCTGTATTGGGTTCCTGGACTGGTTTTGACCAACATCTCAGCTTTCTGCCTTTGGCTTTCCATATCAATTGAGTGCAGTATTTGAAAGGATGATTCTTTTCAGCACTCACAGCCCATCCCCATTTTCCACCTGAGTTCCCAAACTTTCTTGGCATCCCAGAACTCTTCTAATCTCTCTTTTCCACATAGGAATTCTTCCTCCACTGCAGCTGTGAAATGTCCATGTGGGTCACTCAGAAGGTGCTTGCTGTTGACAGGGATTGGATCTGTGCAGGGGATGCTCTTGGGGGAGGAAATAGAGTGGTGAAGGACTGCAGCAAACCTGCTGTTTTTGTCAAATCCAGTCACAGTGACACTCATTCAGTATCCACAACAACCCCATGTAGAGCACTAAGACCCCAGAGCAAACTGTGCACACTGTGGTGTGTCACTGCTCAGCCAGGGCTCAGTGACAGCAACAGCCACTCCATATTTCAGTGCACTTCTCTCTTTTGACAGGTTGCTCCTTGACCCCACTAAGCTGCTATAAAAATCTCTTGGCTTCCCAGGCAGGGAACAGGGTGCCCTGAGCACCTTCTCCTGCAGCCTGAGCTGTGGCTGTTGCTGCCCTGTACCTGTGGCTTCCAAAGCCTGGGAACACTGAATTCTTTTCTGGATGATCTGGTCTTGCTCTCAGAAACTGATTGGTCCTTGAGTCAGTAATAAAAAGATTGCCAAACCAGAATAATTTTTTTTGACAAATGTTGCTCTGAAGTTTGAAGAATAACATCCCAGTCTTGTTATAAGGCATCTTCCATTTCCAGGGTTATCCTCCTGTCACTGGCTTTGCACAATGGTTGTATCTCAAGACAGATCTCTCTCTTTACAAAGACAGCAGCTGCTACCTTGGCTCAGTTTGAGTTTTGTAGGACATCTCAAGTGAAAGAATTGTGTGTATATGAAAGTAGGGAATGGCAGTGGCATCCTCTGTTGTCATCTGGAGTTTGTCAGCACAGGAAATATCAAGACAGAAGTCAAAAAGAGACTGATGTGAGATAATGAAGGAATAATACAAAGAGACTCAATAATCAGGAAAACATTAATAATCAATAAATGTAAATATTTTATCCTTTAACAGCAGATGTTTACATGTAGTACTTCTGGCCTGGCTATTTGTTTACACTTGAAAAAAGCATTTTGTAAAATAGTAATTGAGCCACTGAACAATCAAACTTACATATTTTCCTTTGGGTCAAAGAAAGTTCTCAAATTCTTTAAATGCTTCCAATTTCCCTACTTTATTGCCACATCTTTTCATAATGGATTGAGTTGTAAAACAAGTGTTAAAATAATCAGATGGCATAATCCAAAATGTACATCCTGACCCAAAGTAAGACTGGGGTTTAGCCATGAAAAACTTAGCCTTGTAAGAACTAGTCTTGAAATTAAACTTAGGGCACTTCCATATCTTTATTTTACTATTTATTTTGGAAAACACTTTTAAGAAAGGATTAGAAAAAATGCACTTGAGAGAAAACACTTCCAAATATCTCCTGTGGCTTAATAATAAAATAGGACACTTCCTGATTAGGAAAGCATTATGAGATGTAACAGATTGGGTAGTAATGACAACAATGGATTACACAGAATGGCTTTGTTTAGGAAGAACATGTCCATAAAATAATTCCTGTGTGGTAAACTGCACTGCTAAGTATTTTAGATATCTGTGGATATATTCCAAATGATTCCTCTAAGTTTGGGTCTATAAATCTTTGTTACAAAGCTTTTCCTTTTAGAACTTCTTCAGGATTTTGTGGGAGACAGGAATTCAGCCGTGGAAAGAAAGACAAGAATCTGATGTTTTGTTGTATTGGGGGGGTTTTAGCTATTCTATTTTAAAATGTTTTCTTCTGTACACTTGTAGAGGAATATCAGGAAAGCATCCTTGGGCAGGTCCTTGAATTTCTCTTGTATGTTCCCTGTGAAACATTAGAGAATGCCTAAGGAGGAAGGGAATTAAGGCAAACCCATGGACACACAGGAGGGATGAATATACCTGCAGGGATTGGCTTGAAGGGAGGAAGTGCAGCTACACACAGGCCAGCTGTTTCATACAAGCATAAATGATCTATGAAATTGCATCACTGGGTCATGAAGTGCAATGATCTGCACTGCATGAGGCAGTTACCCTGTTTCCTTGGTTCTTTTTGCTTCCCTTCTCCTGGCGATAGTCAGGAATCATAGAATGGATTGGGTTGGAAAAGATCTGTGAGATCATCAAGTCCAACCCTTGGTCCAACTCCAGTCCCTTTACCAGATCATGGCACTCAGTGCCACGGCCAATCTCACCTTAAAAACCTCCAGGGATGGGGAACCCAGCCCCTCTCTGGGCAGCCCATTCCAATGCCTGAGCACTCTCTCTGGAAAGAATTTGTTTCTGCTCTCCAACTTCAATTTCCCCTGGCAGAGCTTGAGCCCATCATGCCCCCTTGTCCTATTGCTGAGTGCCTGGGAGAAGAGACCAACCCCCACCTGGCCAGAACTTCCCTTCAGGCAGTTCCAGACAGTGCTGAGGTCACCTCTGAGCCTCCTCTTCTCCAGGCTAAAC
>JAJPCS010000038.1:974341-993940 GCA_021164005.1 Willisornis vidua nigrigula
ATTTGAGTTTTTTAGGACTTGTATGTCTCAATCACTTGAAGGAACTCAAATACTACACTAAAACCAGGGGTTGTGTAGCTCAGTCTTGATCCTTCACTTCTCCCCACACCATTTCTATGCACTCCCTTTTCCTGGCCATATCTGGGATGACTCAGATCCAGAGAGTTGAAACCAGTGAAATCAGAATTACCCTGTTAGTAGGAAGTCAGAATTACCCTGTTAGAGGGTTTAAACCAGTAAAATCAGAACTACCCTGTTAGTTCCTGGGGAACTGGAAAATTCAGTAATGCTTATTTTTTTCAATTGCAATTCTGCAGCTTGTTCCTGTCATTTGTGTTCTCCAAGAAATATGAGAAGAAACCTTCCTGTGGTATTTCATGAACTTTTACATTAAGAAGACTGGAAACTGAAAACCTTCAGTATATAATAATCTTTCTGTATTATGTCAACACTGATTCAATAGTGAACCATCAGACCTAAGTTTGGCTTCAGTTTGCAAATATTTGTGTTTTTCAGACCTTGAAAAGCGATGTTGCCACACAAAACTAATTATTCTGTTGGCCTTAATACCCTTAAAAAGTTAATTTCCTGTGCTCTGGTGCAGCTCAGCCTGTCCAAACACTTCCATGCTCCTTGCTGTCCATAACATGCCCCTGACCCAACATTTTCTTTTCCTGATCCAAAAGCACCAACATGATGCCCCAAATATTTAAAATATGCCCTATTGCCACATTTAACTTGCTTGCTTTGACCTGTATTTGGTGTCATATTTTGGATAAAAGCTGAAAATTATGAGGAAATGCTTTGATCAAATGGTAAATCAGAGAGAAGGATGCACAGTTTCTGGTATAAAGCATCAGATTTATACAAATATTGAGAAGTGTGAAGTTTACCTCGGTTTTCCTTCCACAGCATGGAACCTTGTATTGCAGAAGCTATTTTAAAATAATACAATATTAAACAGTGTGAGTACAGTAAAACTAAAAATATCACCAAGCTATTTAAAGCAGCTGTGTGAAAAAAATAACTCCTGCCCTGAGGCTCTTGCACTATTACCCAGCAATGCCTGAACATCAGGCAGGGTGTCTCAGACAGGGTTAGCAGTAAAAGGGCTGTTGCATTATTAATTTTAGTTTTGGTAGGAGTCATTTTCAAAGAGAAATGTTGCAGCTTTCTGTAGATGGGTCAGACTTGAGACTGGATCAGCTCAGGTAAAAAAAAAACAAATAAAAAACCCCCCAAAGCCAAAGCAACAAACTAAAAAACCGCCACCAAACAAACCACAAAATGGCCAATGGGGTACCATCCATCAGGACAAGCTGCATTCCATTACCTGCCCCAGCAAGGAATAGGAGAGTTATAGAGGGAAATTTTCCTGGGAAAACAGTGCTCTAGGCCAACAGATTGTGGCTGGAAAATTGTTGTAGGGTAAATTCTTGCCATGTGAAACCATGGCTGAGAACTTGTGTGCCACCTGAAACTGTGATGTGAGACAAAGGGGAGTCCTTGAGGTCCACAAGGAGCTCTGGTCTGCAGAGATGTTTCCCAGAAGCTCTGGCCAACAGTGGCAGAGACTGTCTTTGTTCCCTTCTTTCAATACTTTGATTATATAGGCAGCAATAATCCATCTAAGGCCAGATGTGTACAAGCTCTGTTGAAGATAATTGGATTATAGTGAAACCAGACATCCTCCTTTGAGCTACTTCCTTAGACCTGCCCTGAAGAACAAAGCCTTGGAGATATTAATCATGAGGAAATTGGGTTTTTTGTAGAGTTTTGAAAGAGCATTTCAGAAATGTTAGTTATGTTATCTCAAATACTAAAACTGAAACCAGCAGTATTTACCTCTTTGAATTAAGAGCCTATTAATCTGTGTGTATCTCAAACAATGTAGTGCTGAACTTTGATACTGAGGTTTTTTTTATAATAATTAGAGGCAGGTTCTGGTCTCAGTAACAAATTATACTGGATATAAAGCAGTGTGATATATCTGATTTTAGCCCTATGGGAATAATGCTTGTTTCAACTGCAGGTTAAAATGTTTTTAAAAGTGGAATATGTCAACAGCAGCAGAACACTTGAATGAGTGTACACATGCTGTGGGTGTTCAGTGCCTCTTACAACACCCTTCCTGCTCATGTGTCAGTTGTCCTCTCTTGGTTATGGGTCAGGCCTCCTTTTCCCACCAGGTGTCATTTTTACCAGGGATTCACACCCTGCTCCTGGCACTTATCTTGCCCATTCTGTGAAGGCTTCTGTTGGCAGGGAAATGCAAGCCCTCTGTGTCCTTAGTCTCACAGAAAGGATCACTGCAAGGCAATTTCCTCCTTGCACAAAAAGGAATTGTGATGTGGGAGGGAGGACGGCAATATGGACCACTCCTTCCCTGTAGGCAATAAAGCAAGGAGGGAATCTGGGGACAGGAGAACCTGGAAACAGCACTTTGTAACTGCACAGCATGAAAGATCAGTGGTTTATAACGTCTGGTGACTCCTCACAGGTGTCTCGGTGGTTTATGGAGACAATGGTGCACCACTTGTTCTGATTTACAGGGTTCAGAAATCAATCCCAAGTGCTTGCCCTGCACACAGGGCTCACAGGGGACTTCAGCTGCTGCTGTATGTGACTTGTCCATAATTCTGCTTGTTTTATTTCATACTGTGTGTGGTTCAGCTGTAGGATGTAACACGTGCCACTCCTACTCAACAGAACAGTGTGCAGTCAGCCACATCTGCCAACAGTGTCAAAACAGTTTTTATTGCTTTTTACTCCTGTTCAGCTTTGCAGAGACAATACAGACAATTGCAAGGCTGGTGCATTATGAACAGCTCATTTGTTGAGCTCCCTGTAGAGAACAGTCTCTGCTGGTGCTGTGTGAGCCAGATGTGCACCCACTGACCATGGGGCTTCTGGGCAGGGAGCAGCAGCTCCTGGGGCCTGCCTTCCCTGGGAAGGGAGCCCTGGATGTGGCTTTTCTGAGACAACAGACAGGATTGAAGAGGCTCAGCATAAACACAGAAGGAAATCCCAGGTGTGACTCAGGTTACACAGAACTGCTGAGGCCTCAATCTTGCTGCTGCTTCACAGGCATTCATGAGAATCATAGAATGGATTGGGTTAGGGTTAGGGTCCCTTTACCAGATCATGGCACTCAGTGCCACGGCCAAGCTCACCTTAAAAACCTCCAGGGATGGGGAATCCACCCCCTCTCTGGGCAGCCCATTCCAATGCCTGACCACTCTCTCTGCAAAGAATTTTTTTCTGCTCTCCAACTTCAATTTCCACTGGCAGAGCTTGAGCCCATCGTGCCCCCTTGTCCTATTGCTGAGTGCCTGGGAGAAGAGACCAACCCCCATCTGGCCAGAACTTCCCTTCAGGCAGTTCTAGACAGTGCTGAGGTCACCTCTGAGCCTCCTCTTCTCCAGGCTAAACAGGGTTTGTACTGCATGGAGTAGGCCTGCTATATCTCTCATATTGATGGTTTTATTCAGTAGAACAGAACATAATTTTTTATTTTTAGTAGGGATACAACTTTGCTATGTTTTCTAGTCATGAGCTAAGACAGCTGAAGTCTAACGGTCTTGTCTTTTTAAGTCAAACTGTTGAAAGCAAAGACAAGTCCTATGAGGAGAGGCTGAGGGAGCTGGGGGTATTTAGCCTGGAGAAGAGGAGGCTCAGGGGAGACCTTATCACTCTCTACAATTACCTGAAAGGATGTTGTAGCCAGGCGGGGGTTGGTCTCTTCTCTCAGGCAACCAATAGTAGGACAAGAGAGCTTGGGCTTAAGCTCTGCCAGGGGAGGTTTAGGTTGGAGCTCAGGAAGAAGTTCTTTCCAGAGAGAGTGCTCAGGCATTGGATTGGCCTGCCCAGAGAGGGGGTGGATTCCCCATCCCTGGAGGTTTTTAAGGTGAGATTGGCCGTGGCAGTGAGTGCCATGATCTGGTAATCAAAGTGGGGTTGGATTGAGGGTTGGACTTGATGATCTCGGAGGCCTTTTTTAACCCAACTGATTCTGTGATTCAGGTGTGCCTCTCACTTAGTATAAAAGTGTTGTTTATGGTTTTTTTTCAGGCTGACCTTTAAAACAGTTAAAATGCTTACTGAGGCTGATGAACATTCCTGGTGTAATTAATGCAACTTAAAAGAAAAGAGAGTTACCCATGAAAACTTCAAGGACTTCTCTGCAGCAAGAATTCCTTGTATAGGTATGTGTTGGGTGTAAGCAGAGCTTGGAAATTGTATGAGCACTTAAAGACAGGGAAAGGTGCTCTGTAAACCCAGCAGATGCCAAAGAGCCCCTGCAAACTGATATATCTAAATTTGGTGAACTTGTCCCTCTGTCTTCCCAGCTGAGCACTGTCATAGTCATGTCACTTGTAGTTGAAAGGCAGAGCTAAGGACAATTATGTGTCTGGAGCAGTTGTTTCTCAGTATCCAGCAGGTACAGTGATGTGGTGGTGTAACTTCAAGTTTGTCTGCATGGTTTGAGGTGTCAGTCTGCAGGCTGATGACTCAAAGGAGTTGCTGTGTCTGCAGATACCTTGGTGAGGAGACTGGAACTGAAATGTTGAGAGAAAAGAGCAGCACCTCTAAGCAAAGCTCTTGTGATGAGCTGGCAGAGCAAGGGCAAGAGCAGAGCTGCAGGAGCAGGCAGGACTCAAACAGGGGTGCAGGTTCAGTCGGTAAAGCAGGCAGCACCTTTGCCAGCAGGAGAAGCTGATGCTGCAGGGCAGGAACAGCTTGGTAAGGCCTTGTTCTCCTCCTCTTCAGGGGAGGGACCTGCTGGCTGTAAAGCCATCCGCTGCAAAGGCATTGATAGTGCAGAAGGTGAGGGATCAGCCCCATGGCCACACCAAGGTGCCAGGGAAGAAAACTTCATTATAATGCAACTTTGCTATTGTGTCTTACTTCTTTTCACAGAATATGCTGAGCTGTGAGGGACCCATAAGGGTCATAAGTCCAACCCTTAGTCTTCTTGCTGTCTTTTCCTCCCATTCATGAAAGGCACAATTAATTAAAAAATTTGATGTGTTTTTAGGTGTAGAAAAATAAGGTATTTGAGCACCAGGCAAGTCAGTTTAACTTTTCCCGGCTTTGGGGTGGGCTCTCAAGCTGATGCTTTATTACTGCCACTGAAGTTTAAACCTGGCATGGTTGATATCAGTCAAAGGCTGCCAGAAATGTTGCAGCAGGCTGTGTGTAATGTCAGGACATCTGTCCTGAGTCATTATGACATTTCATAGTAGGTTCTTTAGGCTGCAATTGGAAGGGATATGCTATTTAAGTGCATATCCACTTCTTTTTACTTTTTATTAGCAGGATATATTGACAGATGAGGGAAGACAGTGGCACCTGAGCCCATGCCAGACTTATCTCCACAGTGTTTGCTTGGGGAGGTGGATCTGACATTGCAGAGTGACTGGGGGTGGCTCTGGATCTGTCCTTGCTATATTTGTATTGGTATAATTGTGATTTGATTTATTTGCAAAAATAGCCCAGGTCTTCACTCCACAGAAGTGGAGGGTATGTGGTGATGGTCGTTTGGACTTTTGGGGAGTGTTGCCTGCAAAAGAAAACCCTAAAGCCTGAAAATCTCAGCACAAAACAACAGACAGTTCTGAAGCACTGTGACAATCAAACAACAAGAGCAGAAAAAATGTTTAGAAGAGACATATGGCTTAACATGCTGGCCCATTTTTGGTTGATCTTTTTCCAATCCTTCTGCTCTCTCAATATAACCTCTCCCTGTCTCTCCTTTATTCCATAAGCCCATCTGCCTTCATCTGTTAATTCAACCCTCTGTTACTATTGAATTGTTTATCAGCCAAATGAGTGTGGATGATGAGCTCCTCTGTTCACTCCAACCTAGTCAGAACAGGCCTGTACTCAGTGCTGGGAGAAATGTAAATAACTAATGATTTGTCTGGAAACCTTTGAGAGGGGGCCCAGAACAGCTGAGCATTTGGCATGTTCAAAAAAAAAAATCAAGGCCTGAATGCAGGCAGGAATAATTTCATCTTCAGCACCCTACTGAGCGCACAGTGATTTTTGGCTTTGTGTGCTTTCACAAGGTAAAAGGAATCCCTATCCCTGCTTGTCTTGGGCTTGATTGGCTTCCAGTTCAGTCTGGGGGAGAGCTCATGAGATGTCTGAACTGAGCCAAGAGGCTTAACTGGCCCATGAAAGGGAAAATCTCAACTTCTTTCTTCTCCTTGGAAAGCCCTGCTTTTCCCATGTGCTTTCATCTCTATAACTGAAGGGAAGTTCTGGCCAGGTGGGGGTTGGTCTCTTCTCCCAGGCACTCAGCAATAGGACAAGGGGGCACGGGCTCAAGCTCTGCCAGGGGAAATTGAAGTTGGAGATCAGAAAGAAATTCTTTGCAGAGAGAGTGCTCAGGCATTGGAATGGGCTGCCCAGAGAGGGGGTGGATTCCCCATCCCTGGAGGTTTTTAACCTGAGATTGGCCGTGGTCCTGAGTGCCATGATCTGGTAAAGGGGCTGGAGTTGGACCAAGGGTTGGACTTGATGATCTCGGGGGTCTTTTCCAACCCAATCCATTCTATGATTCAGTGTACCCAGGGGAGGTGTTGGTCTGACTCCAGCTAGGAGAAAATTAACCCAGTCAAACAGTGAAGGACCAAGGGAAAGCCTCGGCAGGAAGATGTGGGACCACCAGATCAGGAACTGGGTGCAGAGCAGGAATTCATTCATCCCTTTTGAACACCCACTCTCACCAAAAGCGAAACCTCTCTGGCTGTGTTCTAGCACAGTGCTAAAGCCTGAGCCTAAAGGCATTTCTGGTTGCCCAGTCAGTAATAGAGCCTGTGTGAAAGGTCGGCTTGGTGACCTTGATCAGAACTAGTCCTCTTGGGGGAGTGCCTTCTAAATCTATTCCTGTAACTACAGACTTTCTCAGTTTGCCCCTTTAGAGGAAGTCTCCAGTTGAGATTAAAACTAAATATATGTTAATTAAGCCAAGTCACTCTAGTGCTGTGGCTCTCCAGGGGTCTCCTGTTCTCTTCTGGCTTCGTTGGTGTAGTTATGATGTAGTGCCAGCTTTTTCATAGACAAGGAGACAATTATTGTCCTCTTCTAGCTTTGATTCCTAAGAAAAGGCTTGCACAAATACTTGGAATTTCTGACTTTATGCAACCCATGCGATCTTTAAGCTGGTTGAGACTTCTGATACACATTGGATGAGGGAGTCTCAAATACAGCAAGTTCTTTTAAGTTTGATGACAGCCAAATGGAGGAGCAGAGACACTGGTAAAGGGTCCTGGTGTGGGAGAAAAAGCTGTGATGTGCAGTCACCATTCACTGGGGAAATATCAGAGAAGCTACAGGAACACTCATCAAAATAATTTCATTGGTGACAGAACAAATTGTTGGGGTATGGGCTCCATCTTTTTGTCATCAAACATGCTTTATGATAGTTGGGGTTTTTTTTTTTTTTTGCTAAGTAGAGCCTTAGTTGTAAAAATAATTGGTTTTTTTGTAGCATTATCTTTATGCAGGAAAATGTAGCATAGACTTTATGCAGGAAAAAATACAGAGTGTATTTGCCCATATAGAAAAATGATTCATCTTTGTATCTCCTCTGCCAGGGATGCCAATATTTAACTGCCTGCTGTTTTGAGGCTGGTTAGCATTTGCTTCAGGAAGAGAATGAAGGCAGAGGAAAATGAACTAAACAGGGACAAATGTCAAACCAGAGTGTATCTACATGTACATCAATTAGGTGAAACTGCCAAAACCAGGCCATGCAAATGATTGCAGCTGAGGGGCTGGGATTCTTTTGATCAAGCTGCTTAAAGGCTTAGGTAGTTCAGTGTAAAGAAACTCTGTTGTACACCCAGGATAAAGCCGGGTTATAGTCTGGGCTGTTCCTGGGAGGAAGAAGTTGGTCTCTTCTCTCAGGCACTCAGCAATAGGACAAGGGGGCACGATGGGCTCAAGCTCTGCCAGGGGAAATTGAAGTTGGAGATCAGAAACAAATTCTTTCCAGAGAGAGTGCTCAGGCATTGGAATGGGCTGCCCAGAGAGGGGGTGGATTCCCCATCCCTGGAGGTTTTTAAGGTGAGCTTGGCCGTGTCACTGAGTGCCATGATTTGGTAAAGGGACTGGAGTTGGACCAAGGGTTGGACTTGATGATCTCAGAGGTCTTTTCCAATGCAATCCATTCTATGATTCTGTGATAGGGGGTGGCAGTCCTGCTGGCTCAGAAATCACTCTTGGACCTGCCCCATGTCATTCCCCAACAATCACAATCTTTGGTCTTCCTTTCTGAGGGACTGTTTGTCGTGGCCCCTTCCCAGATGGTCAGATCTGGGCTGCCAGCATGCAAGGATGTGGTACCCAAGAAGCAGCCAGCTCATGCCCAAGAGCTGCTAAAAGAAAGCACCTACACCAGACAAGCACCCACTGCTGTGCCTAAGAGTGGCACTCAGCTGAGGTATGAGCAATCCCATCTGTGTAAGGCAAAATACAGGCAAAACCATCAGACAGCATCAGCCAAGTGCCTCTTTAAAGGCAGTGTGTGTGTCAGGAGCAGAGTTCTGAGTCCCAACAGAGAGAGTAATCCAAAAGCAGAAGCCACATAAACCGGATATGAGAATAGAATCTGGACATAAATGCGCCTTCCCCCTGGAAATGCTGCCCTATGTCAGAGTGGCAGTCTCTTTAGCAGGCAAAAATTGTGTTTATTGTTAAAATTTAGCGAATATAAAGGTGCAGGAAAGAGGTGTAGTTACATGGCATCTAGCTCAGCTGGAGAGGAATCCAGGATAAAAACTTAGGATATGCCCAGATGTTGAAGTACCCTCACAGCACAGTGTCTTCTGTCAGTTCTGCCAAGGGGGTGGATTCCCATTTGTCAGTCACCTGCTCTTTACTTATACACTGGCCATCCAGAGCCAATGGAAGGATAATGGCTGTGCTCCTGTATTTGGTTAAAGGGGCAATATCAAGGTTAAGCAGCTTGGAGTTACTCTTGGGTTTTATACAGCCGTAAGGAAGGAGCATGCTTAGTTAATGATCCAGAGACTGACCACTTCTGTCAGAAAAGCTCTCTTGGGGAGAGTTTGGGTCTTTTGCACCTGGCCCCCCACAAATGCAAGATATGAGTAAACCCTGTGAGAGGCTTACTCAGTCCTACCATAATCACCCAGATCAGCTCAAGTGAAGGAGGATATTAGTGGAGGGTTTGTATTGGCTGTAGCACAACAACCAACATATCTGTCTGTTTTTTAGATCAAGGTGTGCCTGACATTTGTTACAAATAACTAAATTTTCCATTTTCCCCCTTATTTGATTAAAGAGTTCAAAAATAACCATAAAATGTACTATACTAAGTAGACATTCCTCTGATATATATCAAGCATGAGCCACCAGAATGACAGATTTTGGAAATGCTTCCATTTGCTGCTTTTGTAGGACTATTGTCTGGCTATAAAAATTCTGCAAAATTCCCTGCAACATAGACAAGCATCCTGGTCACTTGGTGCCCAAATCATCCTCCCCACATACTGCCTGTAGACCTGTCCTGAGACATGACTGTGCCTTAACTTGTGGCTGAAAAGATAGCAGGAGTTGTCAACAAGCCTGTGGGACAACAAACTGTGCTGTTCTGCTCAGCCTGTGGGAGGCTGGGGAGTGTATAAAAGGTAGGCATATGAAATTCAGAGGTTTGTTTGTTATATAGATAGGAATCTGAACTGCCAAAGTTTAGTCTAATTTTAAAGCTCCTTATGCATTATGTAACTCTCCTCCCTTTCAGTAAAATGCAAAGTTGCAGTGGAAGCCACTTTATTTCCAATGTGTATGATTTCATTCTCTTGAGGAACAGCAGGGCACAATGTCCTCTGCAAAGCCTGGCTCATCTTCTGAACCAGTTCCCATATTCATCCTCTGCTCAATATTTGAATGTACATCTACCAGAAGTGGGTAAGCATTTCGCCTCTTGATCTTAATTTTCACCTCTGATTTTACTCAAATTCCAAAAGGGGACAATTTTTAACTTCCTTTTCCTGTAGTAGGTTCAGGATATTCTTTTCAGTCATGAGGGAAAGCAAGGGCTGTAGCTTGTGAATAAGAAAGCATATGCCTTGCTCTCCTTAGGGAGGTTTCTCTCTCCAGGTCCACAGAGCATGACAAGGTCTTGCTCCATATCTGATGGTCCTGAAATGTGTTCAAGCATAAACATTGATGTACAGATTAAAACAAGGAGGCAAGTGTCCATCTGGAGCCTCCTGTAAGTATTTGTTTGCATGGTCCACTCCAACCCATCATCAGTGGATGGCTTTGCTGAATGAGAAGGGCCTGTGTCCTTGCACAAGCACCACCTGAACTCTCAAACACCTGCAGAAAGGTGTGTTTGCACACCAGCATATCCTGAAATGCACATTAATTGGCTCGTGTGGCCCTCATGGTCTGGTATATCTTTTGGTTTGCCTTGTTCCTGGGGCAGAGCTGGTGTGGCTTTGTGGTGATGGGCCCCCTTTCTTCCCACTGTGAATGCACAGGAAACCAGCCCACCTACTGAGCTTGTGTGGGGGTAATTCTAATTGTAGATGTACTTCTTCTTTCACTAATGTTATAAAATACCAAGCCATCCTTCTTCTCAAATTCAATTTGGTTTTCTTCTGAGGCTTCTGCTGGTGTGGAGTTCTAATGTCTCCTGTTTCACCTCTTAAAGAAAGGAAATATGATGATCAAGTGGAAATTAGAGGCCACAATGTGCCTGAAAATATTTTGAAGTGTGTTGGTTAGAAAATTAAAATAAGTATTTCTTGCACTGATCCCAGTAAATCTGAGATCTGAAGAAATTTGTACGAGGGGAGATGGCAGAGATGGTTTTAGAAACAATGTTATCTTTGGTTGTGAAGTTACTGGACACATTTGTGGTTTCTATCAACATGACTTTGCTTCAGGACAGAACTTTAGGCCCAGAAGAGTCTAACCAATTTGATATATTTAGCAGTGGGTGGGTGTGATGGTTTTTTAAAAGCGCCATTTAAAATTTTTTGTGTCTAAAAACATGAGGTGAGGGGACAAGCAGGTCTCTGCAGGACTGATTTGTCCTTTCTCTCTGCCAGCTCTCATGGAGAGCTGTTCTTCAGCCCTTGGCTGGAGGGTGCAGAGACAGAGCGTTGCTGCTGGAAGCTGTTCCCTGCAGTTCCAACAGCACTCTTGGTCTGTCTTTGGGCAGCAGCTTTGCAAGACCTGTGGGAGAAAGGAGTGTAGAGCCCCATCCCGAACTGCATTGTCAAACTTGCTCTTTGCAGCTGTCGTACTGTGGTTCCCTTTGTCCAGGGGTGCGAGTCATAACGCCTTGTCTGGGAGGAGAGGCTGGAGGTGAGGGCGGTGTAGGGTGCCCGTTCCCCGGGGGCAGAGCAAGCTCTTGGTTAGGTGAGTGGCAAAAAGGCTTTAATGATCACCCCGCAGGCTCTGGCGCTGGTGAGGAGTTGGTGTGAGGGCGGCAGCCGCGAGCTCACGGGGCAGAGAGGAAAACAGAATGATAGTTTTTTTTAATTAATTTTTTTCCCCCTACCTCGGTGCCCTATGCAGGGCGAGATGAACTGAGGAGAGCCGGGGGGGAAAGAGCGGGCGAGCTGCGGCTGGGCAGCGCACCTGGGCGGGCTGGGACGGCGCCGTGCAGAGAGGGAGGGATGCAGGGGATGGGATGGAGGGATGCGGAGAGGGAGGGATGCAGGCATGGAGGGAGGAGCGCGGAGCGGCGGGCGGCGCTGCCGGGCTCCCTGCGCGGCGTGTGGGTGGCTCCAGGCGGCCGGTACCCAGCGACAGGCGGCGAGGTGGGAGGAGGCTGGCGGGGCGGTGGAGGAGGAGGAGGGAGCGCGGCCGTGCTGCGGGCGTATCAGCCGGTGCTGGACTATGGTGCGGCTCGGCGGGGGCTGACACGCCGGCACCCCGCCCTTCCTGCATGCCTCCCTGCCGGCTGACAGGCACGTGTGCGATGTGAGCGCTGCCCTCGCCGGGGGAGCATGAGCTGTGCCCAGGCCGGCATTGTCCAGGTACGAGGCGATGCTGCCGCCCGGCCCCGCGGGAGGGGAGGGTGGTGGGGCCGGGGGGGGAAGGGTGGCATCTCTTCCCGGCGGAGAAGGGCTGGCAGCCCCCGCCCGGCCGGCGGGATGCGGTGGTGGGTCCTGGGTGTGCGGGGCCCGCCTTTGTGCCCCGGAGGTGCGTGCGGGTGGGACCCCCGCGCGTGTCCGTGAGCGCTGCCGCGGGCGGGGGGTCGCTCTCGGAGGAGCAGATGGGCCCCGGTGGGTCACGGGCTGAGCCGTCGGCCTGTCGGCTGAATTCCACTAGCGAGCAAATAGTGTAGAATTATGATGAGCGACGTGCCGGCGGCGATTGACATCATTTGGGGGATGTGGATGCGCGCAGGCGGTGATGAAGAGTCCCGCGCTGGATTTTCAGTGGTTACGTCCCTTCCTTATAAAATTAGAAGCCCCCCAGGTTTGGTTCTTGGCTCCTTGACAATGCAGCAAAATTTAAAGCACGAACTGCCCATTTTCCCCCGGTCTGTTGCTGTAAGCCAATCTTGTGACTTCGTATTTTGGTTATTACCGTGTGTTATTATGTAACTGCGTTTTTTTGTTGGCAATTAAACGAAATAACTTAAAGTACGTTAAGAACATTGCCTTCGCCTGTAGCATTGTCAAATGCTGCGTTTGTCATTTTGCAGCCAGCACAGATAATGGGTTTGTACTGACATGGGCAGCACAATTCATTTTGTTCTCTCTTGCATCGTTTCCCGTGTGTTTCTCTGTAGTTGCAGAAGAAATTACTTGGCCTGGGTTTAGATTTTTTGGTGTCCTGCTGTTTGGAGCTGCAGTAGTGCCTCTTTTTTTTTTTTTTTTTCTGCTGCACTCAGCAGAAGTGCGTAGTGAGCCTGTCCAACAGCCCGTCAGGCTGTGCTCCTGTCCCTGTGTTTACTGGCACTGCTGTCTCCTTTTGAGGGTACCTAACCCTGTGTGGGCACGGCAGCAATTAGGGGCAGGGCGCTGCTGTGCCAGCAGTGCCACATAGCAGGTGGTCAGCTGCCTGTGTGAGGATTGCAGTTATTACAGTAATTCGTTTTGGCCAGGGGATTCATTTTGGAAATTTGGATTTTCCACTAAGAGGGGATTATCATTCCTCTGTGTAGTATGTGTGTTTTATGAAGAAGTGGAGTATCCTGGCTGCTCTCTCTGCTTCCTTGCTGCCTCTGAAGTGCACGCCCATTTGAACAACACAGGTGCAGTGTGGATTTCTGTGCTGGAAGTAGAAGGAGCAGCACACACTCAACACACAATGTTCATCCTGTCAAAGCAGTATCAGTCTAGTACAGGGGAAAGAGTATCTGTCCTTGCAGAGAAAATGTGCGGCCCATTTACTTGTTTGTTCAGGAGGGTGGGCAGTGGAGTCAGCTCAGAACAAAGAGTGGTGGGTCAGATGGGCAGCGTTTGTGAGCAGCGTGTGAGTCAGGACTGGATGGCACGGTTTGTCACTTGTGTAATACAATCACTAATGTGTTTCTGACTTAATGTGACCTGAGCTTTGGACTCCTAAACTTTTAGCATCAATCAGCTCTTTCTTCTCAGCTTGCTCCTTTGAAACCAGAGCAGGCCAGTGCATGAACTGATGCACTCAGTGGCTTTATCAGGAACTGTCAATATCTAAACGTGACGGTGATTTATTTGAAAGCAAACTGTGTACACTTGCTCAGAACATCGCAAAGAATTGATCCCGAATCCATATGCTCAGTATTTTAAATGCATTCTAATAAAGAGTACTTACTGTGTTCCAATAAATAAATGGTTAAGACTGTTACTAAAGTGCATCTTTCAGTGGCTTTGTGTTTCATGTACATGGCGTGTGATCTGGCATTCTTTGCCATTGTGAGATAATCCCTGTGAAGCTCCATGGAGTTTTGCACGTGCTGTGTCTGACGCTGAGTGGCGTTCATTGGAGGTAGTGCTAAATCCTTCTCCCTGTCTCCTTTTGAATGGTCTTCTTACAAACAATGCAATGACTTGAATACGTAGTGCCATCAAAATTTGCCTTATTAGCAGCTCTTTGAAAAACTGCAAAAGATGTTGTGGCATCATGGCATCAAGTTGTGAGAGTGATGGTGTTAAGCAGCTGGTGTTGGGCCAGGAGCTGCTCTAATAAAGAGGTTGGGTTGCCTGTTTCTGAAAGCTGTTGGATGTGTCTTGTGGATGCAGCATTAAGGCTGCCCTCTGGTTTCAGCTCTGAAAGCTGCTTTTAAAAAATACCCAGCAAAAGAAGCTCCTCATTTCCCCACCAGTTAAACATGTTGCAAAGTTCAAAAAGAAGGGCTTTTATTAATTAAAAAGGTGATGATTCTGAAGTTTTGTAGTTCGTGTTGATAGACTGTGCCAGGGAACGTAACTTGTCTTCACAGCGACTTTTGATCTTTTGAAATGTCTCATTGATCTTTACCTGTGTGGTTTCCTCCAAACTCGGGGATACCCACAAGGCCTGGCTTCAGCATGCAGAGGTCTTGGTGTTTGTGGGCCTCTAGAGACAGGCAGGAGAGCTTGAGCCTTATGCAAGTGCTCTGGGTGCCCTCCCTCCTCTTATGCTGGCAAACCTAAGCTGAGACCATGCCTTTGTGAGCAGTGCCCCAGCAGTTTCACTGGGTATCCATACACACGTGTGGCTTCCACGAGTGGGTCGTGCCTGGGGCTGCCACAGCTTTCCAGCACACACAGCCATGATTCTGTGATGGCACTGGGAGTCCCCATCACCTCAGATGCTCCCCAGCCCCCAGTGGCACCTGAGCTGCTGGGAGCGTTGCTGTAGCCTTGGCTGTTCCCCTGAGCTTGGCTTGCAGCAGCTTGAGGAGGATCCTGCTCATACGGGTTTGAGGATCTGCCTATGAGCAGGAGGAGGGATTGTGACGCCCCCTGTTCTTCAGGATGTCTGTTGTTTGTTTACGCTCAGCAGCTTTCTCGGTTTTGGCAATAAGGAGATGACTCAGTTTTGCTTCTGTTTAAGGCTTTTTTTACCCATTTCTCCTGTAACATTTCATGGGCTTTTGTGATTCTGCAATGGCTAAGTGGCAAATACTGCAGGGGTTTGGTTTAATTCCTTAGAAATATATTTCCATTGGCCTTAGATATCATGACCATTAACAGACTCGATCTTATGTACTTATGTATTTGTCCAAAAACACATAAATATTTTGTTTTCTACTGGTAATCTCACAAGGGTGGGGGTTGTGCAACTCAGGAAAAATGCAAGTACAGCCAGCAGCAATGGGCAGGATGATATGCCACCTACTGCAGTTGGTGCTTTCCATCTGAGATTTGAGGCCAGCAAGATACTTAGAATTAATTAAGAAGAAATGGCAAGGTTCTTTGATGCAGGGAGCCCAGGGTCATTTTCCTTCCAGTTAATGAGTGGTGTCTAGGCAGCTGTATAATGGGCCTGTGAGTCAGTCCTGGACTTTTTTGATCAGCTGTGCCTGGCTGGGGTACCCCATCGTTAGCTCTGAAGGAGGTGGTTTGGCTTCCTCAGGCAGAGCCCCTCAGGAGCTGCTGGGGCTGTCCCTTGGAAGACGGTGTCCTCATCCCAGATGCTTGTGGAAGATGGACCAGTAAGACTGGTCCAAACTACAGGCAGTGCAGACTGCTGGGGGCGAGAGGCTGGTTGTGGCCCTATGGCCTGATTTTGCTTTGGCAAGAGGGAGGAGCTGGGTTGAAGGAGGGCAGGAGCTGAGCCTGGAGCAGATTCCCTTGCTGCAGTACCTGTTGCAGCTCCCATTTGTCCTCTCCCTCCTGTGGTGGCAGCATCAGACACCACCATCCAGTCCTTCAGCGCTCTCCTTCCTACCTGAAGGGAAGTTCTGGCCAGGTGGGGGTTGGTCTCTTCTCCCAGGCACTCAGCAATAGGACAAGGGGGGCACGATGGGCTCAAGCTCTGCCAGGGGAAATTGAAGTTGGAGATCAGAAACAGATTCTTTGCAGAGAGAGTGGTCAGGCATTGGAATGGGCTGCCCAGAGAGGGGGTGGATTCCCCATCCCTGGAGGTTTTTAAGGTGAGCTTGGCCGTGGCACTGAGTGCCATGATCTGGTAAAGGGACTGGAGTTGGACCAAGGGTTGGACTTGATGATCTCGGAGGTCTTTTCCAACCCAATCGATTCTATGATTCCCCTTGCTTTATAACCTCACCCTCCTTTTCCATGTGTTAGAAGCAGCCTAAGCTTGGTCCCAGCCCTTCATCCTTTTGTCCAGAACAATGCAGATAAACCTTGAGATCTGGTGGGTGCTGGGGTGACATGACAGGCTGTTTCTTTGAGCTCTTAGAACAGGGGGAAACCCTAGTGCTGGTGTTGGAGCTGTGGAACTGTTCACAGAATCACAGACTATTCTGAGTTGCAACGGACCCACAAGGAGTGGGTCCAACTCTTCAGTCAATGGTCCAAACATGCGATTGAACCCATGACCTTGGCATTATTACAACCAAGTTTTAACCAACTGAGCTAATCTCGGGTTCCCTGGGACTCACCACACTCCGGTGTATCCAAAGCTGTGTGAGGCCGTGGCAGTGCAGGCAGCACTCCCTACTGCAGAGCACAAGGGTTGGGAGACAGACAGTGTGTGCACAGCACTCAGCAAACCCATCACTGAGACCTGCACTGAGGGTTCATTTTATGTGTTTAGCAAAACAGGCTCGCTCTTTCACGCTTTCCAGATATTTTTATATTTCTCTGCAGATGCTTGTGGAACACCAACATTTGTTTGGTTTGAAGCCTGAATTAAAATTCCCAACCCATGTCTGGAGGCAAAAGAAGAAAGGCAAGTATTTTTCCCAGAATTAAAATCAGTTTTAAATTTGAGTTGTTAACCCGTGAAATAGTGATGATAGAGAAAGTCTCTTGGACTGAATCACTTGGGTTTAAAATGGAATCTGCTCTAAAAATAAATGGCTAATTGCTTCAATGTAGTCAATATAGAATTTAAAGATGACTGACAGAGTGATTTGTCATCCATCTTCATAGCAGGAATCATCTGGGAAGTCTGTGATGTTAAAGGCATTTGTTTCTATTAGCACCTTTGAAAGTAGTTTTGTTAATGAACTCTTGAACACCAGGACTGAAATACGTCATGTGGTATAATTAATTTTAGGCAAATGTGTGCCATGTGTACCTTCAATTACCAAATCAGGTTCCTCAGGTCCTGAAACGTGTGGTTCAGCACTCCTGTTTTCTGAAAGAAAGCAGAAGCAGGTTGTACTGCTGGTGCCAACAAAGTGCTTTCACACATCTCCATGTAAAATGTAGGATGATGTCCTGAAAGCCTGGGAAGGTCTAATGATGTGCTACCCACTTAGACTTTTTCCAGAGAGGGAGACTGGTGGATACCCCTCCAAAACATGTGTGAGCAGAAGAGGGTGGAGCAGGAAATTGTCTGCTTTTCCCAAGGGGTGAAAGGAGAGCAAGAGAGGAGGGGAAATGCTTGATGAGATGGTCAAACGAGTCACTCTTTGCTCTGTGCTGGTTGTATGGAGCAGATGGGTCAAGGAGCTGCTCTCTGCATCTCAAGTGTTGTCCTGTCTCCTCTTCCTTCCTGAAACAGACTCTCCTGCCCAAGTCTGTCTCTTTGGCACAACAAATATTGTGTGTTGTACAGACCTTACTCAACCAGGTAGGGAACAATGAAGTTGGGCATGGTCCAGCTTGGCTTGTGAACTGTGTGCCTGTTTTAAGGCACTTCCTGAACCATTGAATTGCAGTCCTTCCAGCTGGACACAACAAGTGTGTGTGTGTCTACCTGCCTGGGCACCTGTGGTTGACAGACCAGTGGATGGACAGGATTGCCCCATGTCCCAGGCTGGGCAACTCGCTGCTTTTGTTTTGTCACTGTCAAGACTGATAGTGTCATTAAAGCAGGAGATATTGTCTTATTCCTACATCTTAATGCAGCCTCAGGAAAATTTCAACTTAGAATTCACATTTTAATGAAGAACATCCATCAAGTGTTAGGTTGTTTGTCAATTGTCTTTAATGATACGTAAAAAAAAGCTATGTGAGAGGCCTTAGGGGTTTAAATATTAATATATATACTGTTTCTTTGACAGGGTGTGTTTGGTGTGTGACAGCGTGGTTGCTCTGAAGCAGCATCTTGATTTAAATAGCTAAGTTTAGTTGCTACATGCTTAACATGAAAAGGGGGGTAAGCAGATGAACTGTTTAATCTCGAAGTCAGAACACATGTTTCCAAGATGATGCTTTCATGAAAGGCCTGTTAGACATTAGGTTGTCTCCTGCTTTGGCTACAGGCCTGTGGAAGCTGCAGAGGGATTAGGAGTGAGATGTTTCCATGGTCTTTCAAGTTGCTCTCAAATGGTAGGCAATGTGAGGTCAGTGCTGTGATTCAGGAATACGACATCCCTACCCTGAGTCATAGGAGGGACGTGGTGCTGAGATCAAGTGTCACTGAGCCAACCCCTTTGGTTTAAAAATGGTCAATGCTTCTTCTAAAGTTATTTGGAACTTTTCTTGCTGAAGGGCAGTGATGTGTGTTCTCTTGGGATTTCAAATTTTTTAAATTATTATTATTTTTTCACACAGCTGAGTGTCATGGAGAAGCTGTTTGATTCCTGTGCCAGAGTGAAGCACTGGCATTACCTTCTCATTACTTTAGCAGCAGGTTAAAGCAGAAACAGCCACAGGAGGTACCACCCAGACCAGGTATTAAGGACTAATGAGCCAAACTGTATTTTCTTCTCTGCTTCTTGAGCTAGAAAAGGATTCCAACAGAGAAACACCTGGTCCTGTGGTAGAACTCCTTTCCAAGCCCCATCACTGTGGTGGCTTGTAAGAGTTAGGCTGCCTGATTTACCTTCCTTTTTGTTTCCACTTCTTAACGTTCCTTGAGGATTTTGGTCTGTGAGTGAAATTACTCAGTTGTTATATAAGCAATGCTCCCTTTAAAGAATAAGATTTCCCACCTGACTAAAGGCTGAATTTCCCACCTGACTAAAGGCTGAATTTTCTGTGCTGGCCAAGAAACTGCATGCTGGTGTAGAACTCTTACCCACTGTTGCAGTTTGACTTTGCATTACTCTTTCATGCTCCTCAGAACTGTCACCCTCAAAGAATCATCTTTGCAGGTTTTCCAAGGTTCCCTCTCTTTGTTAATCTCTTCTCCCCCTTCACCCTTCTCACTCTCCAAGAACTGAGTGATTGCAAAGTGCTGTTGTTCTTTGCAGTGCAGTTTGCTACGCAGATACCGTGGGCCATGCAATTTTATGTCTCAGACAATTAAACCACAGTTTAATAACCAGACTAATTTTCCATACCTAATAACATGATGTAGTCTAAACCTTTAGTGTCTGTATTTGAGCAATTATATTAGGGCATTTCTAATTAAAAACATGTATCACCTAATTGTATGTCTCTGAATTCTTAAATATGGGTATGTTTTGCACTCAACCATGTATAAAGCAGGAGCAGGTGTAGAAGAGGGCACTTGCTTATCATGGAATGCTGAGGGCAGTTTACAGATTAGGTTTTACTGTTGCTGAGGAGGGAATGAAAGAGTTTGGGGTGTAGGCACAAAGTCACAAGC
>JAJPCS010000038.1:994340-1023026 GCA_021164005.1 Willisornis vidua nigrigula
CCTCAGCACTGTCTGGAACTGCCTGAAGGGAAGTTCTGGCCAGGTGGGGGTTGGTCTCTTCTCCCAGGCACTCAGCAATAGGACAAGGGGGCACGATGGGCTCAAGCTCTGCCAGGGGAAATTGAAGTTGAAGAGCAGAAACAAATTCTTTGCAGAGAGAGTGCTCAGGCATTGGAATGGGCTGTCCAGAGAGGGGGTGGGTTCCCCATCCCTGGAGGTTTTTAAGGTGAGCTTGGCCGTGGTCCTGAGTGCCATGATCTGGTAAAGGGACTGGAGTTGGACCAAGGGTTGGACTTGATGATCTCGGAGGTCTTTTCCAACCCAATCCATTCTATGATAGCTGGTTATCTGGAGTTGTCTGCATGCAACTGGTTTGTGTGCAGGCACCAGCAGGGTTTCTGCTCTGTGCTCCCTGGGGCTTTTACTCCCTGTGTAAAGCAGGCAAGTGGTTTGCTGCCTCTCTCCCCCTCAGTGTGCTTGTGCCCTGGGCTGGGTGCACAGTTGGGTGACAGTGCCTGAAGGGAGCCGCGTCCCCAAAAGCAGGAACTCCCAAACTGTTTTGTTGGGTAAGGCCTGGTGCTCAGGGAGGAGTCTCTTCTCTAGAAAGGGGTGTTATTATTTCTCTTGCACCTCATTTAGATAAGACCTAGATCTCTGACTTTCCAGGAATGTGTCCTAACAGGCAGAGAGTGTATGTGGGCATGGGATGTGCTTTACACCCATCTGGCCTTAGTCATTATGTTCTGCCTGGAAGATTTGAAGGTTCATTGAGCCAGAGAGCAAGAGGGAGCATAATTCTGCTCTAATGGGTAGAGGGGGCATTTGTGTTCCTTTGCCCAGAGCTGGCTCCTGTGTTTTATATGCAGAGAAGCAAATGGGTTGTCAGGGCTGGTGTTTCTGGGTGGCACAGGAGCAGAACAGTTTCCCTGAATCCTGCTATGTTGAAAGCAGGAATGAGTAGCAGTGAGTCCCGTTTTCAACTTGAATGGCTCCTTTTTGCACAAGTCCCATTCTTTGATCTGGCCCAAAATATCTATGTTCAGTCTTGGTCTTCTGATCTGTTTTTATTCATGCCTCAGTGATGCATCCAATGGGAATGTGCATGTTTGTTTGGCTTGTTTTATGCAGTAGTTTTTTCAGATGAATCCTGGTACTAGTGCTGAGTGTGAAAGCTTTCAAATACTGATTCCCATGTAATAGGATACTGGTATAATGCAGTCAGAGCTTTGATAAGGTGGAGATAATACGTGATAACCAGTTCTTGGAGCCTCAGAGAACCTTGGCTTAGAGCTTAGGAAGTTGATGGGCTCACCTGTAAGTTTGAGTGCCAAGATCAAGGTGAGTGATTATGAAAAATGCTTTCCAGCTGCACCACTCAGCCAAAACAATTGTCTTGCCATATTTTCCTCTCTTAATTCTTTGTTCATGGTTCTGATGGGTGGTAGAGTAGGAGGGAGACTTTGTAGATGCAGAGATGAGCCTCATGCCAATTGGGGATTTCTCATTAGAGAAACATAGTTACCATTGCAGTTCATGATAAATGAATAGGACAACTTCATCTCCCTCTTGGCACTTTTAGGGGTTTTGTTGGTTTGTTTGTTCCCCAAGGAAGCAGGAGGTACAAAACTTGGAGTTCAAGTCAGCAGGCGAATCCTGCATCTGCTGGAGGGTTTGCAGGTCTTCTGTCTAATGAATCATTTTTATGTAATTGCTGTGGAGGGGAAAGGAAACAGTCCTATTTTAGATCAGAGAGGCCTGGCATTGGGCAGCCTTTCTCAGAGACCACTGACCAGGTGTGATGTCCTCCCCTTGCTGTGGTTCCTGTCCCTGCAGTGCTGCCCTGCCAGGCTTGGCTCTGCAGGGCAGCTCAGGTGTAGCTCAGGAGCTGGGGCCAGCCCTTGGCAGCCCTGCTGAGTGCTGAGTCACAGGAGGAGATGGAGGCACAAGTGTTGTGCAGGTCTGTGCAGCACCAGGGGATTGTTTGCTGAGAACCAGAGACCCCCCAAAATCACAAGATGTTGATCAAGATTGGGGATATAATTACAATGCTCGTTTTCAGTCAGTTGGCAGCTTGAGTAAAGAGCTGAATTTGTCACCATGTGAGCCACCCTGAGGCTTCCAAGCCTCTGAAAAAACCCTCCAAAAATTCCATATATTTTTTTCTTGCATACTTTTTTTGGGAATACATGTCATTTGTGTGTAGACATTAAATCAGCCTTGTTTTGATGGCTCCTTTCCTTGGAGTCTCTCACTCCCTGTAAAGACAGGTGACCTGGCAGGAGCAAATCCAAATGCACTGTGAACATGCAGCAAATTTACCTTCTCAAAGTATGCATGCATGTGTGGGAGGAGGGGAGGCATATTAAGTAGTGGAGCTGCATGAAGATTTGCCTGTGGAACAGTTTTCTGTCAAAAAAAAAAAAAAAAAAAGAAAAAGGCTGTTTTAAACAGCATCAAACTGTTCCTCCCGAGGATGTGTTGATGGTGCAGCTGGCAGCTGTTCAGAGGACCTGCAGCCTTGTTTAATAATCACATCCAGTTGGGAGAGATCAGAGATGGAGGTGTGGCAAGGTGCTGCTTGTTGTTATGCTTCAGCTGGAAGGAAAACTTCAAAATGCTTCCATTTCCCACAGTGCAGAGAAGGAGATTTGACCTACTCTGCCATTTCTTAGCACAGCCATTTCTTAAAAACTCTCTGCTGTTTCTGTGCACATCATCATTGCAGTGTTGGGCTGTTGTATTTACTTGGTGGGAGCCTGGGGGTGATCTCTTTGGCATGCCAAGCTCATTAAAGTCACTGATCTTGCACTGGGGATGCATTTGGCCCATGAGGGCTTAAAATAACTGGAAATATTCACTGCATTATGTTGGACAGAGACCACACAAGTTTCTCAGCTTGCAGTTTTCCATCACTTGTGCACTGGGAAAAAACCCCAACACCTCAATGAGGGGAGACCTCCCTCCCCCAAACACACACAATGACTTTTTGGCTTGACAGGATCACCTTGAGTGGTGGGTCCCTTCCAACTCAGAGTAGTCTGTGATTCTGTGAATGGAGTCCCAGCTCCCTTTTTTAATTTCTTTTTCCCAGTTTAGGTTCAAAAGTTACTTCAGGTTTCTCTTTTTTCCCTCCTGACAGTGCTGAGAACAGTTTTTTTCCTTCTCATTATCCCTATTTCCCCCCACCTCAGAAACACCATTTTCATGGCTGTCTGAGCCTATGTTTGGGCTTCCAGGAATGTAGTGCTACTGTTTGGACCCTCCTAGATTCAGTGGTTTTGGGACCTTCTCATTTTTGGTTGCAAAATGGCCTGTGTGTTGACACAGCTCAGGGGACAGCAAAGTCAAACTCTGCAGCAGAGTATTCAAAACTGTTACTTATCCAGGGGAA
Organism: Willisornis vidua nigrigula; assembly: GCA_021164005.1. Classification (NCBI taxonomy): domain Eukaryota; kingdom Metazoa; phylum Chordata; class Aves; order Passeriformes; family Thamnophilidae; genus Willisornis; species Willisornis vidua. The sequence continues at coordinate 997,732 of JAJPCS010000038.1, forward strand.
CAATGTCCCATTTTGGCTTCATATCTCCTGTGGCAGCCAAACCAGGACAGAGAAACAATTACTTCAGTTCTTACCCTTTCAACAGCTTTTTATTTCTCCTCTTTGGTGGTAGTTTGTCTTGTTCCTACAAAGACCTTCCCCCTTTTCCCCGTGGGTCGCTGTGCTGTGTTGAAGACCATCCTCCAGCTGTTCAATCTGGCAAAACATGAACATGGAAAGTGAATTTCTCTCAGTGTAAACACTCAACAGTGTATTTGTTGGACACCTGAGCAGTTCCTTGTTCAGAGCAATAACATGGCAGCTTTGTCACCTCCTAAATAAGGTCAAGAAAGAGAAGGTTAATGGTTTGGGGTTTTAATTAACCTGAGATTATTTCTCATTGGTAACTCACAAATTTCTTGCACTTGCCTTGCATCCTGCTCGCACAATCCCTCTGTCTTCCCCTGGCCTGGCACCTCTCCTGCTGGATGGGGAGCTGGAGGGTGTCCCTGCAGTGTCCCTGCACCCCAACCCTCATTACTGGCTCCAGGTTCCCACACAGCAGGAGGCACAACTAATCTTGAAGTGCTCTTACTATTTGGACAAAACTTGGAGCTGTCAAACTTTTTGTCTGCCTATGAACAAAGCGAAAAGAGAATTAGCAGAAACTTTATAGTTGTGCTTGGCCTTTTTAAAGGCTGAGTACAAACAGCCAAGTATATATGTGTAAAAAAGTATTTTGAAAAGTATTTTCCCGTTCCTTTGAGGTGTTCTGCTGTCCATAGATGAGAGTGGGAATCTTTCAGATGTTCTTGTCATGCTCTGCCATGAATACTTCCGTCACTTTCAGTTATGGACTCTAAATCTTCAGATATTAAATGCTCTTCTGGCAGGGAGGTGAATTCCCACAGAACTGTCATGTCCTATCTACTGTTCAATTATCTATGTAACCTGCATTCTTCAGGCTTCACAGCTGGCATTTTTTCTTTCTTATAGTTAAAACTGAGGGCTTTTTCTTATAATTAAAGGGATTTTTCTGTATTTCAGTCTGTGTCCATTGCCTCTGGTCCTGCTGCTGGTCACCCCTGAGCAGAGCCTTGCTCACTTTGCCTCACTCCATCCCACCAGCCATTCATGCATAGTGATAAGATTCTCCTTGAGACTTTTCTTCTCCAGGCTAAATAGTCCCAGTGCATCCTCCTGCATCTCTGGTCACTCTTTTCTGCATGTTGGTCTGGTCATTTCTTTGGATCTGGACATGCCTTGGTGTCCCTGCATGGAGAGCTGTGTCAGGAGGTGACCTGGGTTAGCAGGAACGTGATATTTTGGGCTGTGTGCTTTTAACCCACAGTGAGGTCTGCTTGGCTGCTCCATGAGGGCTTGTGGCAATGCAGGCAAACCACAGCAATGCCTGGGAATGAGGAGTGGGAGGCAGGCAAGGCATTTCTTCTTGTGGAAGTGTCAGCTTATGCTGCCTCCTGTGATTCTTTCAGTGTTTGTGGCAGTAGTCACCTGTGTGGGCTGGGAACAGATGTGAAGGCCTGGGGCAAAAATCTTTGGTCTGGATGTACTGGGGCAATGGAATTGGTACTTTGCAGGGATTTTTGTCTGCTATGAGAAAAATTTTCTTTATTATTTCCTTACCCTGACACCCAACCATTTTCTGCTCAGGAACTTTTGTAACTGTTTCTGTGGGGCTGGTACCTTTCAACAGAGACCTGCTCCATGGAATCACCTGTTTTCTTTTGAACCTGCCTACACTTCTATTTTAAAATGACTGTCACAGCTCAACCAGCTGTTGCATTAAGAGTCACTCCTTCAGTATGTTATGGACCTGACTCCTACTGCTTTCTCTTGATGCCCCAGTTGTTGTTTTGGAGGAGAAAGTGAATGATCTTCTATTCTCCTTTCCACTCATGAGTCTGTGAACCTCTGTCATATCTTCCCTCAGTCTTCATTTTATCCTTCCCCGAATCTTCTCTTCATCTTCTCCTCTGCCTTCACCTTTGGTACCTGCATAACTTCCACTGCTGATTTGTCACCATTATACAAGGCATTCCTATTTTTCAGATACTGCTTTTGCATTAACTCTTAGACTAATTGTATTCCAACTCTAACCCCTGATGTGCAGTTGTGCATCTCTTGTTGTACTTCTGTGTACTTTGTGCAGTTCTGTTTCACTGCTCTCTTACCTGGGTACAGTTTCTCACATGTGACCCCTTTCTCTCCTTTGTCTCCTCCCACCACCTGTATTTTGGTCATGAACTTAGTCTTACTCTGATAATTTTTTTTATCACACCAAATTCAGCTCTGTTCTCATGTCACTAATTAATGTAATTTTCTGCTCGTATCTACTGCCAAAAATCTTTGCCCATGATCTGGTTGTTTTATCCTTTTCTATAGTAATCTTAACTTCAGCAGCTTTATTCAAGTTAAAAATCTGCTATGAGGGCATTTTTCTCTTCTGTTTCATTTTCATTTGAATCTGAGGCCAATTTTTTTGCCTATTTATCTTGTTTTTATCTTCATGGATCTGCTAAATAATGCTGATTTTTTAGATAGACGTTCTTGTGCCCTCTGTCCTTTATTTGCGAGATAATTAACATGACTCAAGTACTTTGTTTCTGCCAGGTCTCTCTGTGCTGCTCTCTGGACTCATTGAGCCAGTGCTAATGGACTGCCTGAGTAGTTTATTACTTTCTTCCTTCAGATCCTTCCCAAATACTCCTACAAAATGCCCACTGCAATATCTGTGTCCTGCTGCTATGGATTCATCTTGCTTAAATAAGATTATTGGTTTTGGTGTACAGGCACTGGATAAATTGCAGCTCGGTGCTCCACCTTCATGGAGTTGTGTTTGTTATTGGCCATTTGTGAGACTTGTGATGTTCCTGACATTTGTGACTTTGCCTTGCTAGTAGTTATATACATAAACCTTCCAAAATGCAGAAGACTTCCATGAGTTCTGTTGGGGTTTGCAAGCACAAGTTGCTTATTGGGTTGTTTAGGCTCTTAGAGGGTGCTGAGGGTCCTGTGCTTCTTGGTGGGTGTTCTGAGGATCTTTGTCCTGCTGTTGTATTAAATACATCCCACCTTACCTCAGCTGTCTAGAACTGAGCACTCTGGTGCCAGTGGAATAACTTTGGAATCTTTGATTCCAATGGGATGAAGTTCAACAAGGCCAAGTGCAGGTCCTGCCCTTTGGCCACACCAACCCCCTGCAGTGCTCCAGGCTGGGCACAGAGTGGCTGGAGAGCAGCCAGGCAGAAAGGGACCTGGGGGGACTGAGGGACAGGAAGCTCAACATGAGCCAACAGTGTGCCCAGGTGACCAAGAAGGCCAATGGGATCCTGGCCTGGATCCAAACTAGCGTGGCCAGCAGGCCCAGGGCAGTGACCCTTCCCCTGGACTCTGCCTTGGGGAGGCCACACCTTGAGTGTTGTGTTCAGTTCTGGGCCCCTCAGTTGAGGAAAGAGATTGAGGGGCTGGAGCGGGGCCAGAGAAGAGCAACGAGGCTGGAGAAGGGACTGGAGCACAAGTGCTGTGGGGAGAGGCTGAGGGAGCTGGGGGTGTTCAGCCTGGAGAAGAGGAGGCTCAGAGGTGACCTCAGCACTGTCTGGAACTGCCTGAAGGGAAGTTCTGGCCAGGTGGGGGTTGGTCTCTTCTCCCAGGCACTCAGCAATAGGACAAGGGGGCACGATGGGCTCAAGCTCTGCCAGGGGAAATTGAAGTTGAAGAGCAGAAACAAATTCTTTGCAGAGAGAGTGCTCAGGCATTGGAATGGGCTGCCCAGAGAGGGGGTGGATTCCCCATCCCTGGAGGTTTTTAACCTGAGATTGGCCGTGGCACTGAGTGCCATGATCTGGTAAAGGGAGTGGAGTTGGACCAAGGGTTGGACTTGATGATCTCGGAGGTCTTTTCCAACCCAGTCAATTTTTTGATTCTGTTTGCAGTGGGGAGAGGGGCTTGGGGTTAACCATTCTGTATTTTAAGGTTAGTCACACTCTCCTGTGTGTCTCTCTTAAGAAAGCCTGAATGCAAATTTTAGCAAAACAGCTTGAACTGGATGATGTAAATCTCCCCATACATCTGCTCTAGGGTTGTCTGGCAATAGAGGACTGGAATTTCTGGTCAGTATTTCTGTGGTAGTTCCCATTAGCATTTCCTTGAAGGGTGTGTTGCTAACCCTGTTTGTGTCTGTCTCTGGAGAGTTTAGTTTTGCTCTAACAGAGGGGCTGCATGTCGTTACATCCAGTGGAGGGTGCCACGAGCAGTAATGGTTGGTTCATAATCACCCACATAACTGTGTGAGCAACACCTTCTGCAAAGTGCAGAGGGCAATGGTGTATCCAGCCAATAATGCTGTCCATAAGTATTGAAAAATCAGGGCTTGGACTCCCTGACAGTGGAGGAATTTTCAAGGCTTTTGATTTGGATACTGTATCATATGAGATCAGGGCACTTACAGGGTTCAAGACTTTCAGTACCTGCAGGTTGGAGATTTACTTCTGGAAGGGAGAGCTGAGGGTTTTTTTTTCCTTGACCCTGTGACTGCAGATGATCCTACATTGGGGGAAAGCCTTGGTTGGTATTAAACTCACAAAAGTGCTGCTTCTCTCCAGAATTCAGTTAGATTTGGGGGTCTTTCTCCCCTATTGCAAACAAACTGCTTTGAGAAGCTTGAGGTAGCAAGAAACTACAGTTTCTTTATATTGATTTTTTAATTTTTTTTAAATTTGGCTGTGCTTTCCTTTGCATTTTCCTAAGCCTTGTTCTATGGCCTTTTATCTGTTGTTTATTTAACAAACATGAATGTTACTCTCTTAAAAAGAAAAATCCTCTCATCTTCTCTGAGGGTTAGTCAAGGGAGGAACTTTCAAGTCCATGAAAACAGGGTGAGACTGTCTCTATTCTGAAATATTAAATAAAGGAATCAAAGGGAAATAATACTGTGATGATACCTCAGGGAAGCTTTAATTAAGGAAATGAAATTGCATTGAGAGTGACCTGTTGTGGACTGTGAGGAAGGCAGCAGAGGAGGGAGACACTTCTCAGCAGTGTCTTCCCATCAGAAAGAGCTCGTGCATTGTACCAAGCCCACATGATGCTCAACTAAGTGGCTTAAAGCAGCATTTAACCACCTGGTTGATTAAGGTCAGGACTGCACGGAGCACATCCAGTCTGGGGAGAGGAATGGCTTCCAAGTCCTGGGAGTCAGTTCTGGTGGTGGCACGTGGCCACACGTGGGGCTCTGCTCATGCCTCACTTGGGCTTCATACCAATGACTCACCTACAGTTCAGGGGCAGGAGCTGTTTGCAGCCCTCACTGGCTAAAGGGGAGCTGCCTGTGCGTGGCAGAGGCTGTGCCAGCCTCCTGGGCAGGGACCTGGAGCACAGTGGGTAAGTTGGCTGAGGTTTCAGTGGGTTTGTGTTGCTTTGAACCGAGGTGGTTAATTTTTGATGGCTAAACCAAGAAGCAGGTTGGCACTGACTGAGCCCTGGAGATGCAAGGGCAGTGCACTGGTTGGCAGGAGGTCAGCAGAGGGGTGGAGGCATCAAGTGGAATGGCAGATAGGAAGAAAGCAGCAGAAGCTTTGTCTCTTGGGCCAGCTCTACTGGAGGCATGGAAAGGAAGCTGCTCGCCCCTTCCCTTGGTGTGAGCAGGTTCTATGGAGCTCAGAGCTGTGCTCTGGGGGGAGAGCATCCACATTCTGCTCAGCATCCACATTCTGCTCAGCATCCACATTCTGCTCCTGCCTCCACAGGTGAGGATTGTCTCTGGATTCACAGATGAGGATTGGATTGGGAGACCCTGTGGAAAAAGCAAATGAGCTGAGGAGGATGGAATGTAGTTAACACTTGAACCTTTAGTCCCCCAGGCAATGCTTTTGAAATATGTTTGACTCGTGGGGTCTTGACTAAACCAGGGACTGACATTTAACAAGCCAAGGCTGCGAGGATGGATCTGATGTCAGTAATAACATGTGTGATTCTGTAAGGCAGCATCATCCCTGTGCTGGGCTGAGCGGTTTGTGCCATGCCCCCTGCACTGTGCGAATCCCCAGAGGTCTCTCTCAGCCTGCTCTGGCAATTAGAGGCATTCCCCTGCTCTCACCATTAGTGTAATGGCTTGTGAGAACAGCACTTATCCCTTTGCTCTTGAGTGACTGCTGCTTCCTTAATCCCCTTTGCATTAAACTAATGGATGGCTTGTGTGTGTGGGGTTTCTCCCCCTCCTCATGTGGTGAGGGTACCTGTCATGGCTTTTGTCTCGTTTGTCTTTTAGTGCAGGTGAAAATAGAAAGAGAATTTGACAAGGAATTGGAGCAACTGTCATAGCTTGTTGTGTCTTACTAAAAGAATGCAAATAATAGAAAATGCAGCTGCAAAAAGAAGCACCTTGCCAGATTCAGTTATTCACTGCCATGTGTGACTCCTCAGTGGAAAGAAAGCAGGTTCCCATCACAAGCAGTCATTTCACCTGGCTTTTATTTATTTATCTTTCAGTTAGAAGTGATGTTCAAAGCAGCTACTTGATAAAATGGAGTAGTGACCACTTCCAAGGCATCTGTTATGAAAGAGGAAGAAAAACTTTCCTTACCTCTCCCACTGTCTTTTGCTGTGAAGTAACAATGATTTTTACACACATGCAGGGTTATTCTTCTTTGTCTAGACTTTGTAGCCCCTGGGGCAGGCTCTGGGTTTACCTCCATGTTCTGGAGAAGTAGCTGGTAAATCTTGAACCCTCCTGAAGTCTAAATAGCAAGGCTGTATAAATTCAATGTCAAGGGAATAAACAAATCGGTTCTGCTCTTTTTTTTTTTCCCCTTCTCCCTGGGGGCTGTTGCAAGATCCAGAAAGTTAATAAACTGGCACAGGGTGGCAGCTGGCCCTGAGATCTGTGCAGCAGTTGCCAGCTAGGAAGAGTATTTGACATTATTACCAGAAATATTTTCTGTATCATTTAGATTAAGTAGAAGAAATGCTGCAGGTGAACAGAATCTTTTCCCCCGACACCTTATGTAGTCAAATCACAGTATCACAGAATGATTAGGGTTGAAAGGAATCACTGGAGGTCATCTCTTCCAACCTCCCTGCTCAGACATGTTGCTCTGGATTGTGTACAGGCACCTGTTGAATTTTTCCAGTGAGGGAGACTCTACTCCTCTCTGGGAAACCTGTTTCAGTGCTCAGTCACCTGCACACTGAAGTTCTTTAAGTTCAGGGAGAATTTCTTGTGCATCAGTTTCTGCCCTTTGCCTCTTGTCCTGTTGTTTGGCACCACCAAGCAGAGCCTGGTCCATCCTCTGGACACCCTCCCTTCAGATCCTTACATTGATAAAGTCCCCTCTCATTTGTGTCTTCTCAAGGCTGATCAGACCCAACTTCCCCAGCCTGGCCTCAGAGTGAAGGAGCCTTTCCCCAAATGCACGAGATGGGAAGAGAATCAACTTTAGTTTATTCGTGGTGTGGTTAAAAAGAAATTGCTGTAGTTTCATCATCTGTTTCTTCCCATATCGTATGTGGGAGGGAAGAAAAACCTTTATGGATGAGAAGTCTCAAGTGTTTTTTAGGTAACTGCCTATAGTGAGAAAGAAACAGAATTTAAGTTGAAGCATCTCAGTGAATCAGATCATCTTAGTATGGGTGTTTTTCAGGGCTTCAGCCTGTCCCAGGCAATGTGGATGTTCCATCCCAGCTCTTTTCCAAGAGCAGGAGCAATGAAGGATGTTATTAATCCATTTTTAAGGTGTATTTTTAAAAGGCTTTTTCTGGGACTGAGTCTATGAATCCTAAAATTTATTCTCATCTAAATACACTTTGTTTCCTGAATGTCATTCTATCTAAAAGACACATTATTTTTTACTGGAAGTTATTTTATTGCTGAGTAGTTGTGGAAGGCTTCTCCTCCTGTCCTCCTTGTTTTGTCCAGAGCAGCTTTAGCTGCCCTGTTCAGTTTGGGTTTGTTGGGACTCTGAAAATAGTGTTACATTCCTCACAGCTTTATTTGTCAGACACTGGGCAGCTTTTCTGCCTTCGTGCCAACACTGGGGGTAGAAGTGTTGGTAAGACATGTAGCTTTGTGAAACCCACACTGAAATACCCTTTGTGTGCAAAAAACATGGACCTCTTAGGACTTCAGAGAAGGGTCCCTGTGTGGAGTTACAGCAGGATGAGGTCCAGGCACTTGGATATCTGTATTGTTGTTCTCAGACAAAGCCTTTGGGCTGATGGATCAGCAAAGTTTTCCTTGATGTAAAACTTTTGGGCTTAGCTCTTTTGTTTAATTGAAGTCCATCAGTTTGTTCATGGTCTTAGTGTTATTTCTCCTTATTTATTAGAAAATTGGTTGAATTTTGCATTTCTATTCTTAGTTTGCACTCAAATGCATTTAAAGAATACAAAAATCTGTGTGGTTTTGTGTTATAAAAGCTGCAAATTGTCGGTGCTGGGTGCACAGCCATCAAGTGTGGAGAACTGATGTGGTTCAGAGAAGGAATGTATCTTCCATAAAACATAACAGATATTTTATTTGACAAGATTTAGCATTAGCTCAGGACAGGATTGCTCTTCATGGTGTGTCTTTGAACATTAATTTATATGTTTCCTTATTCTGAGGTTTTATTATCAGTAATTCGAGTTGTTTCATGAACCAGAGAACTTACTTAGTCCCTGATCTGGCAGAGACTTAGACATATCTTCTAATTTTGAAGCAAGATGACACTGCACAAAGATTAGGGAGACTCTGCTTGAAATTTGTGTGAATAGGTTAAAGCAGAGTTGGTGTCAATTGGGTTTTGCTCAGGGAGACTTAGGATTGGCTGCTGGGAGGATTTAAGACACCTCATTAACTTAAATAATTTACTCCTGACTTGTAGTTGTAACTTCTGTTTTCCTTTAAAGAATACATGAAAAGTAACTATTGAGTTTTAAAGGAAAACAAATGCAAGATCTTGTATCCACCATTCACTTAAAGATGCCTGGATGATTTTTTTTAGTTTTATCTCTTTAGAATGAACTTCAGTTCTTTTGTCTCTTTAATTGAAGTCCTAATCTGACCATGTTTGTGTGTCATGAATCACTGGTTCATTTATCGTATTAAAACACACATTTTGTGCAGCTTTTATAGTTCTTATTTTTTTCCTTCCTTCTGTGCTTCTTGAAGTTATTTGACTTGGAAAAAAATCTTAAGCAAGGATTTTTGGTATCTGTGTAGTCTAAAAATGTACTTTAGACTTTGCACATCTGATACTCAACTCTTTGAAGCCTTGAACTACCCTGGTCCTGAGAACATTAAATAATAAGAAGGGGCATCTCAGAAATTATTGTGTGAATTAATAGTAATTGTTGATGGTTTGAGTGACCTCAATTTTTGTCACTTCTCTTGTTAGGTTTGCCAATATTTCAAGGAAGAATTTCTTCCCTCTGCCTTCTCTTTCCTTGGGTGTGCAGTGAGGATGTGAGGCTGGGTCTGACAGGATTTCCATGGCAATACACATCGGTTTCCATGGCAACACAGCTCACAAACAACCCTACAACTTTCCTACAGTGTCAGACAAAGGGAGAAAAGCCTGGCTGTTGGAGCAGGCTGGGATCCAGGTTAGCACTGAACAGAGGGGGAAGGAAGAGCTTGGGGGTGGCAATAACTTCTTCCAATTTGTCCTTTTAAAGCTTTTGCTCCAGGGTAAGAACATCATTTAAAATAATCCCCCAAATTCTCCAGTCCATCATTGCTGTGCTGCCCAGCTGCATTCCTGCACATGAGTAGGTGAGGGAGGAGCTGTCACAAGCCTTTTGGCCCAAGATACTTCTGTGGTCTGGTTTCTGAAGGAAATGAGGCTTATGGATTAACAATCCTCTGATCCAGTTGTCTCTTTGTCTCTCTCCTTCCATACCTTCCCCTCCTAGCTTTTACCCCATTGATCAGATGATTTGAATCTCACAGAGGGGCCAAAGTTGAGGAGGTAATTAAGTTCCTGTAGGTGTTGTGAAAAGCTGCTCCTTGTTCAGTGCCTGGAAGGGGCTGTGGGTACTGAGAGTTGGAGAATTTACAGGAATCTAAGCTAGATTGTATAATAGACAGTATATAGAATCATAGAATGGATTGGGTTGGAAAAAGACCTCCAAGATCAGCAAGTCCAACCCTTGGTCCAACTCCAGTCCCTTTACCAGATCATGGCACTCAGTGCCACGGCCAATCTCAGGTTAAAACCCTCCAGGGATGGGGAATCCACCCCCTCTCTGGGCAGCCCATTCCAATGCCTGAGCACTCTCTCTGCAAAGAATTTGTTTCTGGTCTCCAACTTCAATTTCCCCTGGCAGAGCTTGAGCCCATTGTGCCCCCTTGTCCTATTGCTGAGTGCCTGGGAGAAGAGGCCAACCCCCACCTGGCCAGAACTTCCCTTCAGGCAGTTCTAGACAGTGCTGAGGTCACCTCTGAGCCTCCTCTTCTCCAGGCTAAACACCCCCAGCTCCCTCAGCCTCTCCCCACAGCACTTGTGCTCCAGTCCCTTCTCCAGCCTCATTGCTCTTCTCTGGCCCTGCTCCAGCCCCTCAATCTCTTTCCTGAACTGAAGGGCCCAGAACTATAAAGACTAGTTCCTTTGGTCTGAAGGCAGACACATGTTTAGTTGTATATTTAGTGTCTCTTTTTCTCATGAGATGCTTTTCCAAACCTCCAAGAAAGGGTTCTACAAGAGCCTGATTCTCTCAGAAACAGTTCAGGTTACTTCTCTTGCAAGCTCATGGTACTGGGAAGGCAGGAGGGAAAACATGGAAGGACTGCAAGGTGTGAAGCAGCTTTGCATTTCCCTTATATTTCATACTGGATGTGATCCACCCTTCATGTTTGCACAGTGCAGGCAATAGGCTTTTGCTCTGTCTGTGTGTCCCATGAGGTCTGTCCAAACCTGAACTGGCACAACCACATGTGCAGACAGAAGGTGGAGTTGGGGGAGAGGACTTGCACTCAGAGGGTTTGGGAGCATGGGCAGGGATGTATCTGTGTCCTGCTCCATTGTTGGGGCTGTGCATATCTCCCATGCATGTGAGATAACCCTGAGATCAGCTCAGTTGGTTAAAACTCAGTTGTAATAATGCCAGGGTCATGGGTTCAATCCCCTGTGTGGGCCATTGACTTAAGAGTTGGACTTGATGATCCTTGTGGGTCCCTTCCCACTCAGCATGGTCTGTGTGAGATGCTGTTCCCCATGTGTGATTGCATTTGTGTCACTGCAAAGGTGGTGGTGTTTGGGGAGAGTCTCTCTCAGCTGCCTTAGAGATGGTTATAAAAACCTCACAAGAATGCAAAGGTAGCTTAAAGATTTATATTGATCCTGAATTAGAAGTGCAAGGCTACCACGTTACTCTTGTCACTTCAAAGGGGTTCCCATGGAACTTGGCATGGTGTGCTCTCTTGTGTGAGCTTTTATGTGAAGTTGTGAGGGGTTTTTATTTTCTAGTGTTTTATTTTAAAATATTAGGGTATGTTGCAGAGGTGGCTGCACTGGGCTAAATGCAGGAGGGAACTCTCAAGGATCAAAGGTGGAAAGAAGTACAGATAACCCCCAGGTGTGCTGCTGCAGGTGGTGGTGTGGCCAGTGGAAGGCAGGGCTGGCCTGGGGAGCTGCCAGAGTAGGGGCAGAGTCTGGAGATGTGGCTGAGGGTGGGTGGGGGCATTGCCCTGCCCAGGGGATGGGATACACATCCAGTGGGTCCTGGAGGGCTGGGGCTGGTAATACATTGCTGTTCAGAGATGACTTACCCTGCAGACCTCTGCTTAGTAGTGAAGTGCTTTTCTGGGGCATGGGCTCAAGCTCTGCCAGGGGAAATTGAAGTTGGAGATCAGAAAAAACTTCTTTGCAGAGAGAGTGCTCAGGCATTGGAATCGGCTGCCCAGAGAGGGGGTGGGTTTCCCATCCCTGGAGGTTTTTAACCTGAGCTTGGCCGTGGCACTGAGTGCCATGATCTGGTAAAGGGACTGGAGCTGGACCAAGGGTTGGACTTGATGGGCTTGGAGGGCTTTTCCAACCCAATCCATTCTATGATTCTTTCAGAAGGAAAGGAAAACAGTCATCTTGCAGGAGTGTTTTGTTCTGCTGACTGCTGGGAATGAACCTGGTTGGAATGATCTGTTGAATGGAGCTGAATGAAACAGTCCAAGTTGTGCACAGTCATCATTTATTGCCTACCTTTCCGTTTTACCTGGTGACTATTGCTTTAAAAAGTGACTGGAGGTATTTTTGAAGGGTCTTGGTTTCTGTAACTCTCCTCAGAAGGTACTTCTTAGGGGTCTTCCTGTTCTGAAAACTGAGTCCTGTGAAGTTTCTGGTGAGAACGATCCATGCAGACACTGCCCATATTCAAAGCCTTGCCTGTGGCAGTGTTAGCTGTGTAACCAGCCTACACTGTGCTTCCCTGTTTGATTACAAACAAAAGTAACACTTGAGATAAACCACTAAGCTTCCAAAAAAACAATACTGATTTTTTTTCTGTAGCTGAGGTGCCATCTCAAAACACTCAAGAGTGTTGATTTGAACATTCAGATGTTCTTATTTAACACCCTTTCATGGTGATTACGCTGTGCCCTGCCAAGGCATCCCAGGGGCCTGAGTGGCATCACAGGAGGCTTAGTCTTTCCAGACTGAAAACCCACAGAATCCATCTTTAGTTGATTGCTGCTTAGCTCTCAGCCTCCTTCCTCTCCACAGCTTTTCCTGAGCCCAGTCAGTGGTGCTCAGACTTGGATCAGATGTGCAGTGGTGCACAAGCCCATCCATGGAAAGTCTTATCTCCTTACTGTCCCAATCCAGAGCAGCTTCTCCAGTTATCATCTACCACACTTTTAAGCTCAAATTCCGAGGCCTGTGATCCAGGCAGGCTGAACTGGGCTCACATCTGGTGTTTTTTGGCATGTTTGACCAGGACAGCAGTGATGTGGAAGGTTTGCCAGTGCTGTGACTTCCATAAGTGTTTCTAGTACCTCTCTGTGATGTCTTGCTTTCCTCTGCTTTTCTTCAGGCTGTTAAAATTGCAGTGTGGGCTCCCTGCTGAAAGAACTACCAACATATCCATCTGAATGAAAGCTGTGAATCTTGTTCCATGGGTTATAAAAATAAACTTGTTTCATTGAGCTTTCATGTGTCAAGAGATTTGCAAATGTAAAACTGCAATATAAAGGAAATGGATTTTTGAATAATTCCTTAATCTGGTTTTCAGTGGTCAGGATGTTCAGCTGCGTTTTATTTCTCCCTAATCACTTTCATATTAAAGATTAATTGCATATCATAGAGAATCCTTGATTAAGCCAATGAGAAGTGAGAGCACAGATCTGTTCATTAGAAGCAGCGTGAGGAATAATAATGAGCAACTGCCAGGCTGACAATAGACACAGAGGGCATGAATTTATGTGATGCTCCAGTTGCTGTTATTAAACAAAAATCATTTACAGTTTTACCAAGAAGTTTCCTTATTAACAGAGCACAATAAATTACTCTGCTCCATACACCTTCAGTGGTGTAAGTTTAACAGGGAAAGGAGTTAAAGTTTTCTGAGTGTTTCCAGGGTTTGCCTCTAACTCCAGTAGAATCCAATGAGGTGATTTATGAAGGCATTTTTATTTTAGACTTTGTCACTTTGACTAGGACTTTCTCTTTTGCTGTGTGCCTCTTTGCAAGGTCTTTGGGTTTTTTTTTTGTTCTGGGGTGCTGCTTGTGGTGCACCTGCAGAGTTGGCTTCCCATTGCACAGATAAACGTGTGTGACTTTACCCCCAAGTAAACAAGAATGTTGCTCTGCTTTTGCCCTCTGTAGACAAGGAATGTCAGATGGACAGGGTGTGGCAAGGGCAGTGAAGGGAAATGTGTCAACAGTGTGGGCTATGCATGCCAAAATTAAATTAGATTTAGTTTATAATATCAAATAAAGCAGTTTGAGAATGAGACTTGAGGTAAAAGGATGGTTGAAGGCACTCCTTTGGCTCCAATAGGTGCTGGTGCTGCAGCTGCTGCAGTCCCATCAGCAGCAACCAGGGACTGTTCCTTGGGATGAAGTTCAACAAGGCCAAGTGCAGGTCCTGCCCTTTGGCCACACCAGCCCCCTGCAGCGCTCCAGGCTGGGCACAGAGTGGCTGGAGAGCAGCCAGGCAGGAAGGGACCTGGGGGGACTGAGGGACAGGAAGCTCAACAGGAGCCAACAGTGTGCCCAGGTGGCCAAGAAGGCCAATGGGATCCTGGCCTGGATCAAAACTAGTGTGGCCAGCAGGCCCAGGGCAGGGACCCTTCCCCTGGACTCTGCCTTGGTGAGGCCACACCTTGAGTGTTGTGTTCAGTTCTGGGTCCCTCAGTTCAGGAAAGAGATTGAGGGGCTGGAGCGGGGCCAGAGAAGAGCAACGAGGCTGGAGAAGGGACTGGAGCACAAGTGCTGTGGGGAGAGGCTGAGGGAGCTGGGGGTGTTTAGCCTGGAGAAGAGGAGGCTCAGAGGTGACCTCAGCACTGTCTAGAACTCCCTGAAGGGAAGTTCTGGCCAGGTGGGGGTTGATCTCTTCTCCCAGGCACTCAGCAATAGGACAAGGGGGCACGGGCTCAAGCTCTGCCAGGGGAAATTGAAGTTGGAGATCAGAAAAAACTTCTTTGCAGAGAGAGTGGTCAGGCATTGGAATGGGCTGCCCAGAGAGGGGGTGGATTCCCCATCCCTGGAGGTTTTTCAGCTGAGCTTGGCCGTGGCACTGAGTGCCATGATCTGGTAAAGGGAGTGGAGTTGGACCAAGGGTTGGACTTGATGGTCTCGGAGGTCTTTTCCAACCCAATCCATTCTATGATTCTTTCCATCCCACACTGAATGAGTTGATCCTAAACCTGTGAGCAAGTGTCATGAGGCTGTAATCACACCTAATGTTATTCATGATCTGTGATTCTGAAACCTCTTGGAAAGAGATGACTGTCAAGCCTGAATTTCCCATGGACCAACTTGGATTCTACTCAAAATTTTCAGAGAAAACTCCATTACACTGTGAGTGAGTTTAGCAAATCTCACTTACCTCACACCAGTCCCTGTAGAAATGGGGGCTGCTAAAAGAGTGTCATCTTGGTCTCAAATGAACCACAAAGTAAAAGGCTTCCTGCATTGGCTTTTCTGTTCCAATGGATTTGGGTTTTTTTCCTGCTTAAGGCTTAGAGTTTCAGCAAGTAAAAGAGAAACACCTCGTGCTGAAGGAGACAGCTGAATTACTCCTCCTTCAAGGCCTGTACAATCAAGTCACTGCATGATAGAATCATAGAAATCTGTTGGGTTGGAAGAGACCTGAGATCATCAAGTCCAACCGTGGATGTCTTGTCCTGGGGTTCATTGATGCTTATGGTGAACACCTCCTCAAGTGTGAGCCCTGGACCCCACTGTTTTGCATGTGCTGTAGGGAGGATTGCCAGGGATGTATCTGTGTGAGGGTGGTCAGGGACTGAGAAAATTCTGCTGGCTGGAGCCCTTTCCTTGTCCAGTAGGTGGGCAGCAAAGCTGAGTTTCTGATGGAGAAGATGAATTATCCCTGGGGAGTAGAGTAGCAGCTGCCAAGGCAAACTGGTTCCAGAGCTCTGGCAACAGGAGGCTGTTTCATGATGAGGAGGAGATGTGGCCCTTGGTGGTCAGTCAGTGCAGTCTTTTCCATTGATTGTCAAGTATCAAGTAGAAATAGCTGGTTATTGAGTATCAACATTTACTTACCTTCTTTTGCTATCATTGGACTTTGTAGATCCCTTTTTAACACTTTTATTTTTCTGCTTCCCCTTCCTGCCTTTTTTTGAACTGAGTAGTTACAGTAACTAAAGGGAATAGCTAACCTATTGATCTTTAATTTCTCATGAAGTCTCATACTCTGATGAAGGCAGCGTGTTCTGATCACCCTCATCTTCCAGATTGTCTGCACTGTATTAGAAAAAATTACAGAAAAACTTCAGCCTTGGTAAGAACTTAGACACAGCTCTTGGCAATAATAGACCTCCCAACTTAATTTACTGAGAAATTTGAACCAAATTGTTTTGTGTTGTGGCTGATCAAGTTGTCTTGTTCGTGTGTGTGTATTTAATTGAACTGTGTGGTTTTACATTTAAAGTTTTGTGATGGGAACCAAAGGGATCCCTTGAATTTCAAAGTTTGCTTTCGTGATCCCAAAACACGTTTCACCTGCTCTCTAAAGGTTTCTAAAACAGATACTGTGATTGTCACTTCACAGGTTTTTTGCCTATATACCCCCAAAGGCTTTGTGGCTTGTAAGGAGTGATGGAATCTCTGAACAGTGAGTGACATTGTATAGGAAAGGTTTGGAAAGTCTGGAAAAAATCAGTGTCAAGAGATGAGAGAAATAAGTGGTTTAAAGTGACATCAAGGGAATTCAGTTGGTGATGAAAGTTGTGTAGGTTGTGTGGTTACTGCAGGGACTGGTTTGTGAGATACAGGAGTTGGTTCTGTCTGACTTTGGGAACTTAATGCTGCAGCAGCTTCTTTGGGTGTTGCAGGAACTCGAGTTGCTTAAATTGACAGTATGAGAAGAATTGCATAGGTATGACCCCTGTGTATATTCCATCCTGGTTTCATCTGAGGAGCCCAAGGAATCAGATAAATTTATTTTCTCACTTCACAAGTGTTTTCATTTTACTGCAGGAAAAAAAAAAGCTTTAATGGGTGGAGAGGTGAATTTGGTCCTCTTGTGGTCCAGTAAACATTCACCTTTCACTGTGCATGCCAGATAACATTGAATTCTGTGAAAGGTTGAGCTTTGCACAGCTCCTTGGGCAAGAAGGGGTGAATAGGCTGGGGAGGAGGTGGGAAAGGACTGGACAGCCCTTCTTTATGTGGGTTTTCTGCTGTCTGTGGGAAGAGAACAGAAATCCTATGCATGGCAGAGACTTCTTCAGCTCTGTGCCTTGCTGGGGTTTTGTGGGTTGGGCCACTTGTGCTTCTGCCTGGCTCTGTTTCCCTGGGGAAGGCTCTGGGCAGGTTCTGGGGCAGAGTTTCTCATCATGAGCTGAGATTTGCCCCAGGAAAACTGGGAGGAGCTGAGGAGTCTCCTGCCTCCTTGTCCTGTGCAGGAAGCCTGGGGCCAGTGTTCCCATCCTCCTCCAACGGACTCTGGACTCTTCCCCTCCATCTTCATAGAAAACATGTTTGCCATTAACCAAGCTGGATTTGTTACTGTTTGTGCAGTTCAGACCCATATTCTGTTTTCTTGGGCTTGCTCATGGTGTTATGGAAGAGTGAGTCATTATTGGAACTCCTCTGTGTCTTTACTTTCCTGAGCTTCTTTCCCATGGATCAGCTCAGAATATACAGCACATTTTGTGTTGTTTTGGGTATCCACATCTTTGTGCAGTACAGGAGTAGGTAGAAAGGAAAAGCTGAGTTGGTTCTACCTTTTAGTGGTTGACAGTGATTTTTTAATTTATGTTTTGGCCTTTTGTTAGCCAAAGGAATGCCCAGTGAGAGGTTTTGTCTGTGACTGAAAATGTCAGAGAGTTTTCACTGGTACTTCCTGGGATGTGGCCAGAACAAGAGGAAGGTCCTTTCTGGAGGACTCCAGACATGACTGTCCCCAGTCTCTCCCTTTCTCTCTCTCCCCCCACTCCCATAAGTGAAAAAACAGTGACATTAAGGTCAAAGGAAGACATCAAGGGAAAAAAAAGATCTATATAGTGGCTAAAAGACCTTGTACAGATTCCTGTTCTATCCAATCACAAAACATGTATAAGACCATTAAAAAATTAAATATAGATGAGAGATAGCAAAAGGCAGAGAGGGTAAAATAAGAGAAGAGATTAGTGAGGTTGTATGCAATCATTAATTTAGGATGGAAGTCTGGAATTACCATGTGAGTTTATTTTTCCAAAAATTTAGTGTCTCCAACATGTATTCCTCAAGAAGATTTCAAGTGGACAGGGAGGAATTGTGTGTTTTCTGACCTGCTGTAGTTTGTTTTATCCAGATCAAAACATTTTAACCTCAGAGTCTGTTTTCTTTTGCATGTTTCTTGGTCATATTGCTTATGTTGTACCATAGGTGGGACAGGAAACAGAAACTTTTACATTTAAGGAGGACAACAAACCCAGAGATTTGCATCTGAGCTTGGAGAGGTTCAGAACCATGGAAAGGATCTGATTTGTAGGTATTTGAGAAGGGGGAGTGGTACAGCCCAGCTACTTGTTTGTCCATTGCCTGTCATTTGTGCCAAGCAGACATGATGGATGTGATTAATACAGATGTGAGGAAAGGTAGCCCATGTGGGATTTGACTTTTTTCTTTGACATTTTAAACCTGGTTAAGAAAAGTTATACAATTGATATAACGCACCAAGACTGCTGTGAGACATTTCTCTTGCTGCTGCTGTACAGCATTTTGATTGGGACACTGGAGGAGCCAGAATCAATGTGACATGTTAAATAGAGACAAACTGTATAACTGAGGTCTCCCAATGCAGTGGTAAATAGGGAAAACACTGCTGGCATAAAGAGGGCTTCCACTTCTTCCTGTGCTGCATCCTCTTCTTGTGCTCAGAGGGCAGGGAGGTTTTTGGAGGAAGAATTTAAAGGAGGAGGAGAAGTTCACAAGGAGTGATGGACTGGACAAGCTGAGCCCACTTAATCTGCTGATACACTTCCCTTATCAGAGAGAACTTCGGTGGTGATTTGATCATCATCTCAAATCCATACAGAGAAAATAGAATTTGACCTCTGAAGCAAAGGTGTAGCACATTAAGGACTGAAACTGTAACAGGTAATTTCATTTACACCATAAGTAACAATTTAAACATAAGTAACAATAGTTCTGGGCCCCTCAGTTCAGGAAAGAGATTGAGGGGCTGGAGCGGGTCCAGAGAAGAGCAACGAGGCTGGAGAACGGACTGGAGCACAAGTGCTGTGGGGAGAGGCTGAGGGAGCTGGGGGTGTTTAGCCTGGAGAAGAGGAGGCTCAGAGGTGACCTCAGCACTGTCTGGAACTGCCTGAAGGGAAGTTCTGGCCAGGTGGGGGTTGGTCTCTTCTCCCAGGCACTCAGCAATAGGACAAGGGGGCACGATGGGCTCAAGCTCTGACAGGGGAGGTTTAGGTTGGATATCAGAAAGAAATTCTTTCCAGAGAGAGTGCTCAGGCATTGGAATGGGCTGCCCAGAGAGGGGGTGGATTCCCCATCCCTGGAGGTGTTTAATGTGAGATTGGCCGTGGCACTGAGTGCCATGATCTGGTAAAGGGAGTGGAGTTGGACCAAGGGTTGGACTTGATGGTCTCGGAGGTCTTTTCCAAGCCAGTTGATTCTCTGATTCTATGATATAAATAATTCCTCAGGAGTTTGTGTGGATTTTGCCAGAGCTGTAATCTCAGTCCTGTTTAGACCCAGTTCAATTTATTGTCAAACCAGCTTAAATGAAGACTTTCCTGTTTAGTCCAAAATGCTAAGACATTCAGCTGGGGAATAGTGAAACATTTTGTATCTGCAACCGGTGCTTTCTAAATGCTTTATTCTGCTAAAATGGTGATATTTTGAGGTTTTGTCCTAATTAGAGATGAAAGCAAATGTCAAAACTGGGATGTTCTGAGGAGTGTTAGTGCTGTGTTTTAGTCACATCTACAGTAAAGTTCACCTTAACAGCCAGAATTACTTCTGAGCTTCTACATGTCTTTAAACACTGGACTGCCGTGAGGCTACTTATAATTAAGCATGTCCTTAATCACAGTGCTGGCCTGGGCTTGGTTTCACAGAATCATAGACTCGATTGGGTTGGAAAAGACCTCCGAGATCATCAAGTCCAACCCTTGGTCCAACTCCAGTCCCTTTACCAGATCATGGCACTCAGTGCCACGGCCAAGCTCAGCTGAAAAACCTCCAGGGATGGGGAATCCACCCCCTCTCTGGGCAGCCCATTTCAATGCCTGAGCACTCTCCCTTTAAAGGAGTTTTTCCTATCATCCAACCTAAATTTCCCCTGGCAGAGCTTGAGCCCGTGCCCCCTTGTCCTATTGCTGAGTGCCTGGGAGAAGAGACCAACCCCCACCTGGCCAGAACTTCCCTTCAGGTAGTTCAGGAAAGGTTTCAGATGAGTTGCTGCCCTGGCCATGCACGTGCAAGTCTGAGGAGGAGCAGCTGAGGTGGCTGGGATTTCTTAGCCTGGAGAAAAAGTGGCTCAGGGGAGACCTTGTCACACTCTGCAAGTCCCTGACAGGAGGTTGTAGCAAGTGGGGAATTCAGTCTCTGAATCTCAGTGACACAGTGAGAGGAAATGGCCTCAAGATGCACCATGGGAGGTTTTCAAGGGATATTAGGAACAATTTCTTCACTGACCAGGTTGTCAAGCATTGGAGCACACTGCCCAGGGAACTGGCGGGGTTGCCATCCCTGGAGGTATTTAAAAGATGTGTTGATGTGGCATTTAGGGACAAAGTTTAGTGCTGGACTTGGCACTGACAAGTTAACAGTCTGACTCCATCTTAGAGGTCTTTTCAAACCTAAATGCTTCTCTGATGCCACATGTGAGAAGGCCAGAGGATGCCTTGTCTTGGCTGATCCCACTGGGATGTTGTCCTAAACCTGTACTGTTTGTCACTGGGAGGGATAATGCACCAGGATCAGTGGGATGAGAAGGCACCAGTCAGTGCTGGTGAGTTGGTGGCACTTACATAACACTCCTTCATGGGCACCTTAATATTTAATGTTTGCTGTAGCATAAATGGAGCTTGCAGGCAGCTGCACATAAACTGCATGAATTTTTAAGAGGGGGGAAAAGTTTGGGAGGCAGGAACGTCACAGAGGCTCCCTAATTGGCACATCCCCCAGCAGAAACCAAAATGTGAAAATGAAGTGGCTGCCCTAATTATCAGAGGCTCCCAGGAATACGTTGTGCTGGGAGATATTCCTTTTATTTCATGCACTGCTTTAAAAAGAAGAGTTGTGCAGAGCTTAACAAGGCTTTTAATTAAAAGGCTGTGCCCACACAGCAGCTTTTCTCTGTGGCACTCGCTGGTGAAGGGGTGGAAACACTTCTTAGTGTCCACAAAAGATGGTGCTAATCAGAGAGAGTGCTCAGGCATTGGAATGGGCTGCCCAGAGAGGGGGTGGATTCCCCATCCCTGGAGGTTTTTAACCTGAGATTGGCCGTGGCACTGAGTGCCATGATCTGGTAAAGGGACTGGAATTGGACCAAGGGTTGGACTTGATGATCTCAGAGGTCTTTTCCAGCCCAATCGATTCTATGATTCTGTGCTTCTAATCATCTGTTGTAACCAGTGGCTCTTGAATGGCTTTGCCACAATGGCAGCAGTGCCTGGGTGGCTTCTTGTGAGGTTGGACATCTGTGTGTGCCTCTGGCCAGGAGCTGCCTTTGCCCTCCCACTCCCCTGCAGCTCCAAAGGGTGGGCACCTCCCTTGGTCCTGGGTCTAACCTCAGCTCTGACCAGCCCATCCCCAGCCCAGGCCAGAAGGTAAAAGTTGTAATCCTTTAAGCCACTTAAGGCTTGTCAGACGTGAAAGCAGATGGATAAGTTGCAGTGATGGACAGGCCTGGCAGTGTGTTATGCAGATGGGCAGGATCACAGCAGAGCAATAGGCAGAAGGATGCACTAGGAGGTCAGGAATTCTGGTTTTAGTAGCTCTGATGTTTCTCATGACTTCCAAAATGTGCTATTTAGAGGCCATGTATTAAGGCAGAGTACATAACTGGAATGAATGGGTAGCTTTTCTGTTGGCACTGCCATATAAAGCCTGATTGCAGTGCCCTGTTCTGCTGTGTTTGAGCATCCAGTGCAAACTCTGCTCTTCAGAGTAGGGTCTTTTGCATGACTGCCTTAAGAGCACTGTCACCAACATCAGCAAAATTTTATACATTTACTTCTCTGGGAGGAGATTTTGGTCAAATGTAGAGTGGTTTTGGAAAATGTTGTGTTCTGATGGGGCAACAAATACATATTTCTATATGTATTCATATAATGTATGTATGCATAATAGCTGTGCACTAGGGCTGCTGAAAACCAATAATTTTGTTGTCCTATTTACAGGCAGAAGTGTCTGCCTATGTAATCAAAGTTAATACATTTTCAATTTATTTCTTGATTTGCCCAAAAATGCTTCAAGGAGCTAAAGCTGGAAACACATAGAGAGTGGTGTTTGGTTTCATGAGTCCACCCTGCTCTTGTTCAAGGTTAGAGCAACTGCAGACCCTCTGTATGATAAGTTTGGGCAAGTTTAATAACAGATATTATGAGCATGGTGTGTATAGTGAGGTTCCTCCAGTGAAGGCATGAGAGCAGTAGGATATGTTTACTTAATGAACAGCAGGAACATCACAGGTCCTTTGCCAGTACTCTGTGGCTCAGGAGCTTCAAGTCTGTATTGCCTAATAACATTTAGAGGATTTTTATTAATTTATTAAAATATAGTTGTATTTTCCCCTTTATCCCTCTTAACTTTTTTACTGCTCTTGCCACCAAATTTCTCAAAGAAATTAAGGTTCTATCAGAGGTATATCTCTCTGAAACTGCAATTTCTGATGGCCAGAGGGCTGTGATGGTGTGATATTGCTCCAATTCCAACTGCTGTGATTTGCTGGTTTTGAAAAGAAAAATATGGTTTCAATTAGCTTGGATGTTTCTTTGGAAGAGTGAAAACAGTAACAGCAAACTTAATATACTCACCCGAGTTGTCCAGATCTCTATAAATGATATGGACAAAGCCACTCTAAGTAATCAAGGATAGAGTGATGTCCTTAATCTGGTTACACTACACTCTAATTGAGTAAGTAATCAACCTGAAACATCTTGCCCTGAGCATGAGTGTGACTCCCAGCGAGTGTAAATGTCACAGAGAGCTTGGTAACTGCTGACACTGTGGGCAGGACCTCTGTATTGTTTGTTCTTTCAGCTTTGCAGCAATCTGACACAGAGCTCTTTGCACCCAAATCTGTGCTTGTTCCTTATTGTTCTCAGTATGAAAATGCTTGGGGTGCCCAGACTACTCCTCCCTCTCCTCCCCTTCCTGAGAGCATTTACTGAGCTGGTAGGAAGGTAGGAAAAATTTGTCTTGGGAAGAGGCTGGCAAAGAGCCCTGGAAGACGTGTAAAGGCATGACTGTTACTGCAGGCAAAGAAGAAAGTTCAGTCTCCGAGGTGTAACAAATACTCATGTGCCTCTCCAGGTTATCACTAGATATCTGATTGCATTGGAATCGAAATTTCATCCACTGCCTTTTGGATCTGGGAAAGATTGTTCCATCAGTCATATCTGTTAACTGGGTGTCCAGTTATTTCTTAAGCCAAGCACTTAAGGAAGTTTTGTTGTTCAGAGTGGAACAAATACTGTAAAACACTTTGTAAGCACATGGGTTTTGTGGACCGTGTTTTCATATTGTAATAGTCAGTCCCTCTGTTGTCCCTGTCACACAGATTTTTCTTCCCTGAGGTGTTCTATTAAATCTGAGTTTCTGCCCTTCTCCCTCCCTGCTTAGTAATGAATGGCAGGACTCACCTGCCCCCAGCTGTGACTGCTCTTGTTTCAGGGGAGGGTTTGCCCACTGTGTGTGCAGTGGGACCCACACTGCTGCCTCGCTGTGCCTTGCACCCACTTTCCAAAGGCAGGAGTTGGAAATGTGGGCTGAGGTAACGAGTTGTGACCTGGGATACACCCTCTGAGTGAGCTGAAGGGCTGGAAAGAGGAGGTTTGTCATTGCTTTGAGAGATCTGACTGGCTTTGCAGTTGTATTTTAAAGAACAGAGCAAAGCTTTTCTCTATTACAAGAATGACCTTTCCCCTTGAAGGATTTCACACGTTGTGAGTTAAAAGGACTCATGGATTTCCTGCATTCCAACAGTAAAAGGGAGGCTGTGAATCACTGTGGGGCATCACTAAGTGTTTCTTGATAAAGAAGCTCCACCTGATGTCCCTTGTTCACGAAGATCAGTGTTATTTGCACAGCATCAAAATTGAGTTAGTCCACTGCAGTGAGACAAGAGCAGACTGTAATATAAGGGCTTTTTTCCTCTACAAGTCCTAGAAATAACATTGGCTGTGGTAATAGAGACTGCCAGTGTTTCAAAGGACTGTATTTCAGGTCTGTGTTCACTGCATTGCCCAGTTTTCCCATAATTATTACCCACACAACATTTGGCAATCAAGCTTCTCATTTACTTGGCTATTCTGTGCATTTTCAAGGTTCTGTTTTGGTTTTCTAACAAAAACCTTCTTTTATAATACCAAATAAAAAGATTCAGTGCTGCTTAAAATAGATTTAAAGGAATAACAGGGAAGGTAAGTCAGTCCTGGAGGTGGTTCAAGTTGCAAGTTGGAGATCTTTCCAGATTTTTTGCTGTTTTGTGAGAAGGGGAGTGTGAAGACGTTGTCTTGCCTGATCTGGATGTTGGTTTTCTGCTGACAGGGAAAACAGGCACCTGGAAAATCAGGGTTAGAAGAGGAGAAACTGCAGCCCAAACCAAAAAGGTGAAAATTCTGCTGTAAGCTTTAGGATGATCTGGTGATTCCAACGTGGTGCTTGATGCTTTAGAGAAAGTCACAGTCGGTACAACAAGACATGGGAAAGGTTCATTTTCTCAAGAATCAGATACTAATAATCAAATTATTTTAAGGTTGTGCAATCAAAACTTTATACTTGTCTTCCTGACTAGTCATGTGTTTATGCCATGTGACAAAAAGGCATTTGGGTTCTGGTACTGAAGTTGAATGTTAGCAAATGTCTCTGTTATTATTGAGAAAATTAAAATAAGGAGTCATACAATGGATACAAATGCAACAAACATTTTGAAAACAAACTCGAGAGCCAGTGATTGTGCAACTAAATGAGAAAACATGAGTAGCAGGTATTAGGATGTAAAGCCCCAGTTTCACAACTCAGGTGCATAACCACACTTGTTATATAAAATCTTGGTGTCAAAAGTAAGTTAAGCTTCCAAAAACCTAATTTGGTTGTGTTTAGGCTCAGTTATTCCCTGTATGTGATTTAGTGCCACTTAGACTTTACTTAGAGGTGTGTGCAGTGTTGCAAACCTGTCAGGTTTGGGCTCGTGGCATTGAATTTACCAAGTCCAGTTGGTCATACACCCATTGCAAAGGCTCAACAGCAACTGGTGTCTCCTGCTGTGCTTTTGTTTTGCCCATTAAATTGCTTTTGTGTGGAAAGCAAAATGTTAGTTAGACCTGTTACTGGTGACAGGCATAATTCCTGGTCTGAATCAAACTGAGAATTTTTTCTGTGGGTTATTCTCTCATGTTTACCATTGCCCCTAACTGAGGAATCATAGAATCAGTTGAGTTGGAAAAGACCTCCGAGATCATCAAG
>JAJPCS010000038.1:1028026-1060391 GCA_021164005.1 Willisornis vidua nigrigula
CTCCCCTGCCCCTCCCGTTCTCTCCCCTGCCCCTCCCGTTCTCTCCCCTGCCCCTCCCGTTCTCTCCCCTGCCCCTCCCGTTCTCTCCCCTGCCCCTCCCGTTCTCTCTCTCCCTGCCTCCCAAGTCTGGCCACTTGCATAGAGCACAATATATCCAAGGATTCATAGAATTTTGGGGGGAGACAGAACAATTCTTGTAGTTGTGTGAAGGAAATGCCATTTTCCTGGAATACAGTACAGAAACAGCAACAGCACCATCCTTACAGGGTAGGAAAAGAACATTTGGTCAAAATGTGCCATTTTTAGGGAAAATTCCCTCCCTGAAGGAATGGTGAAGCACTGGAACAGGGAGTTGGTGGAGTCACAATCTGTGGAAGTGCCCAAAAAAGGAGTGGCACTTCCCAGTGTGGTTTAGGCTCAAAGGTTGGACTCTGATCTTGGCGATCTTTTCCAACCTTAATGATTCTGTTATTTTGTGATTATTTTACTGTGAGACACTGAGAGCTGTTTCTTCAGCAGTTTCCTGGGGCTGCTCTTTGACCAGCCCTCACTGTTGGGTCAGAGTCAGCTGGCAAATTGTCTGTTTTTTCTCCTACTCCAATGCCATTGTGGTAGCAACATGGAGGAGGGTGTAACAAAACCAGTCAGTAGGTTTTATCTCTCTTTGTTCCTTATATCTTTCTAAATTGTGGGCCCTGTTGCTTTGGAGTTGCTTTGCACAACTTTAAGGAATTTGTAAAACCACCGGCTTGTGTTTTCACTTTTGGGCTACTCCTCCTTTCCCTGGTGAAATGAAAATTGCTGCCTTATAGTTCCAAGGGAAGAAGGATAGCAGTGAAGCTAATCTAAGTGTTTTATTTTATATATGTGAGAAAGTAATTTCTCTGGTGCCTGCAAGTTGTAATTTGAAGAAAAAGGAAAGTTCAGTGTTGGTAACAAGTGACATTTAGATTGGGGGTAGCCTAATTCATCTAATCAACTTTAAACACACGGTGAACCGAGGCCAAATTAATTTCTACGATGTTACTAAACTCAAGAGTATTTACAAGGAGATGCCCTTGTCTTCTTCTTTATTTGTCCATGGTGTTTTAATTTTTAACTTGTCTGTATTGTTGTTTATAGAGGAGAAATATATTCAGTTTGTGTTATTCTGCGGAAAAAGGAAGTTTTTGGGAACTTTCTCCTCTGTTTTAGGAAGCAGAGGTGGAAATTCTGGTTTCATTCTCCATGGGGTGATTGGCTCAGTCGTGCTCCTCAGGTCTGGGAGTTGGGGGGTGAGAGCTGGGCTCTGTTTGGGGTCGAAAGGACCAGGGTTTTCCAGAAGTTTCCGCCGGGAGCACGGAACAAGCTGGGCATGGGAACTGCCAGTGACGGTGGAGGGCGGGAGGT
Source organism: Willisornis vidua nigrigula (assembly GCA_021164005.1). Lineage (NCBI taxonomy): Eukaryota > Metazoa > Chordata > Aves > Passeriformes > Thamnophilidae > Willisornis > Willisornis vidua. Next base: position 1,029,416 of record JAJPCS010000038.1, read on the forward strand.
GGAGCGGGAGCTGCCCCCGCCGTGTTTTCCGTGCAGCGATGCACGTGGTTTGGCGGGCCGGGGTTAGTCGAGATCTTGGCGGGAATCACTGGGTGTCCTGATGGGAATGGGCTCTCCCCGGATGGTTCCACATCTGGTGCACAGCTTGGTGGAGGGGACCCATCGGATGATGGCAACGGTGGCCGTTCCAGGTGTTTGTGATGTTGCGATGTGTTCAGTGTTGTCTGACCATACAGGCCAGGTTTGGGCCAACGCTTCCAGCTCGGGGTTTTCGGTGATGGAAATGTGCTTAGCCCAGCGGGGTAATGACGAGCGTAGTCTGGGTCTTCATCAAGGTCCTGAGCCATAAGGACTCTGGAGGCATTTGGCAAGGCGGATGCAAAGGGACTGGCTTCATTTTGCGACTCATTTCTGTATGGTGGTGCAGTGCCGCCATTTGGGGCACTCAGCGCACCGGTGGTGCCATTTTGTGCCTGTCACGGCCCCTGGCCGCCATTTTGTGTGCCCACCACGGCCCCCGGCTGCCATCCCATGGGCCACCCACAGCCTTGGCCGCCATCCCGTGTGCCGCCCACAGCCCCGGCCGCCATTTTGTGTGTGCCCGCCACAGCCCCGGCCACCATCTTGTGTGTGGCCATTGCCCCAGCTGCCATCCTGTATGCCAGCTACAGCCACAGCTGCCACTTGGTGTGTGCCCGCCACGGCGCCAGCCGCCATCCTGTGTGCCCCCCACGGTCCCGGCTGCCATTTTGTGTGCCCGCCACGGCCCCGGCTGCCATTTTATGTGCCCGCCACGGCCCCGGCCGCCATCCTGTGTGCCCGCCAGAGCCCCGGCTGCCATTTTGTGTGTGGCCACAGCCCCGGCTGCCATTTTGTGTGTGCCCGCCACAGCCCCAGCCGCTATCCTGTGTGCCAGCCACGCCACCGCCACTTTGAGTCTCCAAAGCACTACCACCATCTTGTAAGCTTCCCCCCCTCACATGGTGACACAGGTAGAAATCCAGCTAATGGCAGAGGGAGAGGGGAGGTATGGCCTTCAGCTGGGGCCATTTGCCCGATTTAAGAGACACTTGAGTTACTGAGGCACGGTCTTTCATGATCTCAAATATGCCACGCCACAGTTCTAACACCTCCACCGCCTTCAATCCCCTTTGGTGGCTGCTTCCCAGAGAAGGACGCCAATCTGATCCCACTTGGCGTGTTCCAATCTATCGGTGGCAGTGGGCTTGGTGTGGTTGTATTTAATCCAGCATGATAAATTTTTAGGCTGGGTTTATCCATTTTAGCACCGTGCTGCCAGAGCAGGTGCTTCATTGGGGTGTAAACTCGCTTTATATCTGAAGATGTAAAACCTCCCATGATTTAAGGGGATCTGTGTGAGAAATAAGGGGTAGAGACCCATCCAGGGCTGCTCATCTCTGGCCCAGATGCCGAGGGATCCTTCATGGCACCTTCCTCCAAGCCCAGCCATGTCCCACCTGCAGACAGGAAAACTCCTGGTTTCCTTCTCTGCTATTCCCATGGGTGTGCCAGGCTGGACTCCAAATGTCGGGGGGCTCAGGGCTGGCCCTGTTGGGCACCATTTGAGGTGGCTGAGGGGAAGAGAATAAAACCCTGCACCCTCCTCCTGTCCCTGGAGACATGGCTGGAGAAGGGACTGGAGCACAGGTCCTATGGGGAGAGGCTGAGGGAGCTGGGGGTGTTTAGCCTGGAGAAGAGGAGGCTCAGAGGTGACCTCAGCACTGTCTGGAACTGCCTGAAGGGAAGTTCTGGCCAGGTGGGAGTTGGTCTCTTCTCCCAGGCACTCAGCAATAGGACAAGGGGGCACGGGCTCAAGCTCTGCCAGGGGAAATTGAAGTTGGAGATCAGAAACAAATTCTTTGCAGAGAGAGTGCTCAGGCATTGGAATGGGCTGCCCAGAGAGGGGGTGGATTCCACATCCCTGGAGTTTTCTAAACTGAGCTTGGCCGTGGCACTGAGTGCCATGATCTGGTAAAGGGACTGGAGTTGGAGCAAGGGTTGGACGTGATGATCTCAGAGGTCTTTTCCAACTCAGTCGATTCTAAGGTTCTATGAAAATTGCTGCCTTGTAGTTCCAAGGGAAGAAGGATAGCAGTGAAGCTAATCTAAGTGTTTTATTTTATATATGTGAGAAAGTAATTTTTCTGGTGCCTGCAAGTTGTAATTTGAAGAAAAAGGAAAGCTCAGTGTTGGTAACAAGTGACATTTAGATTGGGGGTAGCCTAATTTATCTAATCAACTTTAAACACACGGTGAATCGAGGCCAAATTAATTTGTGCAATGTTACTAAACTCAAGAGTAGTTAGAAGGAGATGCCCTTGTCTTCTTTTCTATTTGACCATTGTATTTTAATTTTTAACTTGTCTGTATTGTTGTTTTTAGAGGAGGAATATATTCAGTTTGTGTTATTCTGTGGAAAAAGGAAGTTTTTGGGAACTTTCTCCTCTGTTTCGGGAAGCAGGAGTGGAAATCCAGGTTTCATTCTCCATGGGATGATTGGCTGCTTCCCATCACAAATGGTGGCTCTTGGGCCACTGTAGGGAGATGTGGAAGAGAATAAAACCCTGGACACGATTCTGAGGGATCTGCACGAACTGAGGCAGTTTGTTGAAAGCAGGGGGCAATTTCCAGAAACGTGGGGGAGCAGAGCAAGGGAGGAGCATGCAAACAAAGGGGGTGGAAAATACCGAAAAAGGAGGGGCAGGACCTTGCAAATCAGGGGGAGAGGCACGGGAGGGTGCTGTAATAGTTCTGTCCCCGCACCCATCATCACAGGCAGCCCCAGCAGGGTGAAACCACAGCTTGGGAGGGAGAGCAGACCTCTCACACCTGAGTCAGGCTCCTTCAACCACTTCTGTGGTTTTACCCAGAGCCCTCACTTCAACAGGCTCTTCCAGAGAAGAGCAATGAGGCTGGTGAAGGGACTGGAGCACAAGTGCTGTGGGGAGAGGCTGAGGGAGCTGGGGGTGTTTAGCCTGGAGAAGAGGAGGCTCAGGGGAGACCTTATCACTCTGCAACTCCTTGAAAGAATGTTGTAGCCAGGTGGGGGTTGGTCTCTTCTCCCAGGCAACCAACAGTAGGACAAGAGGGCAGGGGCTTAAGCTCTGCCAGGGGAGGTTTAGGTTGGATATCAGGAAGAAGTTCTTTCCAGAGAGAGTGCTCAGGCATTGGAATGGGCTGCCCAGAGAGGGGGTGGATTCCCCATCCCTGGAGGTTTTTAAGGTGAGACTGGCCGTGGCACTGAGTGCCATGATCTGGTAATCACAGTGGGGTTGGATCCAGGGTTGGACTTGATGATCTCGGAGGTCTCTTCCAACCCAGTCGATTCTGTGATTCTGTGATTTAGTCAGAATTTCATTTGAGCTGGGAACTTTGACAAGAGCTGCCAGCCTCAAGTGCGTCCTCCAGCTCTGCGTGAGAAGCAAAACCCCTGACACCCAAACCAGAAAAAACAAAAGCAGTTGCAAAAATTCAGCATGGAATTAAACAAACTCAGCCCCACATCAATACTGTATGTAGAAAGAGGAGGCTTCCTGTAGGAGTTGAGTGCCTTTGTGCTGGGGCAGGACAGGAGGGATGGTGTTCTGCCAGTGCTGAAGAGTCTCTGTGAAAGCCTTTTCCATGTGTTCTGTGCTCAATTCCTGGAAAGCCTGTAGGTGGGATCCATTATTTATAGGGCTTCCCTTTAGCCCTTCAGGCAGAGTGGAGACAGTTCACTGCAGGGCGTGTTGGCTCTGGCTCAGTTTGGTGTTAACCATTTCTACCTGATCTGGAGTAATTTCCAGGCCAAGGACTGTGACATGTGATGTGTTTTGTAAGATCCATTTAATACCAAGAAGCAGCTACCATTAAAGATTTTATGAAAAAATAAGCTGTTTTCTCAGTCCTAGGTAAAGGATTGGTGGCTGTCAAGGCACTTGTAGGTGATGGTTCAAGGAGAGTCTGTTGACTCAGTGGGTTTTGCCTTGGACAAAATTAGGAATTTTCTGTATCCCAATTAGGATCTACCAGTGCTAAGTCAGTTTTCGGAGTATCTTAATTAGCTGGAGTTCATAATAGTGTGCAACATGTAAGGGTCTGTCCTGGCTACAGTTAGTTGTGAAATTGAGGGGATTCTCACAGGGAATATCAGGAATCCACTTTGTTTATTGGCACAGCAAGAGCAAACAGGGGTGAGATGTGAAGTGATAGCTGTGATGGCCTAATTAAAGCTGTGAGTCAGTGGTGATTGGCTACCAAGTGATCAGAAGAGATTTTGGGGTAAGCATGGGGAAACATAACCATTTCTCACTATCACTGCCTTACAGCACTTATGAGTTAAAGACCTTTCCCAAAAAAAAAGATGAGTAAATGTCTTGAAAACCCTCTGTGGTTTCTTTGATTCCAAATGTAAAGATACTTAGAGGATCACAAAAATTCCCATGACTTACATGACCAGGTGATTTTTTTTCAAGGGTAGTTGTGTATTTATGTCACCCTTTATCACATAATCTCTAGGATATATGCTGGAATTTGGCAGGCTCTCTGTTACTGTCTTCAGCAGTCAGAGCTCTCCTGATTCAGTGTCAAAATATTTCACAAGGTAGGAAAGATGGGCTTGAAGCAAAGGCAGTGGATCAAGGCTTGAATGGCAGGGGGTCTCTTTGCATGGTGTGCAATGGGATGCTGTGCCTCACAGTGTACAAAGGACAATTAATATTTCTGTTTTCTGGCTTTTCTTTTTAAATTAAGCAATTTTGAGCAGTTATTTTCTCTTCCTCAGTGTTTTTCTTACTGCTGCTACAGTGGGGTATTGATCCTATTCCTTGGTTTTGGTACTGCTGCAATATTCTGCTTTTGGAATTAAAGAGCCCAAGATCATCACAATCTGATAAATCTGGTGGGAAGCCTTTCCAGTTTTATCCATTCTTAAACCTGGTTCATATGGGGACACATTTCTTAAAATACAAGTAGTGGTGGGGAAAACACAAAAGTTGCATAATGAGGAAGTTTGGATCCTTTTTGCCAAAAGGACTCTTTTTGATCTCCGTATGCCAAGTGACTCTCTTAGAATGTCACTGCTTATGGCTACTCATGATAAATAAATGAATAATTAAAACTGTTATTAGGAAAAAACACGGAGTTGTAGCCTTTGGAAAATGAGTCCTCACTTGACTTTCTGCTGGAGTGGAGTGTGTGTAATTGTGAAGGGCCTGATTAGGGAATTAATTGCATCGCTGCCAACCTGATGCACTTGCTTTGGCTTCCTGTCTACAGGGGGGTGTGAAATTGGTGTGATAAAGTTGATAGAGTGGCTGGGGGTAACTTCAGTAAAACCAGACACTTGTGTAGTGCAGGTACTGCAGAGGGAAGAATTGTAGGAACTGGTTGTGTGATCTCGAATTATTTCATCAGGAATATTTGGAAACCTTTGGGATTGTTTCTGTGAAGGCCAAGTGTCCTCACTTGCATCGTGGTCTCTGATTCTCTAATGCTGATCCCAAGTGCCTAAAAACGAGTCAAGAACCAGAAGTGAAGAAATTGTTTCATGAAAAAAAGGAGGTTTCTGGGAAGGAAAAGTTCTTTTAAATTTGTCTTGTGACTTCCAGGCCTTTCTGGTTGACCTTTTCCAGATACTCTGAAAAAATACAGCTGGAGCCTCACAATGTAGAAGGGAAAGATTTTTACTTGTTGAGACAGCTCTAGGGTTGGGTGTTTTAACAATACTAATTATTGTAAATCTTATTAACTATTTATCCCCCCACCCAAAGCCCCTTGAACATCCTGAGATAGGTAACAGTGGGAATTCCCCCCCAGTGTTTACAATAATGATCCTCACAACTCAGGTGTTTCCCTTTGTTGCCTCTAAGACCTGAAGAGATAATTTCCACTAGGCTGGAAAACACCACGTTGTCTGGAGAAACTGCCAGATGTGTAACCAACCCATCAGCCAATGCTCAGATGGATTCAGAGGTGGAAAAATGCATCCCTTCAGTTCAGTGAGTGAGCAATGCCTGATATTTTAAGTTACCATCAATAGGATCTCACTTTAGTGAGTTTGTCTCATGGTATGCAGGGCTTTATAATGAAAAAAAACCCAATCTGTAGGTACCTGTCATGTCTGAGTTATGATGACAAATAAGGATAAATATCTGCCAGATACACACGTGTACATGTTTTTATTTATAAAAGTAGATCAAGGGTTATCAACACAGTAACATAAATACTAAATTCAGAATGATTTTACTGCTTGCTTCTGTAACCTTAAAAAGGCTGAAATTCAAGATGATTCTTAAAGAAAAGTTTCCTAAATCCCTACTAGTAACACTTGTAAAGGGAAGTTCCAGCCAGGTGGGGGTTGGTCTCTTCTCCCAGGCACTCAGCAATAGGACAAGGGGGCACGGGCTCAAGCTCTGCCAGGGGAAATTGAAGTTGGAGAGCAGAAAGAAATTCTTTGCAGAGAGAGTGCTCAGGCATTGGAATGGGCTGCCCAGAGAGGGGGTGGATTCCCCATCCCTGGAGGTTTTTAACCTGAGCTTGGCCGTGGCACTGAGTGCCATGATGTGGTAAAGGGACTGGAGTTGGACCAAGGGTTGGACTTGATGATCTCAGAGGTCTTTTCCAACCTAATCCATTCTATGATTCCATGAAACTCTGGCAAGGGATGTTGATTTTAATTTCACATACCAACTTGATCGCAAGCACACATGTATCTGCTTTCCCTCCCTTTCATTGTTTTATCCCTATAGCTAAGAATATGCCATAATTTGCTGAATTGAAATTGCAGCATCTTTGGGTTTGGTAAGGTGGTTTCCCCTGCTGTTCATTGAATATAAAGGGTCTCAGCACATTTCTGAGTGCATTCTGATCACAGTGAACAGAAATAAAGGACAGTGTAAGAGCCAGGAGAAATTCCAGATGATAATTTGCAGCTTGCATTCAGAATCAGTAGCTCTGGGGGAGCCTGTTCCATGAGAGGTTATTTTCCAAAACATTTCCCATACATTTGTGTGGTGACATACAAGGTCTGTGTCTGCCTGAGTTGGAGTCAAGAACAAACTGACTTCGTTGAAACTCTTTGGATTCTACAGGGCAAGATAATTTCCTGATTATGTCAGAAAATCAGTAACTTTGCAAGCACCTTTTCATCACTCTGAGCATTTGCTTCTGCACAGTCAGTTTTGAAAAAACAAGTCTCACACCTCCCAAAATATCTCTTAGAGCTTAAACATTACCCCTTTTTTCCTTTGAAGTGAAGGTGACACAAAGGGTAAATCAGTGTGGCAAATGTATAGGAAAATCAGACTGCCTTTGTTTGCACAGGTCCTGTTTCCAGGGTATTCCTGTGCTCATTGTGGGCTTGATGATGGGCTTGCTTGATTTCTGTGTGATCTGTTACACAATGCAATAGTCCAGGCATGTGGATCTGACATATCTTTAATCAGTGTTTATTGGGAGAGGAAACAAACTTATCATGAGAATTACCTGGAGAGAAATAATTCCCCTTTTTTTTCATCATCACAATTTGATTTCCTTGATGCAGATTAGGTTTGTCGTAGATGATGATTCAGAGGTCACTTGTGGGTCACTGGGCTCACTTGTTTGGCATTTCACTTCAAAACTGAGAAACCAACTATTGGTGCCTGGGAGATGTTTTGGGTTTTGTGCATTAAAGCATAAAACTCAGATACAGCTTATGAGAACAAGCCACTTAACAGTATTCACATCCAGCTGACTCTTTTCAATGGATGACACTGTGCTTATATGTCACAATAAAAGATGTGTATTAGTAGAAATTAAACTGTGGGGGGAAATGAACTGGGGGGATGAGGGGAATGGGAAAAAACCAGCAGTCAGCTGCAAAATGATAGCTTTATACTGCAAGGTTCTGGTGTTTTTTAATTATAGAAACAGCAATTAATTTTTCAGTTTATTCTGTTTTATGTAGCTAAGGAATATCCTACTGTGGTGTTGTTTGTTTAATAGCAGTCTTCCAGTTAAACCTGATCACTGGATTTCTGCTCGGGAATTACTTTGGGATCTAAATCAGTGTGAGTGAATTATGCATGCATGAGCACAAGGAAGAATTTTGTGTTCATAACAGCCAATTGTACACTCAGACGAGTGTTTGCATACGTAGTCACCCATTTGGAATCGGGCCCAAACTAAATTAGAGTTAATACCATGGGCTAGTTCCAGGATTTAGTTCCCAAGTCTGTTTATAATGATGTAATATACAGTAAAAATATCCCCCTCTGCAGAGGCTGCTCTGGCTGCACAGCAGCAATCACACAGCATCGGGTGATAAGGGCTGGTGCTGGGGTGGAACTGCCGTCAGCACCGCTCTGGGGCACATGTGATGTGAAGGCACAGCCTGGGCTGTGTAAGAGGCTGCAGATAAGGCTGCCCCAAGCACCTCTTCTTTCTCAAGCTGCTCCACTCCAGGCTGCCTGAGCAGTGGCTGTGCAAAGGAGATGGGCTATTTCCAGCAGACAGCCACTCCAGCGCCAGCCCCTGAGATGGTAGCAGGCACTTTAGGAGTAATAACAGCTGCCAGCACAGAGGGGCCCAGGGGTGGCATCCTGACATGCTGCATGGCACTCAGGAAGCCGGCCTGATGTCCTCTGTCAAGCCTAATGCCCAGGCTTGGAGTGCAGTGCTGGAGGGGGAAGGGGACAGACCCCGTGTCTCTTGATTTAATATGGGTATTGCATCGCTCTCATACTCGGTGTCTCCTGCAGGTTGGTGCCCCAGGCTGGCTGGAGGACAGGATTTAGGGAGTTTGTCATAGAATTGATTGGGTTGGAAAGACCTCTGAAATCATCAAGTCCAACCCTTGGTCCAACTCCAGTCCCTTTACCAGATCATGGCACTCAGTGCCACGGCCAAGCTCACCTTAAAAACCTCCAGGGATGGGGAATCCACCCCCTCTCTGGGCAGCCCATTCCAATGCCTGAGCACTCTCTCTGCAAAGAAGTTTTTTCTGATCTCCAACTTCAATTTCCCCTGGCAGAGCTTGAGCCCATCGTGCCCCCTTGTCCTATTGCCGACTGCCTGGGAGAAGAGACCAACCCCCACCTGGCCAGAACTTCCCTTCAGGGAGTTCCAGACAGTGCTGAGGTCACCTCTGAGCCTCCTCTTCTCCAGGCTAAACACCCCCAGCTCCCTCAGCCTCTCCCCACAGCACTTGTGCTCCAGTCCCTTCTCCAGCCTCGTTGCTCTTCTCTGGCCCTGCTCCACCCCCTCAATCTCTTTCCTGAACTGAGGGGCCCAGAACTGAACACAACACTCAAGGTGTGGCCTCACCAATGCAGAGTCCAGGGAAAGGGTCACTGTCCTGGTCCCCTTCTCTTGCCCCCTTCCCCCTTTATGCTCTTTCCCTCCCTCCACAGGGACTACTGTGGGAGCAAGACTTGTAAGGAAGCCCAGGGCAGTGCTGTGTGTCATCCCCTATTCCCAGTGCTGTTACTCTTCCCTTAACAGACACATCGATCTCGGAGGGTTCTGTACTCTGTCCTCTGAGTGCTGGGGCTGGATACAGCACACCCAGCGTGCTCTCCTGTCACAGGCCACAGGAACAGCCTCCAGAATCCTCTGTCTGACCCCACTGTTTCTGGTCAGACAATGATGTGTTCTCGAGAGATGGAGCTAGTCTTAGTTTTAACAAATGTGGTGATTAGACTCAGACGAGCCGAAACAATACATTGGTGTAATTCAATTTTCTCTTACTGAAAGACAGTTCCAACTATACCTTTGGATCCAACCCTGTGTAGTTTGAGAGGTTTTCAATGTCAGAAGAGGAAGGAATATTCACATTGTACCATATCATCTTTTTTTAGGACAGCTAAGGAGCACCAGAAGAACAGAAGAATAAACCATAACAAGAAAATGATCGTGCATAATAAGTTGTATTAAGAAAAGGAGAGTTAATTCCTTGTTTTGAATCAAGGGAATGAGAATTGTGAGTCTTGATTTTATTTTTTTTGTTCATTTTAATCATACACTAATTAATATTCCTTAGAGTCACATTGCTGTGGTATGAAATGTTGGCATCAGATGGAATACAGGTGCTTTCATCTTAGTCACTAGTATAATACAAAAATGAGTGTACTGGAGGGGTTTTGATCAGATTAATTAAGGTGGTTGTTCATCCACTGTCTTCAGTTATGAATAAGCCACACAGAATATGTTGTCTGCCAATGGCATCCAGTACAGGGATTGTAATAGTGACATGTTGTTTGAACTATAGACACAGTGAAGTCTGTGTGATGAGACAAATACCAGAGGATGGCTTGTTTGCTGCCTGTCATGGATCATTTCATTGGTGGGGAGTGGGGAAAACTTGTATTTTTAAAGTCATGTGCATGCAGCTGAGGTGGAATTATCTGAGCCACAGGCTGAGAAGGGACTGCACAGAAAAATGAGTCTTTTAAGCCTCTATGCAACAAGAACAGAGAACAGGAACATGAGCAGGGAGAGGTTGTGCCTTTTAGGAAAAAACCAGGCAGAGGACCAATGACAGGAAATACTGATATAATGATAAAAGGGAGATTTCTTTGGTATGGTGATCCCTGGCACTGAAAACATACACAAAATTACTTTCAAGTTCAAAACTTGAATCTTCCTTTATTCTTAAGGGGAACTTTTCCATTTGGGGTGTTGGTTTCACCTGATGGTCTTGTTCAGGAGCTGGTAAGAATTTCCTCTCTCTTACTGGTTATAAAATTCTCCTGTGTGAGACAATGCATTTTATTTTTTCCTGCTTTGCACACATTTTTTTTAGATTGTCTCAATACTGAGATGGATACTCTTGAAATCCTCATAGGCAGCCAGTTCAGGGAGTTTGGTGAACTCTCAGGGAACCCATAGGGGTCCACAGGGGTCATAGGAACTGTAAGTCTATATGAACCTCTTACTGGCTTCTTAATGACACTGCAGGTTTTTTATATACAGGACTGGTCTTGAGTGGAAGAGGTTACAGAAATGATGAGATGCAGTCAAAGAAAATAACTGTTGTTTTGGAAGAGATGCCACTCAGGAGTTATTTTGACTTAGTCCAGTACAGGAAATGACAGTCATGAAGGCAGAGATAGAAAAGTTCTCTGATTCTTATTCTTGGTATCTGTTTTTCTGAGAAAATTTAGCCAATTAATTTGAATTCTTAAAAGGAAAAAAATCAACTACTGTCACACTTATGGAAGGAAGACATTGCTTTGATTTTTTTAAGATTTTTTAAAAAAATTTAATCTACTATCCCTTTTTATGGGGTAAAATTGCTAGGGAAGGAAGACATTACTAATGGGGTTAATATTTCACCCTCTAGAACTTAAATAGCAAATTATTATCCCCCCCCCCCCAGCAGTACAGGAATTTCACCCTCCTATTTCCTCAGTCTTGCTTAAAATAAAAGCACACGCAGTTTCAAGTATTGGGTTTTGTCCAAGTCATATACTGAGATACTTCAAGAGAAGATGGAACTTTACTGATCTGACCCTGTTGGGATAGGAATTAATTCAAGTGGCCCATTTTAAAAATCATGTTTTATCTTTCTTTTTGCATTTAGAAGATGGTGCAAAGCAACATGTCAGTGGCCCAGGTGGGACTGGCTGGGCTGCTGTACCTGTGGGCAGCTTTCTGTGAAGATAATCCTGTGTGTTCTCAAGTCTGGCTGCGTGAGAAACAGCCCTTTTCTTCTTCAGTGGCCTTTTATAAAGCCCAGAGTCATCTTTTATCTGCCTGATTAACTTTCCTCTTTATCACTTTTACTGAGTGTGCTGGTTTAAAGGTAAACCAGCAGGAGAAACAAACCCAACACAAAAGAGATTGAGTCAGAGTTACAATTTAATAACAATATTACAATAGATGCAATAGCACGAAGAGAAATTGGGTTTAACCCACAAACCTCAGCAGTGTAACCCACCCCCTGGGGCACAAACACAGTGGGGTTGGTTGGCCCCTGTGCTGAGCCCCACGTGGTTCCCTCGAGTCCAAAGCAAAAGGAAGGGGAAAACCTGTTGGTGCAGATGATGGCACAGTCTGGTCGAGAGTGGTGGTTGCAGTCTGGTTGAAAGTGGTGGTCTCTTCCTGTCAAGGTTCTGGTCATCCTCTGTATTTGACAAGTGGCTTCCCAAGTCCCAAAATCCCCAAGATTCTCTCCCCTCAGGTCCAGGTGGGAGCACCCAGTCCCTCCCCCAGGGCAGGGAGTTCCACACTGGGGGATCTGACTCTGGGAGTCAGGGGGGATTTTGGAATCGTTGCTGGCCCATGAGCAGACATGACCCCTCAGGTGGGTGTGGAGGTGCCAAGGACTCCCTGGAGGGGAGTTCTCCCAGCTCCTCTGCCAGGCTTCTTTCCCAGCCAGCTCCCAGCCTGAGGGGTTGGGTGTGCCCTGGGCAGCTGCTGCACATGGTCCATTGTTAACAGTTCATGGGAAATGAATAGAGCGTGTAGAATACACAGCTTTGGTCACACCCACACAGTGATAAACTCATCGCACCTGCTGAACTGGGACACTGAGTATAAAAATACCTTCCTTACAGCCAGCTTGAAATGCTGTGGAACTGGACTGCTGGATAAATAATTAGTGATTATTAGTATCCAGTAATCACCATGGCTTTACATTTCATCTGTGTAAAAAGTTTCAACTTGTCTCTTCACTTGGCTTGCTTGTCACTGCAGAGATGATCCTGGTTATCTGCTTTTTGGGTTCCCAGGAATGAGCCTGTTGGGACTTGCTGCTGGTGCTCCCCAGGAGGTTTTATCAAAGTGAGCTGGAACCAACAAGTTAGCAGGAATAATGCTTCTGGTTTGGGATTTATTTTTTTTCAAGGAAGAAAAAAAAGAATTTAAATCTTGTCCTTTTTCTGTCTTCCATTAACAACTTGGTCTTTGAATATTGCTTTGAGGAAGTGAGTGGTGCAGTTCTGGGTACCACTCCCTGAGGTGCTGTTGTGTTGACCTTTGCCTGTGTGTTTATGGCAAAGCAAATAAAAGTCTACTGAATGACTGCCTGGCATAGAGATGCAAAATCCATATATAAAGCAGACCCACCTCTCAAACATCTTCACCATCACTTCCATGTTTAGTAAAGTGTTGAAATCCAGCATTAGATAAGGTAATATATGCATGACTTTGGCATAGGTAGTGCCATGTTGTTGTTTTATAGCACTTGTAGTGGGGTGCAGGGTAATTCCTTTGAAATAATAAGGATGCTGAGTCTTGTCTGCTGCCTGCAGAGCTGTTAGGAAAGCAGTGCAGCATTGAGAGTTTTGGTGGTGGTTTAGAAACAGGAGTTAAAGGCTCTGGTATTTATCATTTACAGCAGAACCTTGTTATTGCTGGGTATGCTGCTTGCTTTTTTCTCTCCCTATTTTTGTGCCAATTAAATATAAGCTGTAGTTTGCAGATACTGATCATTGCACTGAGCAACTGGGGAAAGATGTTGGTGGCACTGCTAATAGATAGTTGGATGTTTCTGTGTCACAATTCATCAGATAAGTTGAGGAGATTGCCAGTTCCAGAGGGGTCCAGCAGCAGTTTGTTACACCTGGAGCATTCTGCTTTGCAGACAAGGCTTTAGTGGTTTGTCACAGTCAGAGTGGGGTAATGGCATTTAGGCAGTGCCAAATAAAGTTTTCTATCTTGTACCTTTCCCTGCTGTGGATGTAATGGCTTTAACATCCTACTTGAATACAAAATACTATACTAGTTTTACTGCATGTGCTGCTTGTTCATCTCTGTCCCCCCTCTCTGTCAGCTCCAGCTAAATGCTGGCTCTAGATAGAGCCTGCAATTCCACTTGCAGCTGCAGGGTTATAGAGACAGAAACGCTGACTATTCACTCACAACTGTTTCTTTAGGAGATGTCCTGGTTCCCTTGGGCTTGACATTTACAGCTCATTCAGTGGTAAACTTCATTTGGTAAGCATTAACTCATGTGCAGATGTTAGCATTCCATGGATCTTCCAGGACTGCAGTTCAGATCCAAGTTCATTTCACAAGTGGCTGATGGACTGTGTTAAACTGTTTTCCTGCTTCAGCCAGGCTGCTGCCAAGTGTCCACATCACCAGGAAAATCACGATTGGCAGGGAGAGACTGAAGGTTTGAGGCCAGTCCCTTCCACCAGCTGTTAATTATGATGCCATGAGAGACTCCAGCAAAGCAGGACTCTGAGCCAAGTTAGTATGGAATGAGATAAAAAGTGAAAGTCCTTCAATATCAGGCCCAGGGCCCCCAGGAATACATATTGACATGTGCTGAACACTGATTTCCATGTTTTTTATAATATTGTCCACCCAATCCCCAGTTCACACATCTCTCAGTCCAGCCCCGTCCTGCCCCTGGTCACACCCCCTCAGGATTTGAGTCAGGGCTCTCTTCATCATTCCCTTCTTCCTCAGCTCACATCGGGCTCTTGGAGCTTTTCCACTCTTCTTAGACCCAAGGTTGGTGGCTCATGTTTGTCTCATTCTGCAGACCTTTTGATATTCTTCAGTTTTCTACCTTGAAGAGAGTCTAAACAACTAAAAGAATTTGAGCTACTGATATGTGGCAGAGGTTGGCATTTATAAACATTGAACTTGATGCTGTGAGAGAACCCCCACAAAGCAGGACTGAGCCAAGTTAGGATAGGATAAGATAAAAAGTAAAGTCCTTTAATATCAGGCCCAGGGCCCACAGGAATACATGAAGACATGCACGTGCTCCCCAGTTCTAGTTTCCATGGTTTTTATAATATGATCTATCCAATCATTACTTTACACATCTCTCAGTCCAGCCCCAGTTCCACCCCTGTTCCAACCCCCAGGAATTGGGTCTGGGGTTGGCGAGACCCTCTGTCTTCATCAGCTCCTCTTCCTTGGGCTCCTGGAGTTCTTCCAGTGTTCTGACTTCTGGGTCACTTTCTCCTGTGTTTATGTCTTGTCCTGCAGGCCTTTGATAGTCTCTAACTCTTTACCTTGAAGAGAGTCTATAAACAACTAAAAGAGTTTGAGCTACTGATCTGTGCTAGGGGTTAGGATGTATAAACAATGAACTCAGGCTGCCAGAATACTCGCGCATTAAATCTACATTTGCTACAGTTACTGTGTTCCTAAAATGCATCAAATGAAAAACTCACAAACCTCCCTGCATCAACTTAAGCTGCTAGAAATATTAGCACACTAAATCTGCTTTTTACTACAGTTAAAAGTACTTCTAAAATCTGTAAAAATGACAAAATCCAAAAATCAGAAACCCCTCCTGCATCAATTATGGTGTAGTGGAGCCAGTGGAGTGACGAGAAGTGATGTATCTGAAGACATGGTGGTCTGCACAGCTCCCCCTGCTCAGGCAAAGTGTTTCCCACCCAGGCCACAGCTGAGTCCCAGTGGCACAGCTCTAGAACGGGTTTGGCAGCTGCTGTTCCTGCAGCTGTCCCAGAACTTGCACAAGTCTTTTGAGCCCAGTGGATGCCCTGCTGATGCCTGTGCTGGTGCATGAAATTTGTTACTAAGAAAAAGTGAAATGAGTAATCAAATATCTATGGACCACTTCTGGAAAATGTCATTGCTAAGCAAAACACTGGGTAAAAATGGACATAGGCATCATTTCAGCCCATGTGAGAAGTGGATAATTAATGTTAGTGATACAGAAATATGAACTCTGAGACCTTTCCTATTGGTGCAATGGTATCAACTTGCCTTAGTTTTTACTGTGCACTGTCAGTAGCTGTGGTGTTGTGTGTACAGCCGAGGAGGTTGGTGAATAGTCTGACAAACTCCAGAGGTGGAAGAAGAGGCAGCAGAGAAGCCTCATTTCCCAGAGGCTTGTAAAAAAAAGAACTTCTTTGACTCTTTCAGAGCTTGATCCCTCTGTTGAGGACAGGAAATGCTGCTGGAGATAATTAGCTGAGGTGGGCTCTGCCAGAGAAGCTTTCAGGAGCTGTCCAACTTGTTGTTGCCCAGTGTTTCCTTCCCTGAGGTCTCAGTTATTGCAGTATCCTGTGTAGGAATGGACATGTCTCACTTTCTGTTGAGCCACAGTATTGCTGGAAGCATCCTCTGCTTCCAGAGAATGTTCCTCCAACTGTATTTTCTTTCTCTCTATGCCCCTTTTTTGCTTTGTTGGCTTCTGCAAACTATATCAAACAGCTGCTCATCTTCAGAGGAATCCATGGCCTGTGGATACCCTTCCTACCATCTTTCCTTTCACACCAAGCATTCGGCACTGCTGTTGGTCAGCCTTCATTGCCAACATGCCTGGAACATTTGTCCCCTTTTCAGTTCGTCTTCACAGGCTCTTCTTTGCTGTTCTTTCTGCTTTCCAGGCAAAGGAAATACTCCAATATCCTGTTCCCTCTTTTTAAAACTCCTGCTTTCTGCAGTGCTATGGAAAATGAGACAGACAGTTGGAGTCTGTCCTGAGACCACCTCAGTGAATATTGTCTCGTTTTCTCTTCAGTCTCTGTTCACCTCAAGGTCTTAGTGGGCATGTGTGAGATGTCACCTTGTTGGGGGCAGAAGTAATGGGTTTTGTTCCATGCTCAGGTCTCCTTCATGAAGGAGCTCAGTTCAGGACCCAGATCCTGAATTTTATCTTCTGTGTCAGCTTTTATTCACAGAATGGCCTGGAAGGGACCTTTAAAGATCATCTAATCCAACCTCCAGATAATATTGTTCATAATATAATATTTATAATAGTGTCAGCTATTTGTTGTTAGTATTACTTGTCTGAACAGAGAACTAACTCAGCTTGGAAGTCAGGAGGAAAAAGAAATCGTATGGTCTGTGTAAACAAGGTCAGACTTTGCAGGAATATCAACAGGTGGTCAATGCTTCAAAACTGTCACTGTTTTATGGGACATTTGGACAATGCCCTTGATACAATGCTTCAATTTTTGGTCAAACCTGAAGTAACCAGGCAGTTGGACCAGATGACCATTAAAAATCCCTTCCAGATTAACCAAGCCTTCTCCTCCTTGTCTCTTCTTCCTACCTTCTCCTTTCCCTACCAGTACATGCTGAGGAAACCTCTGCTGACATTTCTTCCCAGCCCTACATGAGCAGAAGGCACTGAATGCCTGTGACCAATTCCCTAGGCATTGTCTCTGTCACCTTGTGGGAAGGGGACATGGACCCTCTGAGGGGGATGAGAGCTGTGGATCATCTGGAGATGGTGGGACCATCTGCACAAGTTTGCCAAAAGCAGGTGTGGTGTGTGGTGTTTGAAAGTCTTCCGTGTTCTTCCAGTTTCTGTGGATTTCCACAGGATGGCAAACCCCCTATCTCTGACATTTGTGAGGCTTACAGATCAAGCCCTCAGTCTGATGCAAGTCTGATGCAGGATGTGCTCCTCAGCTAAATGGTTCCAGGTCTTTCAGAGGTGTCATTTTCCCTGTAGGTTTCATTTCTGCTCCTTGTGCTCACCTTCAGAAATGCCCAAACCGTTTTCCTTGGGAAAACATTCTGAAACACAGGAGCCTGAGAGCAGCAGCATTTCCTGAGAGGGAAGGTCCATGTGGCCCAATCCTTGGTCTCCAAAGTGGCCAACCACCAGTGTTTGAAGGGGAGAGCACGTGAGCAGTGCCAGTCTGCTGCTGTCAGGGTGCTGCTGGTTGTGATGGTTTGATCCAGGCTTTCCCTGGTAACCAGATGTAACTAGGGAGGGGCTTGTCTCCCAGGTATTTCTCACCCATTCTTTCCCCTCCCATGGGACAAGGGAAGATATGAGACAGGGAGATAGGAAGGTTTTTTCCCTCTGTTTCCAGCAAGGGTTGGGGAGCAAGAAGTTTTTGCTGCTCTCAGTCCCTTGTCTGAGCCACGCAGAAGATCAGAGAAAAGATGTGAGTGAGAGGGTGTGAGAAAGGGGGCTGGTTTTCCTCTGAGAGTGGTTGGTGGGATTGTATGTACTGGTTTACTTGGAGCATGGGTGGGGGTGTTTTGGTACCCATTGCTTTTGTTTTGTCTCTTTGTTGCCCCTGTTTCTTCCTTCTTTTTTCCCTTCCTTTTCCCTTTTCCTATTCCATATAATTGGGAATGTTCAGAAATATACATATATTTATATATCCTGACTTAACTCAGTTTCTTTCAAGTTTTTTTTTTCCCTCTCCTTTTCCCTGCTTTAAAGAGCAGGGGGGAGAAGGGAGGGTGGCTCGGGGCTGGGAGGGCAGGATGAAACCAAGACAGTGGTGCTCACAGACCTCGGTGTCTGGGACCCCCATGGCCCTCAGTCCATGCCTGAGCCACTCTGTGGGTGTGCCCCTCTCTGCCCCTGTCTCCTGGACCCTGCACTGCAGAGAGTGCCCTCCAGGGTGGAACCTCAGCCCTGGGTCGTGGCTTGTGATGCAGAACTCTGAGAGTAACGTGGCGTAACCGTTCTGTTCTCTGCCCTGTGCTCACCCTGAGCTCAGGAACACCGAGGCTGCTCCTTGCCTGCCGTGGCACTGGCAGTGTCACATGGGTCCTGGTGGGTATATAAAGAGCAAACTCTTCAGTCCTTCCTGGCAGCTGTGCCCTCCAGGTGTGGAGGGCCTCTAAAGAGGGGCAGTTGCCTTTTAGTGTCAGATGCCCACCTGTCCAGCCACCTCCTCACCATGTCAGCATTATCAGCAACAACCTCCTCCTTCACTACCTGCCTGTAGAATTCATTAAAAGGTTCATCAGCAACCTTTATTCACACTCCTGGAGAGTAAAGTGTATCCCCACGGACAGTAGTGACATGAACTGCCTTGCACTGACCCACAACTGCTTCATCTCTTGTAGCTTTTTCAGTGTCTGGCCTGGTTTGGCACTTTCTCCCATGGAACTTCACAAATGGAAGTTTGGTTAGTGCCAGACATGGATATTTTGTTCCCCAGGAGGCTGACATCAGTCTTGAAAGGGACTGGACTGATACCACCAGTGCCATGTCCAAAGCCCACCGCCCACCCCACACTCTCTCTGTGGCTCACCAGTGGAGGTTGATCAGCTGGTTGTGACTGTGGAGCTGCACCCCAGCAGGTGGTCCCAGCTGATGGTGGGAGCCCCTTAACACACCTCTCAGGCTCCACCCTTTGTGCTTTGCTGCCTTTGAATGTAGGAAACAGCAAAGGTCATGCTCAGGTCTGTTGAACTGAGATAGCAGAAAAACATCATTCCAGAAATGCAGGTTTCCTTGCCCTCATCATGTTCTGGATTTCATGGCACCCACGAGGCAGAAGGAGCTTTACCTCATGGTGCAGTTCCACAGCCCCGTCCTCCCCACCAGCTGCAGCTGGGACAGAAGACCATCACTGTCTTATGACTCCCAAGACCAAGCTGCAAACTGAGAACAGTGTGGCAGATGTGCAGATTCGCAGATGGAAGATCTCACCTGAAAACAGCCCAAAGATGTTGCTGTCTTTTTTATTTGCCCTTGGTGTAAAACCATCAGTGTTTTCTTTTTATATTAATATGTGCAGATTATGTACCTTTACTTGGAGTGCTTTCCACAACAGATGTAACTCTGATTTTGAGCCAGATTTCAGCGCAACTGAGGTTTGTCTCTGGGCAATTAAAATCCTCAATTAACATATTAATTATTTTTGTAATGATATTGCATAATTTTTTTCTTCTGAAGGGAAAGAGAATGTCTAATTTGTATACTGGCTTGTGAGTTATTTAGCTAATTTGCACATGAGAATTTGTTGGTATTTATCTTGCAGTCACAAAACTGTGCATTTATTTTAAGGGATTTTATGTATTTCCTGCTCTAGTGAGGTGTGTTAAAATAGTAGCTTCATCTGGCAGGTGTAATTACCAAACCTGAAAAATGCCAGAGTGTCTTTTACATGTTTTCATTTGTTGAGATAGAAGGAACAAACCCTCCTAGCATAAATAATCAGTGCTACCTATCTTTATAAAAACTGAAAAAACCTTTCAAATATCAATCTGTGGAGGTTTAAAAAAAAGTGATTCTGATCTCTTCAATGTTATTCTAATCCCTTCAGTGCAAAGACAGTGCTTAAAGTGTGCAGCAGGCAGCTGGTAATTAACAGTATATTGGGGTGATGCTGGGGGGGTGAAGGAGGAAGGGAAGCAACAGAAAAGCATCTGTGCAGACCAACATATCTGCTTTGGTATTATGTTGGCAGGAGTGTTCCTGGGCAGAAAGGCACGTGCTGTGTCAGTGTGGCTGTGTGGGGTGTCCCATGGCTCAGCAGTTTGGGCAGGTGTTACAGCAGCCCCTGTGCAGGTGGTGTCAGACTGAGCACAAGGATTTGCTGTCTCTGGAAACAAACTGCTGGCCATTGAATGAAATAACTCCCTGAAGGGAAGTTCTGGCCAGGTGGGGGTTGGTCTCTTCTCCCAGGCACTCAGCAATAGGACAAGGGGGCACGATGGGCTCAAGCTCTGCCAGGGGAAATTGAAGTTGGAGAGCAGAAAGAAATTCTTTCCAGAGAGAGTGCTCAGGGATTGGAATGGGCTGCCCAGAGAGGGGGTGGATTCCCCATCCCTGGAGGGTTTTAAGGTGAGCTTGGCCGTGGCACTGAGTGCCATGATCTGGTAAAGGGACTGGAGTTGGACCAAGGGTTGGACTTGATGATCTCGGAGGTCTTTTCCAACCCAATCAATTCTATGATTCAGTCTTGAGTAGGTTTTCTTGCACAGACTGAGCTGTTACTCACCTGTGCTGCACATTGTGGCTGGAGATCTGTTGGGCTAATTACTGTCCAAATTACCCCAAGGCACTGCCCAGTTCAGGGGTTACGAGCGAGCAGGGGTTAAGGCTTGGGTTGCAGCAGAAATAGAATCATAAAATAACATAATCATTATGCACATGGGTGTAGAGATGTACAGCAGGCACTGATTGTAGTTGTTTGCATTCCAGCTCTATTGTGATCTTTGCAGAAAGTGTTCTTGAGGAAGGGATTGAAAGCAAGACAGCAGGTACCAGCAGGATATGAGTCTTAAGATCGCTTCAGGCAGGGCATGGCATACATAAAGATGATGTTAATATATTTGTATGATAAGCAGGAAAAAGCAGAAGATACTCAGAGACTACATAAGAGGCAGGGTGGGGAGGGTCGAGCATCAGCTGTGGAGATTAACAATGGCTTCTGTAAGAGAGGGGGACAAAGCTAAAGGAAATGAGAAGGGGAAGATGAAATAAAGGCAGAAACACAGGAGAGAGATAAGAAAGCTGAAGGGAGAGGGGCTGAGGCACAGCTGGGCTTGTCAGGGCTGAATAGCAAAGCAGAAAGCTTAATGTTAAATGATGGGTGATGAAAGAGAAGGTGTTAGGCAAGGTGAGAGAGATAAAAACAGAAATCAGGGAGGTAGTAAACATCAATTGAATCAACTTCAATTTGCTTCATTTTCAGAAGGACAAGTTGGAAATCTCCACTGCTGAGTGGACTCTTCTCCCTGCTTTTTACTCGACCACATCGTGCTAATCCCATACAGTGGTCTCTGAAGAAACCACTCATCCTCTGTGCAGGGCTGAATTTGTTGAAAAACTGTTGTTCCCAGACAGAAAATGAATACATAGACAGGTTGTGAGCAGTTTAGATACAAACAGCACAACTCCTGTATTCTTTAGTCTGTTCCTCTTTATCATACAGGTTCTAAACAGTACTACTGATTTTCCTGGTCCTTGAGATGAAATGTTTGCATATGCATTTATTGACCCTGAGATTGGCTCAGTTGGTTAAAACTTGGCTGTAATAATGCCAAGGTCTTGGGTTCAATCCCCTGTGTGGGCCATTGACTGAAGAGTTGGACTCGATGATCCTTGTGGGTCCCTTCCAACTCAGAATAGTCTGTGATTCTGTGACTGTTCTAGAGTCTGTGAAATAAGTGCTGTTTAGACTTCTATTGCAATAGCAACTGGCAGAGCCAGTCATGGACTGAGAAGGAGAGGACAAATTCTGTGTGAGTGCCATGTGAAACCCGAAGAAAAGAGCCAGGAAAACATGGAATCCAAATGTAGAGACAGGTGTTTATAGGTGACCAGACACAGCCAACAAAGAAAGCCAGAAAGCAGTGTTTATCTGAGCAGTGGTACTCTTTCTGATCACAGGCTCTCCAATTTACCTGGAGTGCACTTCAACGGCAATTACATTCCTGAAGCACGTCATTTAACATAAATGTACCCCCTGAGTACATCTATTCATGTGTAAGACAGCACTTTTCTTGTCTGTTGCCAGTAAGGTGTGAGTGCATGCAGGCACAGGAGCCACTTGGGCTGGGGCAGAGCACACTGCAGGTGGCAGAGCCCTGGCCAGAGTGTGGCACTGGAGCTCTGCTGCTGCCCCGTGGGGTGTTCCTGTGTGGATGGTGGCACTGGGCCTTCTGTCAGGCTTTGGCACTGGAGCTCTGCTGCTGCCCCGTGGGGTGTTCCTGTGTGGATGGTGGCACTGGGCCTTCTGTCAGGCTTGCTGTGAGCCCTGAGCAACGCCCTTCTTTCTGGGTTGAATGTGTGAGGGCATCACAGCACATTCTGTCTCCACACACGAGATGCTGTCTGTGATCAGTATGGGTTCTGCAGGATGGGCAGTTAGGTAGGTGGTATATCAGTTTAGTTTTGCCTCCCAGTCACAGACTGAGTGACTTGAACTCTGTGATGCTGTGAGGAAGGAGGACTGAGATAGTGCCTTGCAGTCCCTTGGGGTTGTGTTGTCTGCTGCAGCTGTGCTTGGCACAGCAGGAGGCAGGTGGGGGACGGGTCTGGGAGCTCCTTCTCCCTCTGGAGTGGTCGTGCAGCATCCCTGGTCTGCATCACCTGCTGCTGTGGTGTGGGTGCTTCTGAAGGTGGGAGTGGGGCTGTGGGTTTTTCACATTGCCTGTGGAGAATGAAACTTCCTCTCTGTGAAAGCTGCATTAGAACTGGCTTAGGAGGAGACTTGAACTTTCATCCCAAATCACTAACAGAGTCTCTACTATAGTAGGGATGTCTCTACTACACGTGGTCTAATGTAGTGTATTATTTTTGCTGTGTGCAAAGCTATTAAGTCTGAAACCATGTTCAGTGAGGCTGTGGAAAATTCATGGTGAGAGGTGGATTTCCAGTGCAGCTGTTTGAAGAGTCTTTGTAGTGCACACTCCTACCAGACAGCTGACAAAAGTGTGTGTGTGGATTAACTTCTCTGAGATTGCCTTTAAAGATAACGTGGCTCCTTGCCCAGCCTGGGGATCACCCTGCTTTATTTCCAGGATAAATACGTTTTTCAATAGAAGCAAAGGGCCACCAGACTAGAGGCAGTTGGTAAATTTGGGACTAAAACGGATTATGTCCATGAGATTTAGTGCCTTGTGAAAGGCAGAGGGAAATAACAATGAGCTTGCAAGAGAAGTAACCTGAACTGTTTCTGAGAGAATCAGCCTCTCGTAGAGCCCTCTCTTGGAGGTTTGGAAAAGCAGCTCACGAGAAAAAGAGACACTAAGCATACAATTAAACATGTGTCTGCCTTCAGAGCACAGGAACTAGTCTTTAGAATAATAGAATCAGTTGCGTTGGAAGAGACCTCCGAGATCATTAAGCCCAACCCTTAATCCATCCCCACTTTGATTACCAGATCATGGCACTCAGGGCCACATCCAGTCTCACCTTAAAAACCTCCAGGGTCGGAGAATCCACCACCTCCCTGGGCAGCCCATTCCAATGCCTGATCACTCTCTCTGTAAAGAACTTCTTCCTGATATCCAACCTAAACCTCCCCGGCAGAGCTTAAGCCCCTGCCCTCTTGTCCTACTGTTGGTTGCCTGAGAGAAGAGACCAATCCCCACCTGGCTACAACATCCTTTCAGGTAGTTATAGAGAGTGATGAGGTCTCCCCTGAGCCTCCTCTTCTCCAGACTAAACACCCCCAGCTCCCTCAGCCTGTTAATATCAGAAGAGTATGATCAAATGGCATTGTTTTGTTTGATAAATATTTTTTCAGCTGAACATTTCTGAACAGCAGAATATCTTCCTAAATCCACTACCTTGCCCTTTGCTTTTGCTTCTCTTCTTGATTTTTGTGCTCTTGAGTTGACAGTTTTAGTAGTGGTGTTGATTGTGTTGTTTGAAGGCTTTTTTTTTCTTTCCTTGCCTTCTCAGCTGTCATTGAGTGCACAGCAGGAACTGATGGTGGGGATGAATGTCAGGGTGGGCCAACAGTCTCCAGAGGTGTGCAGTGTGAGGCCATGGGGGACTGAGCTGTCTTGTTGCTGAGGAGAAGCTATAAAGTGTTGGCATGCCCTGGTCACGGGAGAGAAGGAGGGAGAGGATGAGCTGAAATACAGACATAGTAAACGTTGCTGTTGTGGCTGAGTTTTGGATGTATTTCACTTTATTTTAACTTAAAGTTTTATTGTATTGCATGTTTGGAGAGCTTTCTTTGCTCAAATTTAAGTTTCTCTTGATTTCCTTGTTTCTCTCGGTATAGGTTTTGTAAGTTATGGATGTTTTAAAACTGGTTGAAGTTGAATAGAGGAGCAGAATCTTGTTCACTGTATTTTGCAGTCTGACCTTGAACCATTCAAACTTGGTTGGATACCTGGTCGGCTCCAGGGTGGGACACTGAAATTTCCTTCCTCAATATCCAAGATTATCAGGGAATTGATGGGCAGAGGAAATGCTGGTTGGCTAGAACTCATCTAAGCTCACTTGATGTGAGGACTTTGCAGTGAAGCTGAAGATCCACTGAATGGTGTCTTTTGTTTTCTTTCAGTTTCTTCCTAAGTTAATTGGATGTTATGCTTAATCTTACACACTCTGAAAAGGTTTTGGTCCTTAACACCATTCTTACCTCTTTAAACACCTGTGTTTCAGCGTCCAGCTCTACTGGAACGTAATGCAGGACGCTGTTAGTGCAGGTAAGATGTGCTCAGTTCTGAACAGTGGAACAAATCCACAAATACAGTGTCATCAGGGACAGGTTTTGGTGGAAAAAACGCTGTTTTTGAATGTGGCTTATGTTGGTTCTGGGATACATGCTGAGTTAACCTCATTGAACTTTTCCCCAGGAATTGATGCGCTTACAATTGGCGGGTCATTATGCTGCTCCACCTGTGTAGTGTTAAGGTCAGTGTGTTTTTCTGATTATAAAACCCATCCATACCATTCCATTATAAATTCACTGCCATTCATATAATGGAATGTGCCAAAGCTCGGAGCTCGTTGCAGCTGCCCCCGGTCCGTGTTTAAGATCAAACAAAGTGGTTCAGGTAATTCGAGCACCTTTTCAAGAACACACCCAATCAAGCTTCATTTGAAGTGATCCTTCGTTGTTTATGTTTTGGTTTTCTTTTTTTTTGTAACCTACTAAGCATCCATCTGATGTCAGTGTTGGTTTTGTTTTGTGTGGCCAGCCCACGAATCCTTAGTGAATCCAGACATGGTGATTATGAGATCACAGCAAGGAGGTCCTGGGAGCAGCAGGCAACTGTGACACTGCAGTTGCACGAATCCATGCGTGGGCAAAGCACAGAATGCATCAACCACTCACCTTCACAAGGCATTTTCTGAAACCTGCAGCATCTAACTGTGAATTAATTCTGAGCCATGATGGCAGACACTGGGGTGTGAGATGCAGGGGTGGCTGGCTGTGGCACTGATCACCGGCTAGGGGGACCTGTGGGATGATGTGCATGCGTAACACTCTGCTGCTGTCTGCATCTTCTGCACAGCTGAGTCCTCTGAGCTGTGATGCGTTATCAGAGAGAGCCACAATGTGCACTGCAGCTTATCTGCTGTGATTCCTGTCACTGAAATGTTGATATGGTCGGGGCTTTTGTTTGTGTGTTTGCTTCTACATTTTCCTTTGTTATTAATCACCCAAATAACTTGAACTCTGTGACGAGTGAGAGTTCAGTGAACAGCCATGTATGTCATAGGTGGTTACATTCTTCAGTTTCACAGGGACACATCCTTTCCGTGCCAAGTTTCTCACTCTGTGGCAGCCCGGGAGAGCCCCTGGCACGCACCAGCAGCTTTGCTGGGGCTGGTTTGAGCCTCTATGCAAACTCGAGGCCCAGGAAATACATAAAGTCTCTCGATGACAACTGAGAATTTTTGGCTTCAGCAGCAAAAACCTTTCACCTCTGTCTGGCTGCAGCTCAGTGCTGTTCTACAGGCAAAGAGTCTCACAAAATGTGATGAAGAGTCACTGGAAGACTCTTTGGTGAAGAGTAAACTTTTAATGTTCTAGTTTATGAAAACTGTTCACCAGCTGACACTTCACATGACAATGATTTGAATTTTGCAGCTGTTGCATCAGGTAAGTACATCTTCAGAGGGATTTGGCAGTTGTTTATTACTCTGAGTAAAAAAAAAACAACTAAATTAAATATGTCCCCCAAAGATGATGCAGGTCATGGTAGGATTGCATGTTTTTTTTCCCAAGGGAAGAGACTTCAAAGGAAGGTCATGTTTAATAATAACAGAAGGGGTATGAATAAGACTGAGAATAAGGTTGTTATTTTTTAGTAAAGCAGAGTGCATGATACCTGATTAAAAAGTGTGCAAAGCCTTATTTTACTTGGGCACCAGAAGGATCTATTTGTACCGTTTTCAAATTCATCTGTGGTGACAATAATAAGTTTTAAATGAGTGGATCTCTCACTGCTATCAGAGTGTCTTAACACATCTGGGCCCTCACATACAACACACAGGAGGTCCTGGAAATTGTATTAAATCCCTCCCACCAAGAATCCTGCCAGGAACACTCGATGATCCTTGTGGGTCCCTTCCAACTCAGAATAGTCTGTGATTCTGAGATAGAATTTCTGGAGTATCTGGGAAATACTTCCCAAGTGTTTTCCATAAAATAGGGACCTGATGCAACAGCAGGAATAAAGTAAATTGCTTACCTGCTGTATAGTCACCTCACTGTGATCCTTGGTCTTATCAGGAGGGTCTTGTGTTTAAGATAGAGGAGTCTGGGTGGTCAGTCTGTGTGGTCAGCTGTATTCAGATGCACCAAAGTGATGCAAATCACTTAGCAAAGTGATGTCTATTAGATATGCATCACTTTTAAAGACAAAATTCATCAACTGCAGCTTTGGCTCAGTTTCTACCACTCTCTGTGTATGGAGAAAGAAATACAAAACTTAAATTGAAGCAAGTCATTCCTGGGTCCCCTGGCCCATCTCCCTGCTCCTTTTCCCCTATGGAAAGCATGTGGAACTAAGTTCCACACTTTTTTCTCCTTCATTGCCATTATTAGGAAAAAAAAGTTGTTTCCCTTTCAGTCTCAGCATGGATTACTTCAGGAGAAGTGAACCAGAAGCAGGATTTAGTGTCTGGCAGTGAATGGGAGGTGCCTTCAAGGGCATTTACTTGCCCTTGCAGATTGTGGGCACGTTGTGAGTTGCAATGTTGGCACTGGAGGTAAGTGCCAGTATTTCTAAGCAATTTGAAGACTTGATGAGTGCAAGGAGTGCAGGACCTTTCCAGATCCCCGGGGACACCTGAGCACTATTTACAAGTGTTTAAGTATCTAATTTGATTTCTCAAATTAGGTTCCCTAATAATCAGCAGAGGAGAGTCATGATCCTGGTGGAATTTCAGAGCACCTTTTTCCTCCCTTAACTATAAAACCAATATGGAAAAGTTCCCCTTGGTCAAGTGTTCAAATCTCAATGCAGGCTATTAAAAAAAAATAAGGAAAAGGTAGAAGCACGGCCAAAAAAGTGTTATGACAGCACCAAAACCATTCTCAGTTACAGAAGGAGTTAGTCTCAAGCATGCAGTGGCTCCATCAAGTCATTTCTGGCTTTTAAAAGATCTTCTCTAGGTGAGACATAGAACAGGATATTAACCTTTTGCTTTGGATTTAGCCCTTCATTAAGACACACAGCAATGTTTTATTTGGGGGAAAAAAACCCCTTTAATTAGAGTTTATTACATGTGGAGTTTATACTTTTAATAAAAATAGTTATTTATGGAAAAAAAAGATTTATTGTTCCTATGCCAAACATTGTTACTGTAGAGTTGTCACCTGTGGTTTATTTAGGACTCATCAGATCTTTCAAACATCTTTTTGAGCAAAAATAAACAGCAACAAAAAAAAACGTTATAGGAATTATTTTTATAAAACAGCACACATAGGTAGAACCTTAAAGCTGGTTCCCAGCCAGAAGCATTCCCACATATCCAAAGGCAGCAGGGTGGGAGGGGAGGGGGAGCTGTGAACTGCAGCCCTTGCTCTCCCAGTGTCTGTTTAATTAGAGCACATTAATATTGGCTGGGGTGGTAGTTACATCTTAATGGGGAAATTAAGAAGCAGATGAATTCCTGGCATGATTCCCTCTTCCTGTTTACGTGGGTCTCTATTTCCAGCACCAGTTTAATTGAAGGAACAATTCTCTGTATTTGCTTATTATCTGCCAGACTTGTAAGGGAGTAACTCTGCATTTGGGAAAGCATCAGGGTGTTTAAGGGCACCACCACCAGAAATGAAAACAGGCTTTGAAAGACAGCACAGCTGACCCAAGTTACCATGCAGGATATTTGGGAAAGAGCACTTGGAGAGAAATTTGCTGATGTTTGCTGTTCTTCCCACTATCAGGGAAGTGAAAGGCTGTGAGGATGGTGCTTTCCATCTAACCCTGATGAACCCCAAATGACCCAGTGGGACAGGAATTGCTTCAAGGTCCATTGAATTTTACAGGAGTCTTTCTGTTACATCCAAGCTGAGCCCTAGGCTGGATTCCCTTTTAACTGATCCACATCCACGTGCAAAAAACATTTCCCATGTGGAGAACACTGGGGATGTTGGAAACAATCTCTGCACCCCTTGCCTTTGGAGTTCTGATGCCACTTCAAAATCTCTTGTTGCTTTACTGCTGTGGTCAACAAAAACTGACGGACTTTCAAAAAGCAGGAGATAAAAGGCTTTATAATGTCTTATGGTGAAATACAAATATGCTTTTAACGCTCAGAATTTCCATCCTGGGAACCTACGTTGCTTCCATAGTATTTTGCAGCTTTTCCCTTGCATGATGTCTGGATATACTTTGGCTTTGATGTGCACAAATATTTTGGTTTTACTTGGAAATTTAAATACGTTCTCAAAATGTGGCCCATCCCTTTAAGGCAAACAGGGAAACTGGCTGAAAAAATCCATTGTTTTGTGAACCTCTATATGATAAAAATCTAATTAAAGTCAATTAATGTTTAATTTTATTAACATGAAAACATTTACAGAATTAGTTGCATAATGGAAAAAATGATTTTACAATGCAGCAGGAAAGCTCTGTCAAATATATTATCTCTGGCTCTTTATGTGAATAGATACTTTAATTGCATTGGGAATTTAAAAATGAAAAATATAAATGAGATTTTTTTCTGGTGCTTTGCAATTTAAATTAGTCCATTCTTCATGACACTGAGTTTTCACCTCTATTAATTTCTTTGCTTCTTGAGGAAGAATTATACACTTGATGCCTCATTTAACATGGGGGAAGAAATTCACACCAGTTTTACTAGCAAGCTGAAAATCTGTCACAGGATCCATACAGAAAATATAAGCATATTTTGTTTAATTTTAACTAAAATCTTCCACCAGGATGAGAACACACTGAACCCTGTGTGACAGAATGGTAATGAGAAGAATGGAGCTGAAAAGGGAGTAGTGTTACATATTTGATCAGGTCCTGTTCCCACTACAGTCACTTTGGTCAGATTTATGTGTCTGTAATGGCTTTTAAAAGCCGTAGCACCTATTTCTGCAGACCTGTAAACACGAGGAAGTTCCCCATTGTGAGTAACCAATTCAGTCAGTGGAGAATTTTGTGTAGTTTTTATAGCCTGTGTCACTGGGCTGATCAGACTTCTGATTGCACTTGGTGTCTGTCTGTCACTCCCCTAGCTAATTACTTCTGAAGCTCTTGGCTAATTTCGAGTGGAACAGAAAGGAGTAGTTGTCTTGGAGATAATTAAGCTTTTCCAGGGGTCGGGGGCTGGGAAGAGGAGGGAGACCCAGGCTGGTAGTAGGGGAAAGACAGGTAGAGCTGTTTGTCACCTGCTCCAGCAGCTGGGAGAGTCACTGGGATGTCATGGCTTTTGCTTTGGGTGGGATTTTAGCATTGGAGTGGAGAGGAAAAGCTGGGACTTTAGTTGAGGTTTGGTGATGATGAAGGACAGAGCTCTGCAGGGAAACAGCTGCACTAATTCCACTGCTAACAGGGCTGTTTGTTTTCATTTCCAGGAATGCTTCCTGAATCAGACCTGAACGCCTTTAATACAAACGTTCAGCTTCTGGCTAAAAGGTTACAAAGATACAGCAATCGAGTTAATTTATCACTAATACTGAGAGAAAAAGTACCAGAAACAGTATGTGGCCATTAAGCATAGGTGTTCCCAGTAATGAATTTGTTAAATTGGTGTCTTTCCTCTTTGCAGGTTTCACGCTGGGGTGGGTTGACCCTGACTGGGTGCCAGGTGTCCACCAAAGCCCCTCCATCACTTCCCTCCTCAACTGGATGGGGGAGAAAATACAACAAAAGGCTCATGAGTTGAGATAAGGACAGGGGGGAGAGAATACTCCCCCACCAGAGTCATGGGAAAACCAGACTTGACTCAGGGAAGTTACTCTGAGTTATTACCAATCAAATCAGAGTAGGGTAATGAGAAATAAACCCAAATCTTAAAGCTTTCCCTGCCATGGGGGTTGTGGCCAGTTCATCACACTTTGTTTCTGCTGTCCGTCCTCCTCAGGAGGAGAACTCCTTCCCTTGCTCCGGTCTGGGTCTCTCCTACAGGAGGCAGTTGTCCAAACTTCCCCCGTGTGAGCCCTTCCTGCAGTTCCCAGGCTGCTCCAGAGTGGGTCCCTTCCACGGGGGGCATTCTGCCAGGAGCAGGCCAGGCTGTTCTGGTGTGGGCTCCCTGCAGGGTCACCAATCCTGCCGGCACACCTGCCCCAGTGGTGGGCTCTTCACAGTTCTGCAGTTCCTGGTGGGAGCCTGCTCCAGTGTGTGCTTCTCATGGGATGACAGCCTGCTTTGGGCATCCACCTGCTCTGGCACGGGGTCCTCTATGGGCTGCAGGTGAATC
>JAJPCS010000038.1:1060401-1079432 GCA_021164005.1 Willisornis vidua nigrigula
AGGGCACAGCTGCCTTCCCATGGTCCTCTGTGGGCTGCAGGTGAATCCCAGCTCCAGTGTGGCCCTCTGTGAGTTCCCAGGGCACAGCTGCCTCCCCGTGGTCCTCACCCTGGGCTGCAGGTGAATCTCTGCTCTGGTGCCTTAAGCACCTCCTTTTCCTCCTCCTTTGCTGACCTTGGTGTCTGCAGAGCTGTTTCTCTCAGGAATTATCACCCCTTTCTTTGGCTGCAGTTACTGTCTTGCACAGAAACTTTCTGCCTGTCTTAAAACTGTTATCCCAGAGGTGTTGCCCCCATCACTGATGGTCTTGGCCTTGCCCAGAGATGGATCCTGTTTGTCCCCAGCGGACATGGGGAAGCTGCTCACAGTGGTTGCCCTGTAGCCCCCAGATACCCAAACCTTGTCACTCCAACCCACTGCATACACACAAATGAATTCTTGCAGTGGTTTGGCACCTTTAATGGAAACACTTGTTCCAAGGTTGAGTTTTGACCTCATTCACATTCCAGTTTTGCTGCCTAAATTCAAGCTGAATAGCATTTAATCTAGCATGTACTCATAGAATGGATTGGGTTGGAAAAGACCTCTGAGATCATCAAGTCCAACCCTTGGTCCAACTCCACTCCCTTTACCAGATCATGGCACTCAGTGCCACGGCCAATCTGTGTTTAAAAATCTCTAGGGATGGGGAATCCACCCCCTCTCTGGGCAGCCCATTCCAATGCCTGAGCACTCTCTCTGTAAAGAATTTTTTTCTGCTCTCCAACTTCAATTTCCCCTGGCAGAGCTTGAGCCCATCGTGCCCCCTTGTCCTATTGCTGAGTGCCTGGGAGAAGAGACCAACCCCCACCTGGCCAGAACTTCCCTTCAGGTAGTTCCAGACAGTGCTGAGGTCACCTCTGAGCCTCCTCTTCTCCAGGCTAAACACCCCCAGCTCCCTCAGCCTCTCCCCACAGCACTTGTGCTCCAGTCCCTTCTCCAGCCTCGTTGCTCTTCTCTGGCCCCGCTCCAGCTCCTCAATCTCTTTCCTGAACTGAGGGGCCCAGAACTGAACACAACACTCAAGGTGTGGCCTCCCCAACACAGAGTGCAAGGGAAGGATCACTGCCCTGGGCCTGCTAATACCATCAATTTGAAGTAGCACCCGTGGATCAAGGTGTGTTTCATTGGCCTGGGCATGGGGTTGGACAGCAGGTAGTTCTTGTTGTCCTCAGGAAAGCAGAACCAAGTCCCATGCCCAGACATCCACACAGGCTGTGGCTTCCTGCACGGCCATGGCCTTGCTGTGTGCTGCTGTATGTGCAGGGCTCAGCCTTTCTGCCAGAGCTCAGGTTTAAGGCCTGCAGAACCAAACAGCTTCCCAATTTAGGCAGGCTTCTATAAATACTAATTAAGTAAAGTGTAAACTTTTATTGTAATGCCCTACAACCTAATCCTTGATGAATTTAGGACACTTCCTTGGCAGAGGATTTGTTACCAAGGAAAATAGGTTTAAAAAATTTCTCCTTTGGGCCTTACTTTAAGTGCAGTATTAAAAACTGTAATTACTTCTCTTCTGGGAGGATTCAATGGCAGTAAAAAAGCGTTAAGTCTAAACAGCAGTCAGCGTTAGAATTAAATGAAACTCTGGTTTGTGTTGGGGACCTGACAGGTTTGAACCTTCATTCCGAATCATTCTTGTGCCTTTGTCTATGCACAAGTGAAATGAACTTTTTCCCATAGACTTTGCAGATGTTCTTTTTTGAAAACTCTCATGAGACCTTTAGAATGCAGGAACACAAACCCTTTAGAACTGGAGTAAAAGAGAAAAAGATAACCTAAACCTCAGGCAGTGCTGTGAGCAGACATACATGCCTCTATGCATGTTGTACTGGCAGCAAAGTAAGTAGGAGTGAAGCTCAGGAATCATCCAGTCACAGCAGGACTTGCCCATCTCTGTGTGCAGCTCCTTCTTGGTGGATCTTGTCTCTCTTCTGCATTTGTATTTCTTCTACATTTATTTTTCTCCCACTTCCCTGCACTGGCAGGCTCTCCTTCATCCACATGATGGGGTTCTGGGCCCCTCAGTTGAGGAAAGAGATTGAGGGGCTGGAGCGGGGCCAGAGAAGAGCAACGAGGCTGGAGAAGGGACTGGAGCACAAGTGCTGTGGGGAGAGGCTGAGGGAGCTGGGGGTGTTTAGCCTGGAGAAGAGGAGGCTCAGAGGTGACCTCAGCACTGTCTGGAACTGCCTGAAGGGAAGTTCTGGCCAGGTGGGGGTTGGTCTCTTCTCCCAGGCACTCAGCAATAGGACAAGGGGGCATGATGGGCTCAAGCTCTGCCAGGGGAAATTGAAGTTGGAGAGCAGAAAACAATTCTTTGCAAGAGAGAGTGGTCAGGCATTGGAATGGGCTGCCCAGAGAGGGGGTGGATTCCCCATCCCTGGAGGTTTTTCAAGTGAGATTGGCCATGGCACTGAGTGCCGTGATCTGGTAAAGGGACTGGAGTTGGACCAAGGGCTGGACTTGATGATCTCGGAGGTCTTTTCCAACCCAAACCATTCTATGATTCTATGAACTGGTCTCCTCCAGTTGTTCTGGGTGCTTTCTGCTTGGAAAATCTATTTTATGCCTGTAACTGTTTGCCAGGGGAAACTACCAGGCTACCTTTCATCCACCCTTGGTCAGCAGTTCCCCAGAAAACCTTAGATATATAGCTCAGAGTTGTCTTACAGTTACTAGAGCCCCTGAAAGCAGCTTCTCTTCCCTTCTCTCAGGTAGGACTTTTTTGTGCCCTAGATAAAGCCACCACTGTTCTTTTTGTAAAATCTGAATCTTGTTCCTCAACTAGAGACTGTAATACCGGAGCTACTCATTTTCTCTTGGGATAGTTTCCCAGTTTCTTTGCTTTCTGATGAATACAATTATAGTAGCAGTTTATTATGATTTATACTATCAAAACATAAACAACTTTTAATCAAGATGAAACAGTAAGTAGCAATCTTGTTTGGAGATACTTATCTGAGGGTAGTTTTATCTGTCTAGAACAGAGAAGTCTCACCTTTTAAACTCTGCCTCGTGGGTTCTATCACTTTTATTAAGTTTTTAATGGCATCAAGATTACTTTCAATAATATTGTGTCTGTGGCATTATTAAGAATAAATCCGTTTTTCTTTTCTGCTTTTCGGTGTAAATTAGGAATTCTTGATTCTTAAAATGTTGGTTATAATAGATTTGTCTGTTTAAAAGAAACATGTAGTGAACTTTAGATATTTTGTTTTCATAATCTCCCCAAGAATATTCAGACATGAGAAGTCAGTCTGTTGAGAATAAACTAAATGTGGAAGTCAAACTCAGTATTTGCCAGCAGTTTTGGTCCTGCCCTCCAGCAACATCAGGCAGAAAACAGGCAGGGAATGATGACTTGAGCTTCAGTGGCTGATGTTCCAGTTTTCTTTTGAAAAAATGAAAAATGTGTTGGGTTCTATTATTATAATTGCATAGGAAAAAGGATTCAGATATCATAGTCTAATAAGGTGAGCTTGGCCGTGGCACTGAGTGCCATGATCTCATAAAGGGACTGGAGTTGGACCAAGGGTTGGACTTGATCTCAGAGGTCTTTTCCAACCCAATCCATTCTATGATTCTGTGAATCCTAACTCATGAAATTAGAGGTTTGTTTCTGGATTTTGAGGTCCATTCTAAGACGAGTTGCTGTGGTCTGGGTGTGAAATGCAGCTGTGGCTGCTCTATAGTTTTGTCTGATGTGTTTGCCAGCAGAATGGGTTGCAGCGTGGATGAAACTATTTGGAGTGTTACAGATAAAATATGAACTTCATTTTCCAGGTCTGGATAAGCCCTTGTTGGCTGCAGCTGTTGACAGCTGTCTGGGTTTTCCTTTGCTTTACGAAGTCACTTTGTTCCACAGTGAAATCAAGGGCAGTGTTGCCTTTAATTTTATCAAGCAGGATCAAGCACACTCAACTGGATGGCATTTCTGTATTTGTCTGCAGGTAATATGGTAATAACGGGAGCTCTGGAGCCAATTAATTTTAAAATGTCAGGGAATATTCTGGGCTTCCCTGGAAGGGAGAAGATGGAGCTGAGGGCGCTCTCTGAAGTGGCTGTGTGGTTGAAAGACTGGTTTATTGCAGTGGTTTGTTGTTGCTGGTAGATCAAAGGAGTGGTTGGTACAGGCATTAATACCCGACAGACTGCAAATAGCACCTGCCTGCCTGAGGAGGCTGAGACTGACACTTCAAACCACTTTGCTCTTAAAGAAATATAGGTGGAGGTAAGAGGCATGACAGAGTATAGCAGCAGTGAATGAAAACGGAGAATTTCAATGTTTCCTTTGCTGTCAGTGGGGGGCAGCCACCATGGGCAGCTGGAAAGAATCGTGAGTGAGAAGAGTATTCTCCCATCCCTCCTGGGATTTGTGTGTGTGTTGTCCCCACATGTTAATGGCTGGTACAGCAAGAAATGCCACGTGCCTTGTGCCATCCTGCCTGGGAGGGTGGCATTACTGGCAAGGGAGGAAGAGGAGAGAGGCCTTGGGAATAAAAAGGGATGGGGAGAGAGGAATGCTCATGGTCACCTGGAACGTGGCTATGGCACAGCTGTGATGTGAGAGGCAGAGTGGGGCACAGAGGAACCTGCCAGCGGCCTGGAACAGAGGGAGGCAGGAGGGAGGAGTACCCAGCTCTTCAGGGAATGGCACTGGCAGAGTCGACAGGAATCTTCCAGGTCATGGCAGTGATGAATGTCTCGGGGGGGGTGTGTGTGTGGATCCATTTGTGCTGCACAGAGGAGAGTGTGGGTGGTGGGAATACTGTGTGAGTAGAGCTGAGCTCTGCAGGATAAATCTTTTGATATGTGAGCCTTTCGTTTGCAAAGATTTATCCTCGTGTCTGAAGGGAGGCTGATATTAAAAACCTCTCTTTTGAGATCTGTGCTTGGTCGCTTTCTGTTGCCTATTTTTTTCTTTCTGTGTGTGTTTTATCCATAATAAGCTGTGCTTGTCACGTATGCAATACATTACACACGTCTTTTCTTCTGTCTGGTCATACTATACATTACAGACATCACACAAGGTTTCTGTTTTAGCATAACAGTTGTCTTGGTGGGAGGTATAATGCATTCTTGTATGGTAGAGAATGGTGGGATTTTTTACAACTCTCATAAGAAATTAAGAGTGCTTTCTGCAAAAAAAGGCTCCTCCTGTCACTGAATTTCACGGGAAATGTGGGACTTTTTCTGAGCAGAGAAATTACTGTAACCTGACAGTTCTGGGAAACTCTGAACATTACTGGATATCTTTTTGCATCATTTCACTGGCAGTCTCTTAAATTTTGCAGGATGTCTTCACAGCTTTTCCTGTAAACCTCCACTATATTTACTGGTATTACATTTTTGAAAAGATCTGTGTATAAAGTGCACACAGTATACTAATTATTTTATTTTCTATGCTCTGACCTTCTCTGGATGGACCCTCTGGTTTGCAATTTTTTAGTTGTCTAGAAAATCAGACTATTCTTAAATAATCACATAGTAGTTTAGTATGTTTTTTAATTTACATTACTTTTGTTTTACATGCCTGAATATGCTTAGAGTGCACATTTTCTGCCACCCTCAGGAGTGCTTTGCCCACTTATCTTTATGTAATATAAAGTCTTATATCTTGAGAGGTTCATACATGTCTGACTCCTTCCTACCCAGCCTAAAATGCCTGACCTGGGATACCAGTAGTCCCTGGCTCCTTGTAAGGGCAATAAAGAGAGGTATCTTAATCACACAGATGGACAGACTATTCTGAGTTGGGAGGGACCCACAAGGATCATGGAGTCTAACTCTTAAGTCAATGGCCCACACAGGGGATTGAACCCATGGTCTTGGCATTATTACAGCCAGAAGTAGAGCTCAGTCCTCTCCAGGAATGCCTTACCTGGGTCTCAGTCTTTTGCATGAAAAGCTTCTCTCTTCCCCCTGAGTACTCAGGGAGTCTTGCATTCCTAAATTAGGTGGCTCAAGTACTCAAAGCTTGAGTTGGATGAATCTGGACCTCTCACAGTGCTATTGAACACATTGATCTTTTTCATGGACACAGAAAAATGTACAAAAATCTGTCAGATAAGAGCTATCTATTATTATGTGCTGTGCAGAACCTGAAACAAGACATCCAGCATGGTCAGGGCTTCCCAGTAGGAGTATCAGTGGATCAGCTCACAGAAAAGCAGCGATGCTTTTAGCCTGCAGTGGAGAAGAGCATCCCTGTCCTTATGCCTCCCACTTAGAACCCCTATGGAGTAAGTGGAATTCCTGGGAGGCCCTCAGATTCTGGCTTTGCAGTGGATCGCCCAGATGTGGTGGTGATTTTTAACAGCCCAGTGTGGGGCACACAGGGTTTTTGAGACAACCTTCATCTGAGAGCAATGCTTCTTTGCTTTAAATAATGGATTAAAGCACTAGAGTGCCTGGTACAGACTGATTGGTTTTCTTCTTGTAATGATTGTTCTTCATAAGTGTTGTCCTTGGGTTTGAAAAGATGAGGAATGGAGGTTTTCAGTCTTTGGCACCACAGACACCAGGACCTGTGTGTCTGTGAAGCTGGTGGGGTCCAGACTGGCTGTTCTGGACAAGAGGATGCTTGTTAAGAGAGGGTGTGTTCTCCCAAGAGGGTGTGTTGTCCCCTGTACAAATGCTTTGTCTTGCACCTGTTGTGAGGTCACCTGTGCCCTGCCTCTGTCTGGCACTGCAGCAGCACTTCCCTGCCTGCTCCTGGTGTTTAAAACCAATGAAGTAAAACCTGTGAATTTCCTGTTATGTGCATCATAAAGCACGAGCAAAGGTGATCATTGTGGAATTCAGGGTATTTGGTAGCAGCACATAAGCAAATCCTGAGGTTATTTCTTTAATCTTGTAGTGTGGAAAGAACAAAGTGAAGCTGTGTGATGTTCACTTGGTGTAAGATGTTACCATGTTGACCCCTTAATTATTTCCTTACAGTTATCTTTTTAAATTTTTTAATTCAGGCCATATTGCAGATTTACTTGGTCTTTTGTACCTGAGTATGTCCTTTAAAAATATTGGCAGTGTTTTCAGATCTTTTTTGCTGTAATGGGTAGGTCTGATGGCTGTTTCTCATCTCCTGCTGTGCCAAACTGCTGAGACAAGGCTGTTTTTCTGCTACTGATTTAACAGAAAATAAGAAATTAATTTTGTCCTTAGCTGCATTTCATTGCAGGAACTTCCCAGTGCTTTATGAGCTGTGAGTGAATTATCACTGCCTCAGTACAAATATCTTGAATTTAAGATTAATTGCTCTTAGACATAAGCAGTGTACAGAGTAGACTTTTGCAGTGATCTCAGATAAAATTGGTAAAATATTTTTTGGGTTTTTATTTCAGAAACTTATTTTGGTTTATATACTTGCAGAAATACAAATATTAATTCTTGGAATTGTTTCATTGGAAATGTGATGTGTGTATCTTTCAACATGCTCCCATGGGTTCATCAGACATCAGTCTCCTATAGTTCTTCCAGAAAGAGAAATAAAAAATCTCTATTAATTTTCTTCCTCTTTCTGAACCCCCAAAATGTCCCTCCAATCATTGCCCCATATTCCAGCTTCGATCTTCTTGTCCCCAGGAGATTTTTTAAGTGCTCTCAGAAAATATGGACTGTTCCTAATTGTGCTTTTTCTCTGTGGGTCCTGAGAGTGCCCCTGGTTGCTGTGCTGCCAGTTTTGCTGCCCTATGACTAATAGGTCTGCATTAGGAATCAATCCCAGCCCCAGCACCAAACCTTGCAGAGCTGACCTTGAGGCCAACTCTTTCATTTTGATTCTAATTTGTGCCCTGATTTGCACATCACTGAAGCCAAGTTAACTGTAAGAGGATACATTAACATGGCAGTACAGCTGGGCTGGAAACGCACCGAGGTCAGGAAATGGGAAAGGGAACTGCCTAATAACATCCATTTGCCCCACTGCTGATGTGGAATGGCTTTGATTTCCCATTAGTGTTCATTATAGCTATAAATGTATATAAATATATATATATAGTGCTATAGATGTGCAATATTGAGACAAACGCTCTTAAAGTTATTTGGTATTACTGTGGCTTGTACCCCTCTGGAATGTTTACAGCCCTCATCTGAGCCTGCCCAAGAG
Source organism: Willisornis vidua nigrigula (assembly GCA_021164005.1). Lineage (NCBI taxonomy): Eukaryota > Metazoa > Chordata > Aves > Passeriformes > Thamnophilidae > Willisornis > Willisornis vidua. Next base: position 1,068,548 of record JAJPCS010000038.1, read on the forward strand.
CAGCAGTTTCATCTGCATGAGCTCTGTAATATCTGCAGGGGAAAGAATGTGAGTAGAGCATGGAAGCCTCCAAACCCCTTGGGCAAGTGGGTGATTCCTTTGGAGCTCCAAGAAGCCATTCCTGTGCCTCAGAAATAAATGGGCTGAGCCTGCAAAGTTCTCTGTGCTCTCCAGATGTTTTGCTTCGTAGCATTCCCCAATCCCTGTCTTTGTGACTTTTGTGTTGGGTTTTATGATTTCAGCAAGTCAGATACTGGATGATTTGGAGAAGATTTTGTGTAGCCCTTTGCATTCTGAGGCCTTGTTTACTGGATGTGGCTGTAGTATAAGCCATGCTTGAAAATCCTTTTTGTTCCAAGCATTGTACTAACAATTGTTCCGAAATTCAAATGTCCAAAGGGATTTCTCTCACATGATGGTAAACAACCACCTCTGATAGCTGGGAGTAGGTTGATGGGGGGGTGGTTGTGATAGCTGGAGCTGTGACCTTGGTTATTGCTCACTTTGGGACTGTTTCCCTTCTTAGCTCTGCATTACCTTGCACTGTGTACAGTCAGTTGTGCTGTGCCCACAGTGGGGGAAAATGCAGAAGTTCTCGTGGTGGAGTTGGCTGCCCAGGTACCTGTGCTGTTTTGAGGACTGCCCCTAGGCAGGAAGGAGGAAATCTGAGTGTTTTATTTGCCTTTTCCTGGCTCAGGGTGTGACAGAGAGGGGGTGTGCCTGCCCTGAAGGCTGCTGAGCAGTGCATTGGGGGCCCTCGGGCTACGGGTGGGGAGGAGATGCCTCCACAGCAGGCCTGTAGTGCAGGTGGAGAGGAGAAGGGTGCTGGGAAGAACAAGAAGCAGTCCTGCAATAATTCTTCAGGGCTATAAAAACCAAGAGTGTTAGCTCCAAGGACTTCACACTGCTGGGTTGAGAGCAAGGCTGGAGGGAAAGTCCTGCCCTGTAAGGAGCAGCAGCAAGATTCATTGTCATGTCTTTTTGCTTTCACCCAGTTCTTTATCACTCTTCATCCAACAGAGATGAGTTTCCTGTCCTTCAGCCCTTAGCCAGTTCTAATTTAGGGTCTAATAAAACAGCTTTACATACTGAGAGCCCTTTTGACAGCCTCACCTTCAAGTTAAAGGTCTGCCTCAGAGCTGTGTTTTGTGGATTCCCATCACGTCGATGGCTGTGGGCACTGTTGGCGTCCTGCTCGTCTTTCTTGCCCAGCCTCAGGATTCTGCTCTGGGCATTCACACCTGGGCTGTGACTCGAGTTTGTAAAATCTTTTCAGCTTGTCTCTCATCCACCCAATTAAACCTTTCATCCAGGCCTTTGCCACCTTGTTTCTGTTGGTACAATATCCTTTTTGATACACACGATCTCACCTCCTTGAAAGCTGGTCCCAAGACTTGTGCTGTGATAATTTATCACCACACTGTCCTAATGTTGTATTTTTAAATCTCTCTTGGTTCCCTCTTGTCTTTACAAAACACATAAGCCTTTCAAATGAAGGCCAAAAGCTTATCAGGAGAGACTTCATCTCGGGTGGAGCAACCAAAACACTGACTCTACATCTGATTTGCCTCTGATGTCAGACTTGACTACTGGCCTGTTAAATCTTCCAGTAGGTAAATGTGCTGTGCTCCAAGCTTCCCATCATGGAAAGCTCTCTCATGTCTTTCTCAGTACTTGCCCTTGAAATTTGGGTTGTGATGATGCTTTCAGGCATCTCAGTGACTACTTTGGGCTCTTGTTGTGATTACCTTGTTCTCTTTGATTTCTTCATCTGCCAGTGCTCCAGTGATGGTTTGATTTCAGTCATGTAGTATCTTTGGTATAAACAATGGAAGTTCATTGTACCACCATCCTGACCTGCACAAATACATCTTCCACAGAATATTGGAGTTGGAATGGGCCCACAAGGATCAAGTCCAGCCCAGGGAGCTCTTAATTGTCAGAACAGAGAGCAAAGATGGATCCTTGCAGATGTTTAGCCGAAATCTGTCTCTGTATTGCTAAAGCATCGTGCACTGTTCTGGCATGATTCAAAATAATCCTCAATAAAAATAAAAATAAACCCCCTAGCATTAAGCCCTACAGATTCCCAAAAGGCAGTGTGTGGCAGCTCTGAATCCTTTGGGAAAATTCAGCTGGCAGGAATGGTGGGAAGCCTTCCAGCTGGGAGATCCTTCTTGTGCCCAGTGAGGAGACAGGTACCATTGGTAGTACAGATTTTTAGGTGCTGAAGGAAAAGGCAGTGTTGACAAGAGCTCTCTGCTTTCCAAAGGGAACAGAGAGAGGTGTGAGTGGGAAAGGGAGAGAATGTGGGGAGGAACTCTTTGAAATACTTTTTCTTGGTATTTACTACAGGATTTCTATGTGTATATTTTGGAAGGCAGTTTTCTTTACAATCTGATCTCATCTGTCATTTTCTTTTGTCCTCTCCTTCCTGATTTCCCTCTTAGGGATTGCGGTTGCATTTTTATGAGAGGAAAAAAAACCCCTAAATTAACTTTTCTGATGTCTGCTTGTGTTAGGTGGACTAAGGGATATAAATGAGGCAAGTTCTGCCCACAGACAATCCTCCAAAAATCTGATTTTGAGTAGAACTTTAGTGTGGTTGGTAGACCTTTAGAGGCAAAGCTTTCCAGAGCTCTGTGAAAACCAGCGGCAAGGGGAGAAAGGGAAGCCTGGGGGTCTCTTGGTAGAGTGGATGGATGGAAACACCCCTGGGAATACTGACTGTAGGAGCAGCTCCAGAGTGAGTGTTCTGAGGCAGGAACAAAGAGGTGGTTGTTTTGTGGACAACCAACATTTGGCCATTCATTGTTCTTGCTTTATAATTGACACTCTGTGTTAGAACTGAGAGTGTAGTGTGTGCAGTGTGCACACCTCTGCAAAGGGAGAGAGAATAAATATTAATCTCAAGCCTCTACAATGTGTTTCTTTTTTCATGTATTAGGTGTCTGTGTTGGATCAGATTGGTTGCACAACACAGACAATGTCTGTGCAGGTTTTTAAGCTGTCTCCCCATGGCTGGGACTGTCACCGGGGCTTGAGGGCTTCAGACAGTTGCATGGAAAGCATGCAGAGCTGGTAATAAAATGTGGAATAACTAGTTTACCCAACCTCTTTTCTACTTACTCATGCAGCCATGCTTGTATTTTGATGCTATTATTTAATCCAGATAATTATATGTGACTATTCTTTCATTTGTTTGAAATTTTTTTCAGCTTGTGGATTTTCTTTTTTTTTTTCCCTTCAGATTAATACATTGGTGTAGAGTCAGTGCTGGAAATATGAGAATATTTGTGCAATTTGTGGAGAATTTGGCCTTCTGGGTTGCTTTAAAATGATGCCATTTGTTCTGTTGGCATCAATATGCAGGAAAACAGGAACTTGCAGAATTAAAACACAGTGATAAATTCACCATTTCCATTAAAACTGCTTAAAGTCATGCTAAAGCTGAAAACAATAAATGTTTAAGTCTAATTTAATTTTAAGGTATGCAGTTAATTAATACTCTACATCCATTAACATTCAAAAGTGAAACTATCTGCAGAAACACTATTCCCTGGAGTCATTTGTCACCAGAAACAAACGGTGTGCCTTTGAACTGAAGTGGCTTTTGGGCAGTGCTGTGAGCCCAGGAACACGTTAATGCTGCAGACTAACCCAGAAGAGAGAGCTAAGAGTTTGTTGCACTAACAGGTCACCATTATAAACCTGTTCTAGTGTGTCAGGTGCTGTTGTGGCAGCAGATCAGGTGCCTTCTCTGCTGAGTGACAGCAGCTGCCACCAGTGGTAAATGACTGACTGGAGTGTGAGAGCTGTGCGTGGCCACAAGTTCTTCCCAGATTAGAAACTGTTCACAGCCTGGGTTTTGGTTAAAGAAGATGCATTTTGTGTTTACATGGGATGTGAGTCATTATACTATGAATTTAACTCTTTTAAAACAGTGAATAAATGTTAGAAAAGAAGCAGCAAAGACGTGATGAGATGCACAGCAAGGGTGACACCTTGTACTTTGTTCCCCCACGTGCTACACAATCACAGACTGAGTTGGAAGGGACCCACAAGGGTCATCGAGTCCAACTCTTAAGTCAATGGCCCACACAGGGGATTGAACCCATGACCTTGGCATTATTACAACAAAGTTTTAACCAACTGAGCTAATTTCCTTCCTCTTTCTCTCCCTCTCCCTCTAGTACAGCCTTTTGCAGTATTACCTTCAATCTTGCAGCACTGACTACAAGGTGTGGCATTCCCACTGCAGCTATTTTTGCTTACAAACCCTGTTTAATGCAGTGAGTGAGGATTTGGGTCAGTGGATTGCAGCGTTGTTGGGCAGTGTTTGCTGAGTGACAGCATATTCTGGGGGTGCAAAGGTGCCAGCTGAATTTCTTGGTCTCAGTACAGTTTTGGTGCAACAGAATCCTAAGACACAATAACAGGTGTCTTCCTTATTCCCTCCTAAATGGCATTAATAAACAAAATACTTCTTTTTTCAGTAGTTACTGTTCTTCTGTGCTACCATAGCCTTAATAAAGCCAGTGTTAAATAACTGCTTGGCTGGACAAAGGAGCTGTGATTTTTCTTCTGCTTAATTTGCTTGAGTTCAAAAGGATGATTTGACTTCTGATCATGTGAAAAGCATTTCATAGAGTACTGGAAAGCTGTCTGGTTTTGTATCTAACAGACTTGACAGCCTGGTTGGCAACAGACGGATAATGGAAGGCTAATGAATAATGAAAAGCTGAGTGATTGAAATAGCAGAGCTGCAGGGAGAGAAGAGGGAAAGCTGGGAATGGGAAAAACAAACAGCACAGAAAGAAGGAATAACCAGTATTTTGATCAGCATCGGTGAATGTCTTCACATCAGAATTTAACCCAGTCATAACTTGAGCATTCTCCATCTGCCAGCTCACAAAAGCTTGCAACTTTCATGCCAGTCACTCAACTTGCCTTGAAGAAGAGAAGGGTAGGTTGAAATGTAAATATATTTCAACTGCCTGGGTGATGACCACTCTGCAGTAACCTCCTCAATCGGTGCGTTCCCGAATTCCTGCCGAGAGGGTATGCTTAGGATCTCACAGCTGCTGCAGAGAGCAGAGCAGGGCAATGGCACTGGAAGGCACCAGCTATATGCAGACACATTGCAACACTTGGTTTGTGTTTATGCATCAGTGAAGACGTCTGTTTTGGTGATGGGGTTAACTCCACTGTCATGGTGCTCATTCTTTGAATACCCAGGAGGAAGGGAGAGCTCTTACTCTCTGCTAACCCATCTGTCCAGATGGAATATGGGCTCTAGGGTGGCTTTGCCATGAGAAGGATTCTCCTGCAAATGTGACAGGAGTTACTGGGGATAAGGCCGATGGGATCCTGGCCTGGATCAAAACTAGCGTGGCCATCAGGCCCAGGGCAGTGACCCTTCCCCTGGACTCTGCCTTGGGGAGGCCACACCTGGAGTGTTGTGTTCAGTTCTGGGCCCCTCAGGTCAGGAAAGAGATTGAGGGGCTGGAGCGGGGCCAGAGAAGAGCAACGAGGCTGGAGAAGGGAGTGGAGCACAAGTGCTGTGGGGAGAGGCTGAGGGAGCTGGGGGTGTTTAGCCTGGAGAAGAGGAGGCTCAGAGGTGACCTCAGCACTGTCTGGAACTGCCTGAAGGGAAGTTCTGGCCAGGTGGGGGTTGGTCTCTTCTCCCAGGCACTCAGCAATAGGACAAGGGGGCACGGGCTCAAGCTCTGCCAGAGAAGGTTTAGGTTGGATACCAGGAAGAAATTCTTTGCAGAGAGAGTGCTCAGGCATTGGAATGGGCTGCCCAGAGAGGGGGTGGATTCTCCAACTCTGGAGGTTTTTAAGGTGAGACTGGCCGTGGCACTCATTGCCATGATCTGGTAATCAAAGTGGGGTTGGATTAAGGGTTGGACTTGATGATCTCGGAGATCTCTTCCAACCCAACTGATTCTATGGTTCTATGATTCTGGGTGTCAGAAGTGAGGACACGCTCTCCTGATGCTAAAAGAGGATGGCTCTAGCAGTTTGATAGTCCCAATGTTTGTGTCTGGATGCACGTATTGACATGGAGTAAGCCACTTCATTTCCTCACACTGCCAGTTGTGGCTGAGCCTGGTGGTGCAAGACATGCTCTTACACTTGTTCTCATGGTAAGAATTGCAGAGTAGGACTTGAGTTAACACTGTGTTTCCTGCTCCCCCTCTTCATTTCTCCTTCTTGCAGTGACAAATGCCACTTGCTCATTGTAACTTACTACTTTTCCTGAGCTTTGATATCACTGAAAAAAATGAACAGTCCTGTAAATACTGTCCTTTGTTTTTGTGCTTGCAGAATCTGTACCAGAACAGGTTCCTGGGCCTGGCAGCCATGGCGTCTCCCTCGAGGAACTCGCAGAGCCGGCGCCGCTGCAAAGAGCCCCTCAGATACAGCTACAACCCCGACCAGTTCCACAACATGGACATCAGGAGCAATGCCCATGAGACAGTCACCATCCCCAGGTCCACCAGTGACACGGACCTGGTCACTTCGGACAGCCGCTCCACCCTCATGGTCAGCAGCTCCTACTACTCCATCGGGCACTCGCAGGACCTCGTGATATACTGGGACATCAAGGAGGAGGTGGATGCAGGGGACTGGATCGGCATGTACCTCATTGGTGAGTCCCTCCTGGTGTTTCTTGCTGCTTTTTGTAGATGGAGTCATCAGGGTACTATGGGCTAATGGCATTAATGAGCTGCTCCAGCTCCCTGAAGTGGGGTCTTTAAGCAGGTTTGTGTACAACAAGAATTCTCTGCTTCTGAATTGCTGGTTGCAGACCTCACTTTTTCTTCAGCAAAGATACAAAAAGGCCTCTGTTGATGGTTTCTTGACATTTCAAGATAAATTCATTTCAAAGCCATTTGGATGTTGGGAAAACACCTCCTATATAAAGGCAGGATAATATTTTCAGGGTTTCCTCTGGAGAGTCCTTGAGTAATCTGTGACAGATGAGAGGTTTTACGAGTCGAGAATATGAATCATTTAAAGACCTTGCGAGAATGCCTTTTTCTCTATAGCCACAGGATATTTTGATATGAACAATAATTATAGACTGAGGCAGTCTGGAGTTGTCCCAGATAGTTTTGTTTTTTTCTCCTTTTATTGTGTATTGGAAGCTATATTGAGCCATGCACATTAGCATATTTTTGGCAACTCCATCTAGCAAATCCAGCCCCATAAGAGTAGTAAGAAATGGTTTCAATCCACTTTTACCTGATTGTTCCACTTCAGTATAAAATTAGCTTTTTTTAACCTGGTTTGGTTCCTCTGAAGCAGCCCTGCTGCTGGGACTGGAGTCTGTGTTAACTCTTTGCCCTCTGGTATTTGAACGTGGTGGTTCATTTTCAGACACATTCCCCTGTGTATTAGAAGGTCTTAAAAATGTGAAGTGCTTAAATGCTTCTTGCAAACCAGTGACTTGGAGAAGAAGGCAGTGATGCTGTGAGAGAACCTAAAAACAGGACTCCGACCCAGGTTAACGTGGGATAAGATAAAAAGGTACATTCTTTAATGTCCAGGCTTAGGGCTTTTAGGAATACCTGATGACATCTCTGTGCACCTCTGAACACTGGTTTTCATGGCTTTTATAATATGATCCTTTTAATCATTACTTTACACATTTCTTAGTCCAGCCCCAGTTCCACCCCCCAGGATTTGGGGCTGGGGTCGTTGAGACCCTCTGTCTTCATCAGCTTTTCTTCCTCGGGCTCCTGGAGTTCTTCTAGTGTTCTTGAAGGTTGTTGGCTTATGTGTGGTCTTGTTCTGCAGACCTTTCTGATAGTCTTCAGCTTTTCTGCCTTGAAGAGAGCCTAAACAGCTAAAAGAATTTGAGCTACTAATCTGTGGTAGGGGTTAGGATACATAAACAATGAACTCAGGCTGCCAGAATATCGCATACTAAAACTCTACTTTGCTGCAGCTACAAATACTTTTAAAATCTATAAAAATGAAAAATCAAAAACCCCTTCGGCATCAGCAGACCCCACTTGGTGTCCCCACAAAGGGAAATGTTGGTGAAACACTTTCCTCATCTGTTAGGAGGGTGTGCCTGGCAGTTGTAGTTCAGCAGCACTGTTTGATCGAGCTCAGGCAGTGACCCCAAACCAGATAAATGAAGCACGTGGTGTTGTGAGATGGGCTTTGGAGCAGCCACAGGGGGCATTGCAGGCAGTTACTGAAGTGCTTTAGTGGGCAATTGGCATCATGTGCTGACGATACTGGGAACACAGACGTTGGTGGCATCGAGGATGTGTGAGAAGGTGCTGCATAGCAGGTCTGAGCGTGCAGAAGAACCCTGGTGGCAAAGTGTTAGGCATTGGAAAACAGGTATTTTTGAAGAGGTTGAAGGAAGGGGGACACGAGGGTGGGTATTTAGGGCATGAAGGGAAAGTAGTGGAGGTTACAGTAAGCTGGGCTGCAGTTCTTGTTCCCATGAGTAACCTCATAAAACGCTCTGCTTTGGAAATAAAAGTAGGCTTCTGAAATTTAAATCTTTTAGGGAGAAAAACAGAGAATGGATCTAAAACAGATGCCTTGAAAGCAGTCTGGTTTGTTGCCCTTAACAGAAGATGACTTGTGTTTAGTTAGGCTTGAAGGGGAACAGATGAGGAGACAGAGCAGCCCCCAGTACTGGGCACCAAGAAATACTGCAAACCTATTCTGCAGTGGTGCCTCAGCAGGAAGAGGCAAAGAAATCCTTCTGGTGGTCTGGAGGCAACAGAAAGTGCACAGAGCTGTTTCTCACTGACTGAGCTTGTTCAGCCAGGTTTCACAGCTCAGATGCTGCATCCAGGCCTGTGAAGACACATTCTAAGGTGGTTTTTGTTGTTTTTTGTTTGTTGGTTTGGTTTGGTTTTCTGTGTGGTTTTTTTGTGTTTTTGTTTGTTTGTTTGTTTGTTTTTGATAGGTAACCTGAATACATAAAGGTTTAACTGGGAAAAATAAAAATACAGCCTGGTACTCCTGTTTAATTTACCATGTCCAACATTATACATTGCCCCAGACACCCCAGTAAATTAGAAGTGCATTCTTTGAAGTGTATCCTTGCCCCTGCTGGCTGGATGCTTGTTGTTTATGACAGTAGTTAATGGCTCGTTCCAAGGAGTGCTGCTGCCAAATGAAAAATGAACGCTCTGTCCAGTCCCCAAGAAACCAGTAGCTGACCCTTCATGTCTTTGAAGGTGTTTTGTTTCCAGGCTCTCAGGTTCTCACTCCAAATAACTGAGGAAATAGCAGGCAGCAGCACCTCTCATTCCCTTTTTCTCTTCCTTTCCTTTCTTCCCACTCCTACCCCTGCACCACAAACCTCACGTAAGGTGAGTTTTGCCTCCCTTTAAAGGACGTGGGCAACTGTGGAGAGCACTTGGGTTTTGGTGTTAGCTTGACATGGAAAACGCTTGGAATCTAACAAGGGAACTGGCACTGTGGGTATGCCCAAAGGAGGGTAAACCAGCAGGAGATGACTGAGATGAGCTCAGTTGGTTAAAACTTGGCTGTAATAATGCCAAGGTCATGGGTTCAATCCCTTGTGTGGGCCATTGACTTAAGAGCTGGACTCGATGATCCTTATGGGTCCCTTCCAACTCAGAATAGTCTGTGATTCTGTGATTCTGAGTGGTGCTGTAGCAGCAAATATCTGATGAAGGCATGTCAAGGGCTGTGCTTTAGAGCAGCCTCACTGGCCAGCTGAGTGCCCTGGATGGCTGTGCTGTATCCCAGCTTGGTGTGTTTAGGACAGGAGGGAATTCCTGTGGCTGGAGATCACCACACTGAGTGGTGATGGCAGAGTGGGGGCAGTTGGAAGGGTCATTACAAAAACACACTTCTGACCTGAAATAAAACACTGGTGCACCCTGTTTGTGGCCAGTCCATGGGGGTGGGAGATCCAGACATCCCCAGTGGCTCAGGTCTGTGTGTGCATCTGCACAGATTTTATGAGCCTGCACTCCTCTTTAGAAAAGGAATGTTCCTGGCCTTGTGGGTCTGACCTTCACGATGTAAACTGATATATAACTGTGTTTTGAGTTAGCAGCCAGGCTGGAACAAGAGAAGCAGAGAAACTACGAATTTTTCCCAGTCTGCTCAGGAGGGGATTAGTGCTGAAGCCTGTTATTAGCACTTGTATGGCAACACTGTTAACTATTGCATTGCTGCTGGTCATTTGTTGGGTCTAGTCCTGTTTAACATCTTCATTGATTATTTCAATGAGGGGTTTGAGTCCATCATCAGCAAATTTGCTGATGACACCAAGTTGGGAGGGAGTGTTGCCCTGCTGGAAGGCAGGAGGGTTCTGCAGAGGGATCTGGATAGACTTGAGAGATGGGCTGATTCCAATGGGATGAGGTTCAACAAGGCCAAGTGCAGGTGCTGCCCTTTGGCCACCCCAACCCCCTGCAGTGCTCCAGGCTGGGCACAGAGTGGCTGGAGAGCAGCCAGGCAGAAAGGGACCTGGGGGGACTGAGGGACAGGAAGCTCAACAGGAGCCAACAGTGTGCCCAGGTGGCCAAGAAGACCAATGGGATCCTGGCCTGGATCAAAACTAGCATGGCCATCAGGCCCAGGGCAGTGACCCTTCCCCTGGACTCTGCCTTGGGGAGGCCACACCTTGAGTGTTGTGTTCAGTTCTGGGCCCCTCAGTAGAGGAAAGAGATTGAGGGGCTGGAGCAGGGCCAGAGAAGAGCAACGAGGCTGGAGAAGGGACTGGAGCACAAGTGCTGTGGGGAGAGGCTGAGGGAGCTGGGGGTGTTTAGCCTGGAGAAGAGGAGGCTCAGAGGTGACCTCAGCACTGTCTAGAACTTCCTGAAGGGAAGTTCTGGCCAGGTGGGGGTTGGTCTCTTCTCCCAGG
>JAJPCS010000038.1:1079442-1107226 GCA_021164005.1 Willisornis vidua nigrigula
GTTTAGCCTGGAGAAGAGGAGGCTCAGAGGTGACCTCAGCACTGTCTGGAACTACCTGAAGGGAAATTCTGGCCAGGTGGGAGTTGGTCTCTTCTCCCAGGCACTCAGCAATAGGACAAGGGGGCACGAGCTCAAGCTCTGCCAGGGGAAATTGAAGTTGGAGATCAGAAAAACCTTCTTTCCAGAGAGAGTGCTCAGGCATTGGAATGGGCTGGCCAGAGAGGGGGTGGATTCCCCATCCCTGGAGGTTTTTAAGGTGAGCTTGGCCATGGCACTGTGTGCCATGATCTGGTAAAGGGACTGGAGTTGGACCAAGGGTTGGACTTGATGATCTCGGAGGTCTTTTCCGACCCAATTGATTCTGTGATTCTATGATTTTATGATCTCTGTCAGGCTGGAGAGGTGATGTGGTGGAGTTCCCACTGCCTTTGTGCAGCTGCAGGACGTGGGCAGCAGCCGGTGCAGTGAAGGGCCAGTTGGCCCCACAGATACTGGGGATGAACACAGCATTTTAAGGCTGATCCCAGGATCTCCTGTGCCACTGAACTCTGGCCTAAAATGCCTGCAATTTCTTAGTCAAGGCCATCCAGTCCAGCTCAGCTAAGCCTCCTTAAGCAGGCATGGTATTTAATAAACAATATATCTTGAGGAACAATGATTACTCATACATCTTAATAACATGGCAGGTGTTGGAGCATCTCCAGCAGCTTACAGAGACTAAGTATGACAAATAAATATCAGAATTGATGAAGGCAGAGAGCAGCATGCCCGAGCTGAGGGATGCTCTCAGTGCCCACCAGGATGAGAGCCAGGCAGGGCTCCCAGGCTCCAGCTCAGTGCAGCACCTCAGGATATGCTCACCTTTAACTAGGAAATGTTTTCCCTGCCAGAGCAAAAAGGACAGTTCACGAGTTTAAGTCATGCATGTATGTGTGTTCCTACTTCCCCAGAATTATGTGGGTTGCTGCAGAGAGGTACTTCAACACAGAGCATGAAATGCAGATAAGGGAAATCATTTCTAACAATTAGCAAGTCAGCAAGGAAGAATTTATTGCAGATAGTGTTGCTATTTATAATTATCCACTGCAATTGTTAATGACTTCTTTAAAAGGATTTGTGTTGTAAATCCGTCAAGAGAATAGCACTGAACAGTTCAATGTTGTACCCACTTACCTTCCTCCCTTGAGAGCACAGCTGTGTAAAGTCCATGGGACAATGTTGACATCTGCTTGCTGCTTTATTCTTTCAGTGCAAGTGTAGTTTCCTTGGCTTTAAAGTCTCCTTTTTGGGCTGTGTCCTGTGCTCTGCAGTTGGTCACACCGTCAGTCTGTCCTCAGGCACAGTGTCCCTTGTGTGTGTGTGTCATGATCTTTGTGTTCTTGTTGATACACTTAAAAACAAAGCCAATTCATCACAGAATTTACAATTGATGTATTTCAATTTCACATGGGGTGGATCACTTTTTTTTTTCACTTATTAGGATGACTAATAATTAATGTAATTGTCTTCAGAACCAAGTCTCAGTACCCACCCCAGGACTGTTCTGTAGCAAGCTTGAGTTGGTTAAAGCACATTTGTACAAATCTCTGTTAAAATTAAAACTGTCCTTATTGCTGAAAGGGAAGATCAAGGAGGTTGCTGGCTGGTTTTTGCAGTCAGAGATTGTGGCTTTTGCTTTAGCAGAGCACAGATGTGGAATCTGTCTCATCCCCAAAGCTGGAGCAGTGACAGCATGGGTTGCTACTTCAGCCACTTCAGTTCGTGGTGATTTCGGACTCCCCCAGCCCTGTGACCAGCAGTGAATGTCACAGAATCAGAGTCTGTTCTGAGTTGGAAGGGACCCACAAGGATCATCGAGTCCAACTCTTAAGTCAATGGCCCACACAGGGGATGGAACCCATAACCTTGGCAATATTGCAACTAAGTTTTAATCAACTGAGCTTGTATTTAGTGATGGTCAAACCCCGTAAGTGCTGACCTGCTGTGGTGGCACCACATGTGCTTTAAAGCCGGGTGTGTGTAAGCCATAAGTTTGTGAGAACAGCCCTGAGGTGCAGCGTGTTCCCACCGGCTGGGCTTGGAGCTGCTGGATAAAAGGGATTCCAGAACCAGAGCCTTTGTGTTTGCTCACATCTGCACCACACAGGGCTTGCAGGGTGGGACTGGGCTGCAAAAGGCCTTGTTGAGGCAATGTGAAGTGAAATTTGGGAAGAGAATGTACCCGTGTGGACAACCAGAAATCCACTCCTCAGGCTCCTGACCTGCCTGCCTTTTATTTACACACAGACCTGTGCTGCGTGGGGGTCACTTCCTCAGCGACTCCTTAGAGGCTGTTAATTTTTATGGATTAACCCTTTACTTCTCTGGAGATCCAGCTGATGGTCTGGCAGCTGCTGGGTGGCTCAAACACTGCAGGAGGACAGTTCTGTTGTCAGTCATTTGGTTTTGGAGGCCGAGGGCTGTGCAGGCACCCAGTGAGTGGGATTCTCCCAAAGGAATCATCCCCTGTGGTATAATGCAAGAAGGAATTACATCTGGTGTGGTACAAGTGAGTGCACCACAGACACCTGCATGGAACTATTTTCTGGGGGGGCTTTTTTAAGGGAAGAGTTGCTGCAAAGGTGGGGGGATCATTCGCTGTTACAGCTGGATAATTGTGTTAATTAGGCAGTGGTTTATCCATGTTGATCTAAATGTTTTCCTTTTTGAGACTCTTGCAGGGATGCATTTTTAAAAACTGGATTTCATGAAAATCTGATTTTTCAGAAAGTCTGCACTTGTGAAAACTAAAAGTGATGAGCTAATTTCTTACCCTGTGGTGCCAAGGTGTGTTCTGTCAAGCCAAAGGCTTGCATTCAGCCTGACTCCCTGCTGTGCTTGTTGTCATAACACGCCTTGATGAGACCATTTTCTTTGTTTATAGATGAGGTCTTGTCTGAGAACTTTCTGGACTACAAGAACCGTGGCGTCAACGGCTCCCACCGTGGCCAGATTGTCTGGAAGATCGATGCCAGCTCCTACTTTGTGGAGCGTGAGTATTTCTCCAGTTCTGCCATGCTATAATTCAGTCACTGCAGAAAGTTCATGGAACTGTTATATTTGGTTGTACGATGTGTTTATGCCCTAGGAAAGGCCAAAAATGTTACCAAAATCTTCGAGTGTGTGGAGAGAAACTGAAACGCTTGGTGGAATAGAAACCCACTGTTTCTGCAAACAAATATTATGGGCATTGACTTACTTTTTTCTTTTAAATATAGTTGTGAACACATGTTTTACTCAGTTTGCTGCTGTTTGGACTACACTGTTAGTAATGAGCTGCATTAACTTTAGTATAGTATTAAGGAAAACAGGAACTCAGGGGCATCATTTCACTCCAGGATGAATCACCCTGGCTTTTAATTGGAAAATTTCATGGTGCATCCGACTTCCACCAGATTCAGGTGGATAGAGAAGTAAAAAGGGTCAAGTTCTGATTATCATCTAGGCTGATCAAGGTATAACAATATGTAGTTGCATCAGAGTACACTGATTTTAAATTAATTGCTCCCCATTATATTAATACATTACCCAGGGCGTCCAATGCGATGCAATGCAACCCTTTTCCATCCCTTTCACAATGAAAATGCAGAAACACTGAATTTGCTTCTGCAAAGAACAGCAAGTTAATATTTCCAGCCCTGACCATCCCATGGCCCTGAGCATTGGAGTCCTTCCTCTTTTCAAAGAATTACCACGTGCTGGTGTGAATGGAATTCTTGGTCATCTTTGGAGAACAGGAGGAGGGTACTCAAAAGACTGGGCTGACATCTAAAGCAAAACATTTGCATTGAAAGAACCACATGTCTCCTTAAGGAGCAGTTAATCATGAGGAGTAGCAGGCAGCAATTGCACTGAATGTTTCCAGTGACCTACCTGAGCCTCCTGGTAAAATTTCAGAAGTGTGGTAAAAACATTTATAAATTGCTTGACAGTCAGGTCTCTCTGTCTGAGAACAATCAAAGGAATTTTTCATATAATCTACATTCTGAAGTATTGGTAAAGGACTTCAGTTTACTTGTTTAATCTATGACTTTGACCTTACGCCTCTGGTATCAGCAAGGATGTTACATGTGAACATTTTACAGACACTCAATCCTTTATCAGGTTGTCTCTTTGCCTTGCTCATGGTCTGTGATTCCCAGTGTTAAATAAATTGAGGATGTTGCTCTAAAGAATTAAGGGAGCTGCTGACATGTCCACAAGACACACAGGTTGCTTATACCTGTGTTTTGAAAAATACATGGATGGGAAACTGTTTGATGTATAAGAACATTGGGTTTAGTTATCCTGTTTTGGGGGCAGAAATTCATTTCAGGATCTACCCTTTAAGGCAGACTCTAATTTGCAGATGCTTTGAGCCATGGTTACTGAGGCTGATCATACTTCCTTTTAGCTGTTAAAGAAGTGTGGGAAGAAGACATAAAATCCCAGACTGGGTTTTGAAGAGACCTTAATGCCTTGGTTTATTGGGGAAGGGTGGAAGTTCCACTAGGCTGCTGGTAGCTTTTGTGCCTAATCCACAGTGCAAAAGGCAGAGGCAACTGTGAGAAATGTTTAGCAGAAAGCCCCTTTAGATGGGCCACTTGTTATTAAGGGCTCAGCTGCACAATGAATTATGTCAGCTTAATAGGTTTGCCCCCATTAGCTGAGACACAGTAGCTGTTGTTAATTGATTGCATGTACATTCTTCACTTGCCCTACTATAAGAAAATGCAAATTAGCACAACCATCCTTCATTGATGCTTGAGGCTAAGTTGTGGGAGATAGTTGGGCAGCCCTTGCCTGATGAGTTGCTGCCTCTTGCTCACTTGTTATCCTGCCACCATGAGTTTGTGAGTGTCAGCCCTGAGATGGTGCCAGTGTGCTCATCCAGGACAAATCACTGCCTGTCCAGAACTAAAGCAGGACAAAAAGAAGTAGGCAGTAGTAAATAACAGCACATGTGGATACTCTCAGAGCCACTTGACTGCTGAAGGGGGAAGCTGAAGTGCTGAAGAATGTTGATAACGTCAGTTTTATATCTCCAAAGGAATATCTGAGGATTCCTGCTCATTGTTGAGACTTACATATGAAAGCCACACACCTCTGTGGTGTATTAAATGTTATGTTAAAAAGGACAGTGCCTGAAAACCTCATGTATTTTCTATCCAAAGGGCATGGTGTAAACATCTTCCTTAAGAATTTTATTTTTTGGACAGAGATCGGATCTTCCTTTCATGTTTCACAGCACACAACGTGGTGTGCAGCAATCAGAAAGATACCGATTGTCCAAATCAAACTCAGCTAAGAAATGTAGCTAAAATATATGGTAATTTATTTCCAAGGTATCAGTATTGTTTTTCCATGTATTATGTTATAATTCCCTTAGCTTGTTACTGATTGGCTTTCTGATTACAGCTTTAATTCTCTATAAAACAAAGCAGCTCCTTGCAAAGGCAGCTCTTAATTTCTGCTTTTGCTTTTCCTGTCACTGTTTGTACTTTGGTATCTCTTCACCACGAGTGAATATTGACAATTTATCAACCACCCAGTGCTCCAGCAAGGGTTGTGGTGCACAGCTATGGCAGGAGCCGTGACAGAGGGGAGTTTGCTGCATGGCCAGATAAAGAGTCAGCCTTACACAGAGAATTTAAACTTCTCAAGGACTTCAGGCATCCCATGCAGACTGGTGTGATTCCTGGTCTTGAAATATATAAAGGTTTAATATTTTTGGTGGTGGTGGTATTGTATGAGGCTTATTATACACATATTATTGTCATCCTGGCCACCCTCGAACCAGTTTTCTATTACCAGCAGTTGGACTGTAGGACTCCCCACGGCTTGGTTTTTGTTTTTAAGGAAATTCCCCTTATGCTATGACCATTTGTCATAAAGAGCTTAAAAACACATCTTTGAGCCTTTTTTTATTAAAGAGCCATGTGGGGCAACTTGAAAAAAAAAAGATATCAGAGACCAGCTGATTTGCAACAGTGGAATTCCCATTAATACAAGAAAGGAAGCATTAGCTATGAGGTGAAGTAGAGAGTTATTGCTCATTTCTGTGTTTTGATGATGGAGGCATACATAATATATTTGGGAGCATTTTGTTCAAAAGCCTTAATGTTCCCCAGTTAGTTATCCTTTCCTGCATTTTTGAAAACTAGTAATTGTCATGAAATCTGGCACTCTTACCCTGTAACCTGTAGCCATTATGATGCCACTCTGCAGGTACTTACCAGGTTCCTGACATCGAATCACTGCAGATAGTAATTTCCATGCAGTGCTCTGGGGCCTGGAATAGGAGTGAGTGAAGGGAAAAGCATCTGAGAGTTATTTTCTTCGTGGTTATCCCAATGAAAATTCACTGAACACAGTTATAATGATAATTACTGGCCAAACCCATCAACCTAGAGGGCCACACTGGAGAGAAATTGTGCACATGCTGCTGTGGGAAGAAGAATAAACCAGCCAGGTTGTGAGATGGGCATCAGGAGTGGGTAACACAAAGGAAGATGTGGAAAGAAATTTCAACCATTTTCTGTCTTAATTGTTCTTCTTGTTCTTTCATAAAACTGAAATTCTGGTATTTCAGCTGCTTGTCTGTTCTTTAGATTACACTTTCACTGTATTCTCAGTGGACTGCCCAGTCAAGGGTTCCTTTTTCAGGTGTATTTAAAATCTCACTGGGTTAAGAAAATGGTTTTTGTGAGGTAGGTCAATGATAATACAAAATAATTGTCTTTTTTTGGAACATGCTTCTGTGTTTTGGGGGTATTGGGGCAAAATATGTGTTGCCTTTGAATTTGCTGCTGGAGCTCTGCAGAGCCCTCTCTCTTTCCAAAACAAAGATAATTTCCTAACACATACCCAGACAGCATTTTTAGATATTTTCAGAGATTTAATGTTTGTGTTTGTTTTACTGATCACCTTGAGAAGGGCTGAGATCTTTCCCAGAGAGGCCTTTGCCTTTCTGCTTTGCTGTCACAAACTCACAGCATAATATTGCCACAAAGATACGTAACTGGGATGAGCCAGAGAGGGAATTGCTTCCAAATACAGCGTGGATGCAGCAGAACAGAACTCATCTCCTGCTAATACTCAGCAAAAAGAAAAGCCTGAGCAGCTGCAGAAGCAATGCTGCACTCCAGCCAGTTCTGCATTCCTGCAGAGCCTGGCACTTTGGGGTTTGTGACCAACAGTGACACCTCCTGCAGCCATGGGATGGGCAGGGGTGGCAGAGGAAGGGCTGTATCCTTTGTGTTGAGGCTTGGAGGGCACTGCAGTGGAAGAGCCAGCCTGTGGTGGGTTTTCCAGGAAAGGAAACAAGCTTTTCCCTGCAACTTCTGACACACTTTTATAGAATCATAGAATGGATTGGGTTGGAAAGGACCTCCGAGATCATCAAGTCTAACCCTTGGTCCAACTCCAGTCCCTTTCCCAGATCATGGCACTCAGTGCCACAGCCAGTGTCACCTTAAAAACCTCCAGGGATGGGGAATCCACCCCCTCTCTGGGCAGCCCATTCCAATGCCTGAGCACTCTCTCTGCAAAGAAGTTTTTTCTGATCTCCAACTTTAATTTCCCGTGGCAGAGCTTGAGCCCGTGCCCCCTTGTCCTATTGCTGAGTGTCCTATTGCTGACTTACTGTAGTAACTCATCCTGCTTCTGGAAAAGTGCACCTGTGATGCAGGAAACCTTTTGATAACTGGTTTTTCTCATTAACTAGCTAGTAAATCTGGCCCTGTTGTTGTCTTACTCGTGGACCAGGCTTTCCTTGTGCAGGGACTGCCAGATGTCAAGAACATCATTTATACCCAGAGCAGACTTGCTCAGGGAGTGGGAGGTCAGCAGGGATGAATTACTGTCTCCCTGGAGGGTTCAAACACTTCTGCCCAGCAGAATTGTCTTTCTGCAAGGTCTTTGATACTGATAACAGAACCTTGAGAGCCTCAAACAAGTAGTGTTTTATACTTTCAAGCTTCTCTCCAACCCTTTCAATACTTTAGATGTTCACTTGACCCCATCAGTAGCAGGGGTGATTTCCTCCCATCTCAGTGCTAATAGCTTGTTACAAAAAAACAAAAACCAAAGCCAAAAAAACCCCCAAAAAATAACCCAGCAAAACCCGAAACCAACCTGGAAATAGTTTTGCTGTAATTGTTGATTAATTAAATTTAAGTAAGGATGCTTCTTTCTTTCCTTCCCCTCTCATTAAATTACCTATGCTAATATCATTATGCATTCTCTCAGTGAGCATATTGTCCTGCCTTCTAAGAGCAGGCAGGAGTGTTTGTTCCAGACCCTTCCTGTCCTTGGCAGCAGGGCCTGAGTGCCTGGCAGGGCCTTGTTCCCCTCTGGAGCATCAGGGAGCAGGGATGTGGGGAGTGCCCTGTTACTCACCTGGAGGGATCTGTCACAGCTCACCTGTGGCTCTGGCCTCAGTGCTGGGGGTGAGAGCCACAGGTGTGATTGCTGCTCACTCAGGCCTCTTCAAGGCAGCTGTCCATGGTTAGACTGTGTGTCCTGATAATTCTGGTTTCCCTTCAGTGGCCCCTTCACACTCTAAGGAAGATGTTAATATGATGGTTCAGTGATCCTGGGCTGTCTGATCCAACTGCTGGCTCAGGAGCACGTTACTCCAGACCCTGTCTGACCATAAATGTGTCTTGCACCTCAAATCTAAAAATGGAACAAATCTTGTTTCATTTTCAAAGATGATCTTTTTCCAAGTTTTATTTTATTCCTGACCCATTTCTTTCTCGTGTCTGGGATACCCTACAAGCTCCTTTCGCTGAAAGATCCAAAAAGGAAATGTTAACAAAACCTTAAAAATTGATTATTTCTTTACAAGAAAATCATTTACACCACAGGAAACAGTATTGATTTTGATTTTGAATTGCATTGCTGCAATGTTCCAAACACGAGGTGTAGCTGGGCTTAGAAATAAGATGGGCAATGCTGGGCTTAGAAATAAGATGGGCAATGCACGTGTGTCAGAATTTAAGCTGTGGTTGTGGTGGTTGTACCTTCCAGTCAGTGCTCCCCCAGGCATTCTGAGTGGCACAAGCACAGCACCAGAGAGTGCAGGCACCAGGGGGGAAAGGACTCAGAATAGATGTGTAATCTCTTTGATGTAGAGGAGCTCCAGGGAGCTTTCCCAGGCAGCTCCTGGGCAAGAGCTCTTGGCTCCTGATCATCCCTGTGTGCTGAGCAGGCGGATTCTGGGAAGGGAAGCAGCTCTTGGTGCAACCCCACATTTCCTGGGCACTCTGTCTCCTGCTTCTGGCTTGGAAAATCCATTTACACACAGAGTTTGTCATTGTCTGGCACAGGTGGCACAGGTATGGGAGTGCAGTTCTGGTTTTTCTGCTCTGTTAAAATAAGCTTATGTTTGGAATACATCAAGGTCTGTCAGGAGCAGTAGAGTTCAGTCTCAGTTTGCCTTCCTACTAACTTGCTGTTTGTCCAAGCTGCTGATTTTCCATAGGGTAAAAGCACTTTATAACATGGCAGTGCTGGGTTACTCCAGAGATACCTGGGAAGCCACAAAGACAGACGTGTGATTAACCAACCTGGATTGTCAGGCAATACTTGGAACAGCAAATTTGCACCAAAACCTGAAATGCCTACAGTGAATGGGATTCACTGCCTGCTTAATTGTTAGACAAGGTTTAAGGAGAAAGGAAATATCTCTTTAAAACAGAAGTGCATCATTAAGAATTTGCTTACACCCAGGAATTCTGCTTGGCTAATGTTTATTCTGCCTTTCAAACCCCCACAGTCCATGTTAGCCTAGAGACCTCCAAGATGGGCATTTTTCTTGTTCCTGTTGATAAAGGTGTTTGCCTGTGGTGGAATGAGCCAGCCCTGCTCACTGAACAAACACTAACAACACTTTTTTTGGTTGTGTTTGTCACCTCATGGCATCTCATGGTGATGGGGAGAGATGAAATTCTTTCCTTCCCTTCCCTTGCCTAAGATTTCTTGATTTACATGTAAGTGGTCTTCTGTAATTAGCACACTTCTGCATTCAGGCTCTCAAATGTTTTCCTGTTCACAGGATATCATGGTAAGCTTTATGAGATGCCTGGGAGGAATCTTCAGTCTACATGGCTAAGAGAGTCGCAATTTTCATTTCCCTTTGTGAGCTGCATGAAGTCTGTGCATGGCATGTCACAAAAATGAGTAATGAATTTTGGTACCACTGTACTTTGGCTTTATCCTTTATTTTCTTCTTTTCCCTGACTCCTCCTTAGATTTTGGAGAACCTGCTTTGTATTAAGGTGAAAATGTAAAGGAAAAGGCATATAGTGGTAAGTTGGACTGTAGGGTCTCAATTCAGAAGCAGCCACAGCAGAGTTACCTGTGGTGCTTCAGGTGGTGCTGCCTCAATTAGTTGTCCGACGCTCTGCCAGAAGTCATCCCTCAGCACCACACCGTTTTTTGGAGTGACTGATTTGGAATCAGTTGTAATTACTGGATAACTTCCTCCAGGCCTGGTAGTTTAGTTCCATGTGCTGTTCATAGAATCACCAAATCAGTTGGGTTGGAAGAGATCTCAGAGATCGAGTCCAACCCTTAATCCAACCCCACTTTGATTACCAGATCATGGCACTCAGTGCCATGGCCAGTCTCACCTTAAAAACCTCCAGGGATGGGGAATCCACCCCCTCTCTGGGCAGCCCATTCCAATGCCTGATTATTCTCTCTGGAAAGAATTTCTTCCTGATCTCCAACCTAAACCTCCCCTGGCAGAGCTTGAGCCCTTGCCCTCTTGTCCTACTGTTGGTTGCCTGAGAGAAGAGACCAACCCCCACCTGGCCAGAACTTCCCTTCAGGCAGTTCTAGACAGTGCTGAGGTCACCTCTGAGCCTCCTCTTCTCCAGGCTAAACACCCCCAGCTCCCTCAGCCTCTCCCCACAGCACTTGTGCTCCAGTCCCTTCTCCAGCCTCGTTGCTCTTCTCTGGCCCCGCTCCAGCCCCTCAATCTCTTTCCTGAACTGAGGGGCCCAGAACTGAACACAACACTCAAGGTGTGGCCTCCCCAAGGCAGAGTCCAGGGGAAGGGTCACTGCCCTGGGCCTGCTGGCCACCCTAGTTTGGATCCAGGCCAGGATCCCACTGGCCTTCTTGGGCACCTGGGCACGCTGTTGGCTCCTGTTGGGACTCCTGTCAATCCAAACCCCCAGGTTCCTGAAGGCCTTAGTAGGCATTTGAGGCTGGATCAGCTCACAGTACCTGTAAGTTTAAGTCCTGTGGGGCACAGCTGTGGGACCTCAACAGAAAGCCCCTGACTTGTGTTTTTAATTTATCACACTCTGGCGCAGAGGGAATTTTCACGTGGGTTCACGCAACTTTTCCTTTTGAATTTCTAACTTTTGTGGGAATGAAAATGAAACTTAACCAGGAGAAATCTCACCTGCAAGTATGTTGATTTCCCTGACCAAAGAGTGGGTGTCAGTCAAGCAGATCAAAGATTGAAATTCTGTCCATGCTGCAGTCAAGAGAACTAGCTGTTAATTTAAACAAGGATTTCACCTAGCAGTGTCAGAGTGTGCTGTTTTAAAGTTATTAACTCTTTCCCCAGTATATATTTATAGAAAAGCATGAAAATTTGATATAACTGCCTTTTTCTCTTTGCATTTTTACAAGAAGAGAAATTAACTAAAAAAATTGCTTCTGGGATGGATTTTTATGGTTATTTAAGGCCAGTGCATGGATGTCTTCAAGCTGAGCTGTGAAACCATGAAAACTGGGTTAATAATGAACCCCCAACACAGCCTGAACAGCAGCACTGCTCGCTGGCCCCTCTGTAATTACTGCCTCTCTGTGAAGGGTGCTGAGCTTCTAGAATGGATTAAAAATCTCATATTGTGCTTTTTTCCTGTTAGAAAATGACTCAGTGAAAGCCTTTTCAATATATGTAATACATACAAAGAGAAAAGTTTCTGCCTCTGAACTATCCTGTCTACATTTTGTTCAGTTTGTGAAACAGAATCTGTTTTTGCTTTAGCAGAGCTATTTCTTCTTCTAAATCTCATGATTTTGTTGCATTTGGGATGCAGTGGAATGCCAGGTAAGACTGACATGCAGAAATGGTTCAGGTGTCCTGTGCATGTCGGGTGCTGTGCAATATAAATGCAGTTGGTAGTGCTTTCAGCAGATCTGTTTGTCTTTTCCTGGCTGTTTTCAAACCAAAAGGTTGCAAGAGCTTTAGGGGTGTTTTGGAAAAGGGCAGCAGGACTGAATGACGTGTGGATGTGCAAGGAACAGGTTTGTTTTGGAAGGAAGATGGGAAGAGGTAGGTGTGGTCTCTGTCCACTGAGATCCCACTGAGTGGGAGTTTTGCTGTTGGCTTTGACAAGATGACTCAGACTTTTGATGGCTGGTGTGGAAGAGGCACACTGTCTAGATGTTGGGAAATATTTAAAAGCATAAATTAAACTCAAAATTTATAAGCAGTTTTTGTCCTGCAGTGGACTAAAAGTTACTTGGTCCTTCCAAACACTTTAATTTTAGAAGCCACAGCTTGTCAGGGCTGACACAAAGATTCCTGAGTAGTATCTGCCACCTCTCCTTGGGTCATGACAGCCACTTTATGGTAGGTATGTTCTCCAAGCCAGCCAGGAAGGGGACAAATAAACTATCAGAACTGTGAAACAACAATACTGGAAATACATGTGGCTCTTTTGGAGTCTTGGTGTGGCACTGAGCAGTTGGATATCCACGACAGCACGATACAGGTGGACAGTGCACATAATGCTTCCTTTGACAAACCAGACTGACATGGTAAAAATGCACATTTTATGCTGGCCTGAGACTTCAGACTTGGAATATGTGTGTGCTGGGAAAGGATCTCTGTGTGAAAAACAAGAGGTTGGGTATTTCATGTGTGTGAATTAGGATGGAGCCGTTAGTTTACATGAGGTGATGTCGGTTTACAGCAGGTGAGAGCTCAAGTGTTTGGTTTTTAGACTAGAAATTCCCAGTGGTATTAGAGGAAAAAAATAAACCTACATACCAATCTATTGCAAACCCATCCTGGAATCACTCTCTCTCCTCTTAAAACTGAAAAACTGAATTCAGGAAGACAGCTTGTTCTTCTCCTGTGGTCTCAAAACTTCTTTCTTGGCTCTGTTTAATACCCTTTCTTTTTCTGCTCCCAGTACTGCCAAAAAAGACATGTTTGCTGGTGATAGGTAGCAAAAAGGATACCTGAATTTACAGTGTGCTGTTTATAGATTCTGTTTGGAACTGGTGAATGAACTAAAACATGTTAGACTTGCAAATATTTTTGTATGACTTTCCTAGAATTGTGACTTGTATTTTAAGACAAGCTACAGAATCGTGGATGGGGTGTGGCCTGGGTGTGTTTTTGACCATCTCAACAACTGAGTTTGGTTTCAAGAGCCAATGACAGCTACAGTTGGTGTGAATTGTTGAGCCCTGCCAGGAGATGTGAAGGAGCTGTTTGGTTAATGCATCTGCAGTACTTCAGGTAGAAGGAGCAGACCAAGCTTGTGCAGCAGTGCCCCTGCTACTGTTATCATATATATATTCTGTTGTACACAACCATTTGCTTCTCAAAGGAGCTCTCCTTCCATAGTAGTTTTTCCCTCTGTGTGTTGGCTGTAGGCACCTACAGCCACCCAGTTAGACCAGTAACTTCCAGTCTCACTTTGCACTTCTTCCCCCTTACTTTGTGATTACACAAACACAGTCTGACCTATCTGAGAGCAGCTGAGTTGGTTAAAACTTGGCTGTAATAATGCCAAGGTCATGGGTTCAATCCCCTGTGTGGGCCATTGACTGAAGAGTTGGACTCGATGATCGTTATGGGTCCCTTCCAGCTCAGAATAGTCTGTGATTGTGAGTGCTCAGATAAGGATTAAGTGTCACATTTGTATGTGTTTAACTAGTAAATTAGGGAAAAACATATATAAAATGCACTCAAGTATAAGTTACCAATATTACATGCTACGAATGTGCACGTGATTCAAAGGAAACTTATTCCAGAATCATCTTTTC
The DNA here is from genome assembly GCA_021164005.1 of Willisornis vidua nigrigula. Classification (NCBI taxonomy): domain Eukaryota; kingdom Metazoa; phylum Chordata; class Aves; order Passeriformes; family Thamnophilidae; genus Willisornis; species Willisornis vidua. Next base: position 1,093,489 of record JAJPCS010000038.1, read on the forward strand.
TCCACTATTACTTCCCTTTTTCAGGCATCCTTTGCCTGAGCTCTGGGTTCTGCCTAGGTACTCTGCAAGCTCCCTTCTGAAAACCAGTGTGTTAAAAATAGTGCAGGTTATCTGCAGTCTGGGCTGTACAGTCATCCCACTGTTGTCATGTAACAGCTGACAGATCTTGCTCAGCCTGTTGGTGATTTGCATGAGGGTTTCCTTTTCCCAGGGAGCAGATCCTGCAGCAAACACCTTCTGGTGGTGGACACACTGGCACCTGTGTATGGATTTATAATCAATAGAAACAATGATTTGGAGGCCATCGAGAAGTGCATCTCCCAATGTCCTTCTTGGTACCTTTTGCTAGAGAATAAACCTCCCACTCTGCAGTATCTTGTCTAGGCTGCCTGGGGTCCTTTGTCCCCTTGCTTGTTTAAATTTGGTATTTCCATTCCTTGTTATTTCACTGTATGTCACAAGATAGCGCTTTTTTTAACCTGCACAAATGCAGCACCTGCTTTGTAGTAATTTTCCCCCACAGCTCCATATTTTTACTGCACTTGAAAACAAATACATTGATCCAATGTGCTCAGTATAGTCTGTTACAGTCAGGATATTTTATCTTGCCCTCCACCTTAGTGTAACCTGTTTGTAGCTCCTTTTTTTTACTCATATCAAGTGAGATACTTTGGGAATTGCTGGGGTTTAGAAGGTCATGGTTCATTTTGTGATTACAGCAATTTTCTTCCCTAATTATTAGATTGAAAATAAATGGTGAACAGAAGTTGGTATTTTAGGAAAGAAAAAAGTTGTTGAAATAGGAGATTGCAGAGGGAGCTTTAAATTGAGAAGTAATAACAGCTATAATCCCTCTTTCCTCCCAGCTTTTTGATCTTTTCCTTCTTGGTGACTCGTGCTTTGTCTTATAAATTCCCAGGGAAATTAACAGTAGGCACTGTAGCACCAAATCAAAATGCCCCTGTGAAAAGGAGTTTTCTGAATGGGTGATCAGCCATATGTGAGCCATGTCCAGCCAAAATAGAAGGAATCGTTCACTGCAGAGTGGCTTAACCAAGTGCAGCCAAGTCATTTGCTTCCTGCTTCTCCTGTTGAAGTTGTCGAGTGAGTCACAGAAGTCTCAAGGTTTGCTCCCCACAGAAGATGACTCTGTGGGTGAGCTGAGAGGAGCAGTTGGATGGGTCTGTCCTCCTCTTGGTGAAAGAGAGAAGAGAGCCTCAGTGCTGTGTTCCAGCATCATTCATTTGTGGATCCAATGCAGGCAAAAACAGAGTCAAATTGATTGTTTCCGCTAAAACTAATTTTTCTAATGAGGCTTTTCCTTCTCTCACCAATTTTAGAAAGCATCACACAGGGTTGCAGACTCTGGTGAGCTCCAGCCTTAATTCTCCTTCTGATGTGAACCTTTCTCAGTTGATTCAGACTCTGAGCTGTCTAGAGCCTCTCTCACCAGGCCTGGGCACTTTTTCTCTCTCCCTTTGAGATCTTGGACACAGCTTGGCATCATCTCTGTAGGCAGAACTGCCTGTGAATTGGTTTCCTGAAAAGGACTTTTGCGTGCTGAGTGTTGTAGGACCAGGCCTTATTCATGGCAGTGCCAAGGGCTGTTCTCTTCCCATATTGAGTCTTAGGGTGGCCCTCAGGCTGTGAGATCTTCTGATCTGCAGAGATTCCATTGTTGCAGGGAGAGAAGAGACCTACAGAAAGGGCTGTGCATCAAACAGACAACTCTGGGATCTCCTGTGTGTCCCTGGGTAACCTGAGCTCTGAGTTCATCCTTTACAAGTCCTCACTGGAAAAAATAAATCTGACTAAATGTGCACGTGCCACACTGCCACCCCTGCTGAGCTTAGCAGTGGGACATGGGAGAGGAACTCTGGGGGCTTTGTTTTAAGGGAATAAGGCTTAGTTTTCACCCAGAACACCCTCTGTGTTGGCAGAGGGGTTGCACTGACTGCTTTTCACCAACAGCATCGTGGCTCACAAGGCTCTGGGAGAGCCAGAGGGTGTGAGCACACTTGCTCTGCCTGTGGCCTCTCAGCAAATGGAAGGAAGATAGTCCCTGCTGTTGTAAAGCAAAGCATTTGTAAGGTTAAAAGGAGAGGAGAGGAAAAAACCCATACTCAGCAGCACAGCTGGCAAGCAGCTTTTATTCAAGGCTCATGGCTCTGAGTGGGTGAACTCAATTAATTATAGATGTTTGGCTGTGCAAACAGGAGAACTGCTCTGTGTTGTGAAGACACACAAGTCTCTTTTCTTCTGTTTAATTAATGCTTACAAGACCTGCCCAGGTAAGCCTTTGGTGTACTGAGAAAAACCTCAAAGAACACTTTTTTCAGAACAACCAAACTTTGGGGAATTTTGGTCGTTGGGTAGTTACAGTGCAAGTCTGTTCATCTCACTGTTGTATTTAATAATGTAACAAGCATTTAGTGGTAGCATTGCATACTGTTCTCTGCTGTTCATGTCCTTTTTGTAAAGAAGGAAAAAAGTGATGTAGAAAAGAGTAAGTCTGAGTGTCACCATGTCTCTTCTTCCTCTTCTCCGTGGGCTCTTACTTAAATTAAAACTAGTATTTTGCTGACTTCTTTTACTTGTATCAGTGTGTCTGTGCTATGACAGCAATGAACAGCCTTTGTTGTATGACTTCATGATGCATAATTCTCTTAATCACTCAGAATTAGTTCTTTAATTTGATGATTTGGAAGTAGCAGCAACAAACAATAATGTGGTAGGTGTGGTGGGTAACTGAAACCATTGGAGCACGAGGAAGCTGCTTCTACAAGCATTTTGAATGTGTGCTCCACCATCTTTTCAAATTGACCATTTTTTGCTTTGTTGTCATGGAAATACTGGGCTAAAAATATATTTAGATACAAGTGGAGGCAAGGAATGTGTGCATACAGAACTGTGGTGAGGGTATGGAAACAGCAAAGCAGCCTGTCCGTGATGTTGTGGGTAACAGGACTAAGCTCCTGGCTTCTCTTTTAAATCCAAGTGGAAGGATTTTTTCTGGGTAACACTCACATCTTGTTGCTGAAGGACTTAATTGCTGGGCTGCCTTTGTGCAGTGCATGGCACGTGCTGACTGACTGCAATAGCTCCCAATCAGAGTGAGCACTGAGGGTCAGTATTGCCTGGCCTGGCAATTTGCTGGCAGTTGACTTTTGCTGTAAAGCATTCCTGTAGTGATTGGGAAGATCTTAGCCCTGGAAAATGGGAACAGATATGGCTTTTGACTGGCAGAGTAACAAGGGAAGGGACATAATGTGTAAGAGGAGCTGGGGAAATTGTGAGCACCATCATGGTTTGCTTGGGCACTAAATGTTTTCAGAGGTAACTTTCTTGGGGAAAAAAATGAAAGACTGACTCAAGGGAATGTTCTGTTTCTAATGTGAAGTTCACTTATCAAACATGGGATTAAAGACCAGCTCAGCAAGTGCTATGGCAGGTGTCTTGAATTAAACTGCTATTAATGTAGATCAAAATATTTATCCTCCCTGATTTCCTTCCTAACTGGCCAGGTTTGGAGGTGAAAGGTGTCCCTTTTCATGCTCTCCTCTCCCTTCACAAAGCAGCCACCAGGTAAAGTTACGGCTTATGCCTTCCTAAATACTAATTGTTGATCATAAAACTGATGTAAGTTTCTGCTTCTGTAAACCCAAAGGTCCACCCATGGTTTGAGATCAAGGGGAATAAAAACATGTGATGGAGAGAGAGGGCTGTGTTTGAGGCACTTGGCTTCTGAAGCTCACGCGTTATCTCTTGCTCAAAGCTGTGCCTCAAGGCATAATCCAGTCATATGTATTTAATTAAGGCTTTAAACTACTATTGCCCTGATAAAAGCAAAGAGCTGATGGTTCACAGACATCTGCTCTATTTAGAGACAGTTAACTTGAGACAGACATAATGCCTGGAAGCCTAAAGGATACACTGCAGTGGGGGCAATCGATAAGTGGCTGCACAGTGAAGAGAGGAGAGGGGTCCCCAGCTCTGCCTGTCCCTCCTCTTTGAAGGGTCTCTGCATTATTGTGTGGTTTTGATTTTATAACTTTCCCTGTCATCTGTGAGTTGCCTCTCAGTGCCTCTGCTCATACTCAGAGTGAAGCTTGGGGTTGTCAGTGTTTCTGTACATTTATTTTCTGCCTGTCTGTGTTGTGGTTTAATACATACTGGTGTAACTGAGAACACAAGCATTGTATCTGCAGCTCAGATTGCTTTCCTGAATATGCCAGTGACTGTAATGTAGTTCAGGGGCCACTAATCACAGAATCATAGAATGGATTGCATTGGAAAAGACCTCCAAGATCATCAAGTCCAACCCTTGGTCCAACTCCAGTCCCTTTACCAGATCATGGCACTCAGTGCCACGGCCAAGCTCACCTTAAAAACCTCCAGGGATGGGGAATCCACCCCCTCTCTGGGCAGCCCATTCCAATCCCTGAGCACTCTCTCTGCAAAGAATTTCTTTCTGCTCTCCACCTTCAATTTCCCCTGGCAGAGCTTGAGCCCGTGCCCCCTTGTCCTATTGCTGAGTGCCTGGGAGAAGAGACCAACCCCCACCTGGCCAGAACTTCCCTTCAGGCAGTTCCAGACAGTGCTGAGGTCACCTCTGAGCCTCCTCTTCTCCAGGCTAAACACCCCCAGCTCCCTCAGCCTCTCCCCACAGCACTTGTGCTCCAGTCCCTTCTCCAGCCTCGTTGCTCTTCTCTGGCCCCGCTCCAGCCCCTCAATCTCTTTCCTGAACTGAGGGGCCCAGAACTGAACACAACACTCAAGGGTGGCCTCCCCAAGGCAGAGTCCAGGGGAAGGGTCACTGCCCTGGGCCTGCTGGCCACGCTAGTTTGGATCCAGGCCAGGATCCCATTGGCCTTCTTGGCCACCTGGGCACACTGTTGGCTCCTGTTGAGCTTCCTGTCCCTCAGTCCCCCCAGGTCCCTTTCTGCCTGGCTGCTCTCCAGCCAGTGAAACACGTGGCTTTCTGCATGTGGGGTACAAAGGGCTCATTTCCACTATACTGGAGTCATAGGGATTTTTTTCTCTGCTATTCAGTTTTGGTAAAGAAATGTTTGGTCCATTGTAACCAAGGTGATGAGCCATTTTAAAGTTGAAGGGTTATTTAAGAACTTCATCTGTTGTAGTTGCAGTTCAGAAGTAATTTTAGATCATGTCCCTCATAAATAGATGAACTGTGTGTTTGGTTTTGCCTGCAATGTTGATTTTCATGCAATGTGCATGAGTGCTAAGGATCAGAAAGCAAACTCTAGGCATATTTTTCAGTTACTATGGACTCAACTATCACACAGTTAAAAATGCTTTGATGACTGCAAGTTTTTCTCAAATAAATTGCTCACTTGCTGATGCTCTTGGTGAAAAACTCATCGTCAGGCTGATTTGCATAAAAACATTAGACTGCCTGTAGGCTCTGGAATTTCATTAAAGTCTCATTTTTAGTGCAGCCCTTACAATTTGCTGTTTGCCATGACTAAAATGTCTCCTCAAACAGCTCCCCCTTGTCCTGATGAAAGCCAGGTAAAAGTTGTTACAACCCCACCATTCCCAACTTTTATTCCTCCAGGTTGGTGCCTACCAGTCATTTCTTTACAAGAATCCATAAAGGCAGAGCAGGCAGAATCACAGCTGGGGGTGATAGTAAATGAACAGATAAAATCCTTGCCTGCTCTGGGCTGAATCCTGCTGTCTTTATGAACAGGGAAGAAATAGTTCTGTTGGTTTAGATGGGAGGAGAGATGACTCGGTGCCAGCAATGGTATGGTTGAGTCCTTGCCCTCCTCTGCCCCTGGTCCCCCTACCCACCTCCCATCTGAAGATCATTTTAGGAGGAAGTTGTGATTTTCAAGGATGTGAGCTGTCTGAGCACCCCAAAGTTCAAGTCCATTACTCATGTTATACCATAAGATCTAAGGAGTGGGGTAACAGTTGGAGGAAATGTGCCAGCACAATCTGCAGGTTCTGTTCCTAGCTACAGAAGGGCTGGAACACCTTGTTGTTAAAGACATTCAGTGTCTGGGCACTCTCATCCTTCCCCTGACCGTCCCTCTGAGGGGGATCTGTGGAGGCTTTGTTTGACCTGCTCTCCTCTGCCTCACTCCACCTGCCTCAGCTCCTGTCAGTCTAAATGCCAGATTGCTGGGCACCTTGGCACACTCCTGTGCCCGTGATGAGCTGGACTATCATGAAGGCCACTGATGGCTTCAGATTTCAAAGCATTCCACCCCCTGCCTGTCTGGTGAGGATTTTAGCCAGCAAACTACCCTTAAATGCCATTGCCACCTGCCTAACTGGGAGCTTGACTGCAGAGCCCCTGTATGTGCCTTGTGTCCCCATCCTGAAGGCAGCTGGCACTGCTCACGTGGTGTGGCAAGACTGAAAAAATGCTCTGCTACACCAAAATCACAGGGTTTTTTCCTTCCCCATCTTACCTGTTTCTCTCCTGGCTGCTGTTTCCTCACCTGATGCTCTTAATCCCCCCCAGCTGCTTCCATCTCTTCCTTCAGTGGGGGCAAACTGGCAGTGGATTCATATTCTCCTCTTGCATGCCCTTGGCACAGCAGGGAGATACCCAGGGACACACAGTCCTCCTGCTTCCAGCCATGGCACAGCCAGGAAGAGTTAATCTGTGTTGGAGGAAGAGCCTGTCTTATTGCCAGTCTGGAACATGCTCAGCACAGCTGGGGTTTCCTGGGCATTTAGGTGGTAAAGTCAAAGATGTCTGAAATGAGCTTTATCAAACCGAATTTTTGAAGAGGCTTGTAAGTTCGATGAATTTCCATGTACCTTTACAGGCACACCAGGAGATACATGCTTGGTAGAGTGACTTCTCCACATTAACTTGGGGGTTAAAAGGGAAGGTGGGCTTCAGAAATCTTTCGTGTGTAAAAGCCCCGTGGTTTTCCCTTACCCTCAGCTACAAACTTCTGGATAAGGTTTTCTTGCTGTGCATCTCTGTAGATCTGAGGCAGATATTCAGCACAAAAAAATTTATTCCAAATGTGTGAATCCTTGGAAATGTATAAGCATCTGAAAGCAAGGGTTATAATGAAGAATTTCCAGCAACTTTAGTAATCAGCAGTGCTGAATGTACTGCCTGTAAGGGGAACTATATAGAAGTGCTGGGATGTGTGAGCACACACACATCCATTCCAGCTGCTGGCATTCTTCACTAATGAATCCTGCCAATGAGACACTCTTTATGAGGGTAGCACATAAGCAACAGCCTATTGAAATTAGTTCTGTGTGTTCTTCCTGAATAGCAGCTTTCAGAGACACTTCGTTCCATCTCTCCTGCAGTAGAAACTTCTGGATACTTTTATTTTCCTGAGGCAGAAATGGGGTGTGATTTTTGTGTACCTTGTGCTCGGGAGTGCACCCCTGGCAAATGTGATGGTGCAGTTGGGTGTCACTCTGTGTGGATAGCACAGTAAGAGAGGGGGATTATAGACTCAAATTCTGTGGAGCACAGAGCTGGCAACACTGAGGGCTCAAGCAGGAGAAGTCAGCACAGAAGAGGCTGGACCACTGAATGTGAAGATTTGTTACTACACATTACTTATTAGTGTGCTAATTTACTGTGCTGCCCTTGTGGTGATTGGAGATGGGTATCTGCTGAATCAAATTATCAAGCAAAGGAAGTAAAAGTGAAAGTCAATAGTGGAGAGTATCTGCAGATCTCACAAATAACAACAGAACAAAGAATCAATGGTGTAATAAATGATAATAATCATTTCTCCTGTTATAAAGGATGTAACTCAGCCCTCAATGCACAGCCCTTGGGAAGCAACAACAGTCTGTGGCAACACCTTCTGAAGATTAAAAAAAATACTAAGATCATCTGATCTCTTATTCAAACATCAGTTACAGCTACAAATACTCAGTTGGTTAAAACTTGGCTGTAATAATGCCAAGGCCATGGGTTCAATCCCCTGTGTGGGCCATTGACTTAAGGGTTGGACTCGATGATCCTTGTGGGTCCCTTCCAGCTCAGAATGGTCTGTGATCGAAATACTGCAATACATTATTGGTGCAGAGTTAAGGCTGTTTGAATTAAGGTTCTAACTGCGTTTCTGTATCTTGACAAGCTTGTGGTTTTGGCTGAAGTTGAATCTTGATTAGAAATTTTCTGAGTGTTCTACTTCTTGTTTTTGAGCTATTGCAGTTTCTTTGCAAATGTTTGTACCTGAAATTATTGATACACACAGGTCAGCCTTAATTCTTGCTCCAGGCATTCTTTTGTTTCTTGCAGGAAGCATTATAACTATCTGAAAAGTTGGACTTTAAAATCTCAGCTCTCCCAGTTTCTCCAAAGAAGTCTCTTAAGTGTTTTATGTTTTAGAACAGGGCAAGGAAAAAGCCACCAGGAACTCTGATGGAATTTTGCAGCAGGGATTAAAGCAGCACATCTGTTTAGGCCTTGTTTGCTTTTTAAACTGTTGCTTGTCTAAAAACTGAGGCACAGTGAGTCACAGGTGGCTGTGACACTGAACACACCCTGTGAGCTGATGCAGTTTGCAGCCTGAGGAGACACACAGTGCAGAGGTGGCTGAGCAACAAACCAGCCTGATGGCTGCAGTGTCACCCTTGCATGTGGTGGTGGCACCAGCCAGCTCCTGGAAGAGGCAGTTTGTGTGACACAGCACAAGAAATAAGAGCTGTTGTTTGCCTGGAGCAGCAGGAACAGGGCCATGTATCAATGCTATAAATACAAATTAGATCTGCCAGTAATAACCTTACCTCTTATCTTCATTAGGAGTCCTAATTCTTTGCCGACAGGGCAGGTACGGTATTGTGAGAAACTACCTGAATTTATCTAAAAGCTGTCGATGCTGAGAGAGAGGCTCATGCTACTGCAGGAATGCTGGGTTTCAGCTCTTTTTGTGTTGCACAGTTTCCCTGCTCCAGTGATGTTCCAAAGCAGGAGATGGGCACTGGAGGCAGCAGCAGTTGGAGAGCAGAGCTCAGGCACAGGAGGTGGACATGAGGTGTTCTTGCACACCGGGTTTCACTGGTGACACAGCTCCCACATGGTGCTCTGTGCTGCCCCAAGGTCTCACTGAGGGGAAGGGTTTCTTTTCCTTCTTCAGGTTGAGCCTGGAGAAGAGGAGGCTCAGAGGTGACCTCAGCACTGTCTGGAACTCCCTGAAGGGAAGTTCTGGCCAGGTGGGGGTTGGTCTCTTCTCCCAGGCACTCAGCAATAGGACAAGGGGGCACGATGGGCTCAAGCTCTGCCAGGGGAAATTGAAGTTGGAGATCAGGAAGAAGTTCTTTCCAGAGAGAGTGCTCAGGCATTGGAATGGGCTGCCCAGGGAGGGGGTGGATTCCCCATCCCTGGAGGTTTTTAAGGTGAGCTTGGCCGTGGCACTGAGTGCCATGATCTGGTAAAGGGACTGGAGTTGGACCAAGGGTTGGACTTGATGATCTCAGAGGTCTTTTCCAACCCAATCGATTCTATGACTTTCTTACTCTTTCCCTGTCTGCCTTTCCTTGCCTTGTTTCCTTTTCCTGCTTTCTTCTCCTGTAGTTTTGTTTGGACAGTCAGTCTCTGTGGTGTCTCCCCTGTCCCACTCTGTGCAGTGATCCTGGTACAGTCTCAGTCCTCTCCTCCCCTGAGGACATTGCTCACTCAGTTCCAGTACTGCAGCACCTCATGTAGAATCATAGAATCATAGAATGGATTGGGTTGGAAAAGACCTCCAAGATCAGCAAGTCCAACCCTTGGTCCAACTCCAGTCCCTTTACCAGATCATGGCACTCAGGGCCACGGCCAATCTCAGGTTAAAAACCTCCAGGGATGGGGAATCCACCCCCTCTCTGGGCAGCCCATTCCAATGCCTGAGCACTCTCTCTGCAAAGAAGCTTTTTTTGATCTCCAACTTCAATTTCCCCTGGCAGAGCTTGAGCCCATCGTGCCCCCTTGTCCTATTGCTGAGTGCCTGGGAGAAGAGACCAACCCCCACCTGACCTTTCATTTCTCTCTGTTTTGGCTTGCCATTGTGATTCCTTGTTCTGGTTGTTTTTTTTCCTATGCCTCTCCAGGTTTCCCCGCTGTATTCAATCAGTTCTCCCCTCTGTTGACTCACTGTCTTCCCTTTGACACCTTCTGTCTCCAGAGATCACCGTGGCTACTTTAATTCGAGATGGTCCCACGGGGGTTTGATTGTAGCACAGCATCATATGTTTGTTTATTCCACTTCTGGCTCCTCTCTAGGGAAAGGTTTCTGACTCAGAACTTAATTGCTTCGCTGTCTGATTTGGTTCACTTGGTTCCCACCTCCTTACCAGACACAGCTACCTTTTCATTACTGCTTTTGACACCTCTCATTTTTTATGCACAATGTTTGCCCAAAAGAGCAACAGCAGCTCTTTTGGTAATAGATTGGATTGATCACAAATGACTCAGTTGTTAAGATTGGCATTACTTCCCTGAGAGGTTTTTTCAGCTCTGAGAAATGCTTAGCTAATGACTGGTCACCTCAGCTATTTAATTGAAACAAAAAGTGTCATGGGAGTAAATAACAACAAGCTTGTGGAAGTGCCCGAGGTGTGTCACACACTCCTGTCAAACACCTGCTGATGCTTCCTGCCTCCCCCAAAGAATATAATTTAGTTTTCCTTGAAATCCTTATTAGGCTGTCCTGGGTTTTGGTTTGTTTTTCTTTTGGTTTAACAAGGGAAACTGTGTGACCCTGGCAGAGTGGGGGTTTTATATTTGATAGAGAAAATCCACCTTTGTGTGAAAGCGAAGCCTCTGACTTGAGTTGGGCCTTAGGAAGGAAGGAGCAGAAGATTAGAAATGAACTTCTGGGAAGACATTGAGGGCAGTTTTGACTGTGAAGAAATGAGAAATATGAGTAGGAATGGAATTATTTTCAAGGGAAAGGGTATGAAATAAATGAACAGGAGTAATAGCACTGACAGGAGAGTGGCTGGATGGTGGGAGGTAGGATACCTCATGGAGACTTTCAACCTTCAGTACTTCGAGCTGCAATTCATCAGCAGACCCTGCTAAATTTTATCTCCTCTGGCTTAGGTTTATTGGGGTGTTTTCAGAGGGTGATTGCAGAGGCAGAGTAAACTACTGCCACAAAGAGTAATGCTCAGATGGTAAATTAATCTTCCAGTTAATTTGCACAACTGATTTGGTAACTGAGATAACTCAGGGCTTTGATAGAGAAATCATTTTTGTGAAATGAACCTTTTTCTTGTGAGAGGGATGAAGCTCTGTGTCAGAGTTTCTCTGGTCCAAGTCAAACTTCTCAGCGCTTCCCTCTGAATCAGGAATGAGGACTCTGAGGTGTCCTTTCCCCCCCTCACTTTATATACTGAGCATGATGTTATACAGTGTGGAATATCCCTCTGGTTAGTTGGAGTCCCCTCTCCCACGTGTCTCCTCCCAGTTTTCCATGCACCACCACCAGTGGGGCAGTAGGAAAGGCAAAAAGGGCCTTGGCTCTGTATTGTAAGCCCTGCTCAGGAATAACAGCAACATCTCTGTGTTCCCATCTGTGTTCAGCACAAATGGAAAACACAGCTCCATAGTGGCCACTGTGAAGAAAATGAACTCTGCTCCAGCCAAAAGCAGCACAAATGGAGATCCCCAGCCTGGTGTAAGGGGAGTGCAGTGCTGGTTTGCTCTGGATCCATGAGAATTGCTGAGGAGGAGGGTGGTTGTCAATGGGCAGGAGTATTTCTGAGCATCTTTAGACACAGAATCATAGAATGGATTGGGTTGGAAAAGAGCTCCGAGATCATCAAGTCCAACCCTTGGTCCAACTCCAGTCCCTTTACCAGATCATGACACTCAGTGCCACGGCCAATCTCAGCTGAAAAACCTCCAGGGATGGGGAATCCACCCCCTCTCTGGGCAGCCCATTCCACATCTCACCTCTTGGAAGATTTACCAACCTCACTGCTATGTTTGCTAATTGAAAGAAGAATTTAACCTCATTACTTCCTGACTTTAACATCATAACTTCATTACAGGAGCTGGGGGATGCTGCTCATAATTAGAGATGAAAATAACAGTGGCACACATTTGTTTATAGCTGGGGATTAACTGGATGTCACTTGCTCCCTCCCTGTGCACTGTGCCACGTAGTGAGGGCAGCAGGGCAGAGCTAAATGGTTTCCTTTATTCCAGAACAAGCGAATCTACAAGGCTACAATGCAAACATCTTTGTAAGAGTGATTTACAAATGCCAGCTGGATAACATTCAGGTTAATTTATACCCCAGCCTCACCTATCCTTCTGTTCCTCTGCAGAGGCAGCGGTGCCAGGCCAGCAAATGTCTGCATCTGTTTTGCAAACATCTCAGAGGTGACTCAGGAATGCAAGAGCAGTTTTCAGATGGATTAAAATGTTGGGATTCTGTTGCAGTGAAAAATACTGCACTGATGATGTTATTTGTAAGGAATGGCTCCTGGCCAGAAAATACCGAACTGGGGTCTTCAGGGGATTTTTGCACATAAAGCAAGTGTAAATAATTTTACAAGCTTTGCACTTGTTAAAAGTTTTATCTCTCCGTAGAAAATGGACATTTTCCTAATATTTACAATCTGAAAATGATATGAGCAAAAGGGAGAGGGAGGAACCCAAGAAAACAGAGTGTTGTTCCCTTTGCTTTTAGGGCAATTTCTGCACCTGCAAAAGCCTCTCTAAGAATTTTTTGGTCTCAGATCTGTTCCCTGAATGAAACCTTTGACATGCATTAATCACCACCTCAACTCCTGTCTGATGAATCACAGAATCACAGACTATTCTGAGTTGGAAGGGACCCACAAGGATCATCGAGTCAATGGCCCACACAGGGGATTGAACCCATGACCTTGGCATTATTACAACCAAGTTTTAACCAACAGAGCCAATGACTCCCTCCTTGCCACTGCTCTGGATTGGGTGTGACCCTCGTGTCGCTCTGAGTTGCTTTCCTGTGTGAGGGCACTCTGGTTGCCAATTGAATTGGAAATAGTGGTGGTGTGAAACTAAGAGGAGCCTTCAACACCCTCGGGGTTCTTTCCAGATACATATTCAGCTATCTTAGTGATCCTTTGTCCTTGAAAGTGGTTCTAATACCCAGATTGGTGTATTCTTTCCTTTTTCTGTTCTCTGTCTAATACTTGGTTTAATTAAATGGATTCTTTTAAGCCATGGTTTTCCAATGTACATGGTAACTGATTTCCTCCTTGTCAACCTAAGAGAAGATTCCCCGCTGTGGAGTCTGAACATTGTCATGCAGGCTGGTACCTGAAGTATTTTATTAACTACACAAGTTAATAAAAATAAAAATTAAAAAATAAGAAAAAAAGCTTCTCTTTATTCTAGCTCTCAATGTTCCATGCAAACTGTAGCTAAAAATCTCCAGGGGAGAGGAAAATTGAGATCTGAATAATTGGTGAGAACTGCATGTTTTAGCTATTGTGATATCCTCAGCTTTTGCTGTGCTCTCAGCGAGTAAATGAGTGAGCTGCTGAGCTGTTAAAAGTCCTGTAGAGAAAACTGCAACATGGAAATTCAATCTGGACTTGCAGTTTTTCAGTCCCACAGGCTCATCCAGCTTTTTTTTGCTGCCAGAAGGAAACAACTGCTGCTCCCAGGTGCAACAGCAGCGTTGCTTGCTCAGCTGCACTGACACCTCAAGCAAACCTCTTGAATTTGCAGAGGTTTTTGGGGCATGGCTGTGGATTGAAGCCCAGGCTGAGCCCCACCAGCCCCTGTGGAGGT